>SKCR01030483.1:0-334026 GCA_019454045.1 Zanthoxylum bungeanum
GATTTCATACACATCCAATGTCACAAAATAAAAATCACCAAGACATTCAAGGGCATTCACCAATTCGGCCAACATGAGAATTTTGGGGATTTATGTTCAATTCAAAATTCAATCTAATTGACTTCAAATTAACATCATCCTACATGATTCTAACTCATCCAATGAATCAAAACCAAAAAATTCCAAGAATCCAAAATTCATCCCACATTCGGCCAAGTGACAAAATTGGGGAAAATTATTCCAAATCAATTTTCAACAAATTGGTCCAACCAAAATGAAATTAACCATGTTATAAGCATACTTAAACATCAATTTATTCAAATCATGCTCAACATCAAAATACCCAATTTTAAGCCCTACATTTTCATGCTTGAACCTAAGCTCTTGATGCCATTGTTGGTATTAATCTAGGTCCCAAGATCAAACAAGCAATGAAAACATGCGTGAATACACCAACGGAGGTAGAGGAATACTCACATCGATCGGTTGAGTCGATTTGGAGACGAATCAAGCCCAAAATGTCCACTGTTTTTGGCGCCACTGGTAGCAGTCCACTGCCTTGCAAAACAGAAATTTGAGCTGCGAAACGGAGCTCCAAGCCTCGTCGAACGGATCCCGGCTCATGGGTGAACCTCCCTACCACCTTCGCAAGACTCGTAAGTGTGCTAGCACTTGATTTCTCACCATGAAAAACCACTCTTGCTTCCCCTTAGTGTCACGTCATTTGGCTTCCAAAACCAGTAAGTTTTTTCAGTTTGGGCGTGAGGATGAAGGAGAGAAATGAGAGAGAAGAAGTTGTGTAATTGTTGGTGAAAAGCTTTTCCAAAAAGCTTTATATATTTTCCAAGAAAAATAAAATAAAACCAATTACTTAATTGATTTAATAAAATCAAAAGTAAAAGTTTTTCCCTCCAAACACTATTCACCAACTTACATCAACTATTCACATGTCACTTTAATAAAGTGATGTGTGATGCAAGTCAATCCATCAATCCATCAATCAACAATCACTCAAAGTGACTTTTGATGACGCTTGATGTGACGATGATTTGACGCTTGATGCGACTTGCGTTGTCGCACTCGAATTCGAAATACGAATGCGCTCGCAATCACACTCGGGCTCGGGTTCGTTAATTCCAAATTAACGATTTTTCCGTCGCGTCGTAATTAAATGATTACGCCTAGCGAATTCACTATTCACGTCGCTAACGAATTAATTCTAAATTAATTCGTTCGCCCGAATTAAAATCTAATTTTAATTTCGCGTCGAAATCTAATTTCATTTAATATATCGAATATTAATTCATCGATTAATTCCAAATTAATCATTATCTCTCTCTAGACGATATTTTATCCTAGATAAAATATCTCTGTAATTAATCCTAGATTAATTTTCTCTCTCTTCTATAAATCCCAGATTATTCAAGAGTGCGAGTTGTGCGTCATCGGTGGATTATCGGGAAGTGACCCATGAGATCCCCGGATAAGTTGGCAGTAAATACGGTCGTCGGAGTATCTGAATCACGTACGTACCAAGTACTACGTTCTACCGATTTACGAGACAAGGTCGACTCCTAGCAAAGCACCAAGTCTTCCCAATTCTCCGGACATATCCATTTAAGAAAATTAAGATCTGTTATCAAGCGTAGTATACCAATGTATTGTGTGTATCGGCCCAGTATCGGATAGTCACGTGCTAGGCCTGGGGCTGGATAAGTGTCTGCCCCATACGAAGCACATGTCGGATGTCTGGTAACTAGTCTCTATAATCGGAATACATGACCTTGTCATAATATCCCGATGGCCGCGCAGCACTTAAGAGCACTAATACCGTATCTTGCATGACATCATCTCCACTATGACTGGAGTGATACTTCCGTCTTGACATCACATCCAATACACTACGACTCTGATAAACCAGAAGGGTGTACGCAGAACCGGTAAAGCCTGTACCACCAAGACCAAAGTCTATCGATTATCATAAGTATTAGCGATGTAAGTCTTAGGTTAAGACTATACACACCTACCTTGATTTCGGCCTCCCATAGACACATAGTCATAATACCAATGGGATTCTGAAGGGTCTATCCAGAGCGAAGCTGTTTCCCGTACCATCGGTGAAACACGACCTCCTATCGCACTTGCATAAGTATCCAATACTTATATATATGAGAACTATGTCGTTGTGCCCTCACAACGCACACAAGTGCAATACTAGCCTATTCCGCATTATCGATGTCCAGTCTCGATAATACTCCGGCTAGGGATATTTAATGATTAATCCTTCGGGGACTGATACTGTCTCATATCATCTCATCCAGGAACTAATCATAGGGACCTCTCTTCATTTATATATCTATGGTGATCTAATCACAAATGATGAGAGTGCAATTTCCTTGTCACATAGTCATTTGCTACAACAACACAATGATCTGTGCAAATAGTGACGCTATGGGTCATTTTGTCCAACAGACATCACACCCAATACTCTACGATTCTCAATATACCCAGCATTGGCGTACACAGAACCGGTTAGAGTCCTAGACGACCTCAACCAAAGTATATTGATTGTCGTAAGCATTAGCGGTGCAAGTCTCAGGTTAAGACCATACACACCTACCCTGATGTCGGACTCCCATAGACACATAGTCATAATACCAATGGGATTCCGGGGGGTCTATCCAGAGCGAAGCTGTTTCCCGTACCATCGGTGTTGAAACACAACCTCCTATCGCACTTGCATGAGTATCCAATACCCAAATATATGAGAACTATGCCGTTGTGCCCTCACAACGCGCACAAGTGCAATACTAGCCTATTCCGCATTATCGATGTCCAGTCTCGATAATACTCCGGCTAGGGATATTTAATGATAATCCTTCGGGGACTGATACTGTCTCATATCATTCTCAATCCAGGAACTAATCATAGGGACCTCTCTTCATTTATATATCTAAGGTGATCTAATCACAAATGATGAGAGTGCAATTTCCTTGTCACATAGTTAATTTGTACAACAACACTATGATCTGTACAAATAGTGACGCTATGGGTCATATTATCCAACAATCTCCCACTTGGCACATAGCCAGTCACTCAAGTGTCGAACACCCGAACTATGTACGGTTCACTCAAATTGCTGAGAAAAGGTTTTCGTCAGCGGATTTGTATGATTATCGTCTGACGCGATTTATACGATCATCACATCGCCACGATGTATGATCCGAACGAATCAGATGAATATAGAAGTATATATATGGATCGTCGATGAGACCTTTAATTCTTTAGCCTTGTGCTGACGCCTAGCTCAGCTGCTAACAGAACTATATCTAATCTAATTAGATTTATTATCGACCCAAATGGCTTCTATTGCTGCCTCAGCTGCAGCAATAATCCGCATTTGTTGTTTATTCGGCAACAGTATCTTGCTCGGAAGATTTCCAGCTCACTGTCCCGTTATTCAAACTTTATAGTACTGCAGTATTTAACTGTTTGGAAACTTGCAGCAGTGATCCCAGTCACTTCAAGTTCTCCTTCTCCATAGTTTTAGACAACATCTTTAGTTCTCTAAGATACTAATAGATGTCCTTAACTTCAATCCAGTGACTATCACTTGGATTGACCCGATTGTGACTCCATATGCTCAAAGCGTATGAGACACCATATCAAGTACATTTTAAATGTACAATTTCTCAGAGAGTGTTAACAACTCCAAATCTATCCCAGTAGATCTTTATTCCTTGAATAAAGGTTGTTACTCCCCAGAATTCTACGGAGAATTTCTATGAAAGCCAAGCTTTCACCAATTGCTTTATGGGAATTTCCTTGTCAGTGCGCTCCCACTAACCTCCTTATATACACAAGAATCATTTCGTTTTGAATCAAATCATAAACCATTATGATTATTTCAAAACGACAGTTCCAAGAACCTTATGCTTGCTTCAATCCAAACATGGATCGAATAACCCGCAAACCTTGTTTGTCGGTTATACAAAATCGTCAGGATGTTGTAAGCATCCTCCAAACGGTTTCCTTTTCAGGAAAGCGATTTTGATCTTTAACTAACACATTTCATAAATGAAATATGCAGTAGTATCAACAAGCATCTTCAAAATGGATTTACCATGGCAACAGGTAAAAGGTTGAACCGTAATCAACACAATGTTGATAACGATACCTTTCCGTCAAAAGCCTAGCTTTGTACGTTGGTATGTTGCCATCCATGTATGTCTTCCTTGAAGACGTTTACTGTACCAATAGGCACAATGCCTTGTGGTACAACAACTAGTATCCAAAATAGTTGTTATACATGGAATCCATTTCGGACTCATGGCACTTTGCCATAATAGGGAGTCGATACCTTGTATCACTTCCTCGTACGTAGTCGGTTGGTATACCTCCATAAGATTTACATCTTTAAGGGGTTACATCAGAAACCCATACCCCAGGTTGTTTTCTGATTCTCTCCGATCTACGCGGTTCTTGTGTATTTGAAGATTAATGGTTTAGTTTCATCCTTGATGAACTATTTATGTTCCATTACGGACTTCGTGCCTTGAACATTATTACCCGATTTTCATCGAGTTTTACTGTCCTCCCACTACCACTGCATATCGGTATTCCTTTAGGAAAACCGCATGGCGAGCAACAATCACATTGTTCTCTGTGAGATATATAAGTACTATACTTATGGTTTCCCTAGGATAACCTATAATTGGCACTTATCCAATTTGGGTTCTAATTTGGTATCATCCAAACGTTATGCCCGGCATACCCAAATTATTAGGAATGAGAAACCCTGTTTCTTTCCTGTTCATATCCTATATGATATCTGTCAAACAGATTTATATGGAACCTTATTCTAAATAAGTTTTGCACTGTTAATACATATCCTGTTGAAGGAAATGATAGCTCAGAGCGACTCGTGATAAACCTTATCATGTCCAACAAAATTGGTTTTCATTCGGACACACCGTCTAACTGACGTGTCTCGGGAGGAGTCCTCATCTGAAAGAATACTATACTCTTTCATGTATGTTTGAAACTTACTGCTTAAGTATTTTCCATTACGGTCTTACCGTGACGGTATAATACTATAGCCGATCTGTTTATTTACTTCGTGTCGAAACTCTAATAGTTTTCGATCTGTGTTCTTCAAAAGAAACACATAACCATAACGTGATGCCACATCCGTTAAGGTCACGAAATATTCATGTTCACATCTAGCCTAGCTAGATATGGGCCCACTAACTTCACCATGAATAGGGCTAACAGATCGGTGGCATTTTCACTATTACCAAGTAAATAGTGTTTTAGGTACTTTACCTAATAAACTAGATTCGTAGACTTTATTTGAATAGTCAAATCAGTCCTAGTACCCACTCTTCAAAAGTGCGGATATACGAGTCTTGTTTAATTGTGTCCCAGACAACAATGCCACAAATAAGTCTCTATTGATCAAATCAATTTGAGCTATTTATTTGTCATTTTATATGTTTTGAGATTTTAATTATATTCAAAATATAAATTCTGTTATTCACATCTAATGTGTTTATCTCAGTATCATCTTTATATAATGAAACACTTAGTGTTCTAGAATATAAAGGTTTATCCACAATGGATTAAACACTGATATAGAGATAATGTCTCTAGTCAAACTAGTTACATTATAACAGTTCCTAATTTAAGTACACACCCGAAGGGTAGTTCCTAAACTTAGGTATCTACGGTCGAAACAGCGACTTTCGTCCCGTTTCCGATTCGCAGAGCAATCTCAGCTTGAAGTCAGTATCCTGCTCAAAGCAGATTCTGAACATCAATACATATATTTTATGTACCACACTAAGTATTTAAAATCTAATTTCAATACTAGTAGTGAACATAACTTTGACAAACATTTTTAAAGTCAGAGCCTTGCCCTTTCTTTAATTCCTTCGTGTCTGCCATATCCAAATGGTAGTCACTTTGGGATATGTCAATTATCCTTTTCAATATTTCAAGAACCTTAGACCAAGCCTTGGGTTTTTAGAATATCGAAACGATGTGCACCTTGTGCAACATGCCCAATTGCAAACTTTGACTTTTCACCTCTAGAATAGTCAATTAATTCTCCAAGAATTATTTGCAAATTTAATACTCTTAAATCTAAAGATAGATTTATGACAAGTATATTAATTAAGCACTAAAGTCATCATCACATAAATCTTCCAAGATATTATGCTCTACTTATTTTGCTTAATTTTGGGCTTAAGGTATAATAAGTTATTTTATCAAATAAAGTAACCTATTATTTATTCCCAATTTGAAAATTAAATCATTTAAAATATTTTAATCCAAGATTATATTTTAAATATCCAACTTTTCAATTTTATCTTGATTACAATAGTCCAACTATTTAATCAACGATTAGTGGTACTATATATATTATAATGATTATAATAGTCCAACTATATAATCAAATATAATCCAAATTAATTAACCTCAATTACATTGATTACTATAATCCAATTATAAAATCAACTGTAAACTGAAATTAATTAATTCAAATATATTGATTAATATAATCCAATATATATAATCAAGTATAATACAGTCCAACTGTTTTATTAAAACAACATTAAATATTAGTCCAACTAATACTTTTAATATATGACGAGTGATATTTGTTTGAGCGCGTATGGCGAGTAATTGAACGAATATTGCAAATTCAATTCTTGCCTCCCACTATTTTTCGTCGAGCCTCTAACCCTCTGTCGAGTACTCGGGAAACCGTGTTTCCTAGTGGGCTAGGATCCCGTTAAATATCACACAATCTTGACTTTGGCCAACAAATTGTATGATAATTAACTAGGTAGATCTCTAAGATCAATTGGATCTCATCCAACTCCTAGATCTGGTAGGTGGACATCCAAGTCCGAAACATATATCTTATATATGCCTATATATCCAATATATAGCCTAACCTTTTTCCTCTGAATCAACTAGGCCTTGGCTTTGGCACAACAAACCTGATGATCCCAGTCAAGCGCGGACCCATTGACCATGGAAGCTTCGTAATCAATGTCGATGGACAAGAAGTGGTCTTGACTTTGGCCAACAAACCACAACTTGGACAAGACACCAATATGGAACAAAGCTTCGTGATTCAAACATATCTTCGACGGACAAGGGCTTGACTTTGGCCAACAACCATGCCAATCTAGGATCTTGAGCAAGAATCACTCAATGGAAGGAAAAGACGCATGATATTTGATGAGGGCTTTTCGCGTGCAAATTGGCTACCAATTTCATTATCTTTGTTAAGGTCTCATCATCATACACCCTTAAACATGCATTCTAAATACATAATAAAGCGAGTATGAAAATAAATAATAATGATATGCGGATGGATACTTAACACATTGATCCTAGATCAAATCTCTCCCTTTCTCACTCACTCAAGCTAGCACTTGTATTACTTCTACCCGTTACACTACACTTCTAAAGAAACCTCATTTACATTGAGGGGAATAGGTGAGAAGAGAATACAAAGAGAATAAAGGTGATAAGGCTGGACACGCAGGTCCAATTTAATAAATCGAATTTATTACAACAATTTCCAAAATTGCCCCACCCGACTAATATCCATCCGATATACATTATTCATTCATCACAACCACGTATTCACACATAAGCATGCTATCAATCAATCTAATCAAATTAATTAATCTGATAATTATGTGATCATCCAATGTTCAAACAACGATTTGATTTTGCTCGAGTCAAACTCGTTTTGCGAATAAGTACTCAAAGTACGAATTCTTGAATTAAATTAAACTACATAATTAAATCCAATTTAACATGTATTTAATACTAATTCACTATTCAATTCCAAATTGAATATTACACTTTATTTAATAAACCTTTAACGACTTAAATTCCAAATTTAATCGCGTCGGGACTCAAAGCCCGATTAACGTCCAACGTCAATTCAATTCAAGTCTAATGGGCTTTAATTAATTTCTTTAAGGCGTGGGCTTCGGCAACCAAAGCCCAATCAAGGAGTAACCCCATAAGCTCAGAAATCAATTTAGGCCCATTAGGCCAAATTAAACTTTAAAGGTTTATAAGTCGCATTTGGGCTTAACGGAAGTGGCTTTGGGCCCAATTGGATCCAATCCATTTGGCCTAAATCCAACTTTGTACAACAAAGCCCAATAAGCCCATTTACAACATAATAAGCCAAATCCAATTTAAGGCCTAAATAACTAAATTACATGAATCCAATTCCGCAATTTAATTACCTAAAGTGCATTACATGATTAATCACCCAAATCAATATTTCCAAAACATGAAATTAGTCCAATTAATCATGCTCATTATCATCATCACATGTCCAACACATAAATGAAAAATCAAACCCATTACATGCTTTTAAGTCTCGGCCAAGGAGGGATTTTGTGTCCGATTTGTTTCAATCCAATCGAACCCACAATCGACATTAAATCACCATCCAATTTGATTTCATACACATCCAATGTCACAAAATCAAAATTACCAAGACATTAGGGCATTATCCATTCGGCCACCATAAGCATTTTGGGGATTTTGTTCAATTCAAAATTAAATCCAATTCAATCTTAAATTAACATCATCCAACATCATTCTAACTCATCCAATGAATCAAAATGAAAAATTCCAAGAATTCCAAAAATATTACACATTCGGCCAACATGAATTTGGGGAAAAATTGATCCAATCATTATTTCATTAAATTGATCCAATCAACACTAATTAAACATGTTATAAGCATACTCAAACATTCAATTCATTCAAATCATGCTCAAAACAAGTTTACCCAAATTTTAAGCCCTAAAATTTTCATGCTCAAACCTAGGCTCTTGATGCCATTGTTGGTTTCTATTATGGTCCCGGATCGATTATAAGCATGAAAAACATTGCGAATACATATCGACGAAGTTGCGGAATACTCACATCGATCGGTTGAGTCGATTTGAAGACGATTGAAGCCAAAATGCTCACTGTTTTGGCGCATGAACTGCAGCAGTCCACTGCCTCCAAATTTCAATTTTGAGCTGAGAAAACGGAGCTCCAAGCCTCGTCCTACGGATCCCGGCTCATGGGTGAACCTCCCTAACACCTTCGCAAGTCTCGTAAGTGTGCTAGCACTTGCGTTTTTGCAACAAAAAAACACACTCATGCTTCCTTGAAGCTCACGGTTTTTCCTTGAAAAAAAACCAGTAAGTATTTCAGCCCTTTTGGGCGTGAACAGAAGAAAGAAAAAATGGGAGAGAGAGAGTTGTGTTGGTTTCCAAATTTGTGTATATATACACTCATTGAATTTTCCACAAGCATTTATGTGAATTTGGCTTTATAAAGTCAAACAATAAAAGCCAACCACCATTCAACACACTCACATCAAGTCTTGTCCATCAATCAATCCAATCAATTATCACATCACTCAAAGTGACATGATTTGACGCTTGATGTGACGCTAGATGCGACTAGCGATGTGACTTGATTGTTGCCGCACTCGAATTCGAAATACGAATGCGCTCGCAAATACACTCGGGCTCGGTTCGCTAATTCAAAATTAACGAATTTTCCGTCGCGTCGTAATTAAATGATTACGCCTAGCGAATTCACTATTCACGTCGCTAACGAATTAATTCTAAATTAATTCGTTCGCCCGAATTAAAATCTAATTTTAATTCCGCGTCGAAATCTAATTTCGTTTAATATATCGAATATATTAATTTATCGATTAATTCCAAATTAATCGTTATCTCTCTCTAGACGATATTTTATCCTAGATAAAATATCTCCGTAATTAATCCTAGATTAATTTTCTCTCTCTTCTATATAATCCCAGATTATTAAGAGTGCGAGTTATGCGTCATCGGTGCATTATCGGGAAGCGACCCATGAGATCCCCGGATAATTCGGCAGTAAATACGGTCGTCGGAATATCCGAATCACGTACGTACCAAGTACTACGTTCTACCGATTTACGAGACAAGATCGGCTTCTAGCAAAGCACGAAGTCTATCCAATTCTCCGGTCATATTCTCTAAGAATATTTAAGATCTATATCAAGCGTAGTATACCAAGTATCGTGTATATCGGCCCAGTATCGGATAGTCACGTGCTAGGGCTGGGGCTGGATAAGTGTCTGCCCCGTCCGAAGCACATATCGGATGTCTGGTAACTAGTCTCTATAATCGGATATACATGACCTTGTCATAATATCCCGATGGCCGGCCAGCACTTAAGAGCACTAATACCGTATCCTGCGTGACATCATCTCCACTATGACTGGAGTGATACTTCCGTCTTGACATCACACCCAATACTCTACGATTCTCAATATACCCAGCATTGGCGTACACAGAACCGGTTAGAGTCCTAGACGACCTCAACCAAAGTATATTGATTGTCGTAAGCATTAGCGGTGCAAGTCTCAGGTTAAGACCATACACACCTACCCTGATGTCGGACTCCCATAGACACATAGTCATAATACCAATGGGATTCCGAGGGGTCTATCCAGAGCGAAGCTGTTTCCGTACCATCGGTGAAACACAACCTCCTATCGCACTTGCATGAGTATCCAATACCCAAATATATGAGAACTATGCGTTGTGCCCTCACAACGCGCACAAGTGCAATACAATACTAGCCTATTCCGCATTATCGATGTCCAGTCTCGATAATACTCCGGCTAGGGATATTTAATGATTAATCCTTCGTGGACTGATACTGTCTCATATCATTCTCAATCCAGGAACTAATCATATGGACCTCTCTTCTATATATCTAAGGTGATCTAATCACAAATGATGAGAGTGCAATTTCCTTGTCACATAGTTAATTTGTACAACAACACTATGATCTGTACAAATAGTGACGCTATGGGTCATATTATCCAACATATGGAAAAAAGTAGTGGGAGTGTGCTGTTGTATTTCTTGTCTTATATGTCAATACAAATTAATCATGGGAATGATATTCCATGATGCAAGCCACCAAGCAATGGTTATCTCATAATTTTTCCATGAAAGATTTGGGAAAAACAGCCTACATCATCGGCATTCTTAAGATCTACCGTAATAGATCTAAGAGGTTGTTAGGACTTTCTCAATCTACGTACATTGATAAAGTTTTGAAAAGATTTAAAATATAAGACTTCAAAAGAGGTATTTACCTACTTGTTATGGAATAAAATTATCTATATCCACATACTCCTTTAGATAGAGAGCGTATGAGTAGGATCTATTATGCTTCAGCAATAGGATCGATCATGTACGCCATGCTATGTACAAGACCTGATTGTCTCTTATGCTCTTAGCATAACGAGCAGGTATCAGGCAAATCCTGTGTGAGAAACATTGGGCAGCTTCAAAACAATCCTCAAGTATTTGAGAAGAACTAAGGATGTGTTTTTGACATACGGAGAGTTCTGAGATGAAAGTCATTAGTTACTGTGATGCGAGCTTTCAGACCGATAGAGATGACAGCAGATCGCAAACAGGATATCTGTTTACTCTGAATGGCGGTGTTGTCAGTTGGAAAAGCTCAAAACAATCAACTACAGCGGACTCCACCACTGAAGCTGAGTATATTGCAGCATCTCAGGCAGCTAAAGAAACGGTCTGGATAAAGAAGTTCATCACAGAGCTGGAAGTGCTTCCCACGATAAAGAATGGCATCACGATGTACTGTGACAACAAGGGAGCCATTGCTCAATCAAAGGAACCAAGGTCCTACCAGAAATCCAAGCATGTACTCAGGCGATTTCATCTCATCAGGGAGATTGTTGAGAGAAAATAAGTTATTATAGAGAAAATATCCACATAAGATAATCTTGCAGATTCTCTGACTAAATGGCTCACTCAACAAAAGCATGATAAGCACACCTGAGAGTATGGTGTCCAGATTCATACTAGTTGGCTATAGTGCAAGTTGGAGATTGTTAGGGATATGCCCTATACCCAACTTGTGGATGGGCTATATGTACATGTATTTGTAATATTTTCATTAATTAATAAAATGACAATCTTTATTATACATGTCTTACATAACTTATATGAATCATCAAACACTGTAATAAAGCCCTTGGAGTAATAAGATGATGGCTTTCACGCCTTACGAGAATCATTATTCTTAAACGTTCATAGTCATAGTTTTGTGAATAATCTAGGCGTTCACAAAGCGAAGAGACTAGCATGATGATATGATCCGCCCTTAAATGGGGTAGCCGATCTCAAAGGCTACTAGCGGAGATCCGTCCGCTTGGTGTATCACATGGATGCATGAGTTGCTCGTGTCCATCGAACTGACCGCCAAAAATTTTCACATGGAGTGTTTATCTGTAACATCCCGCCATAGACAGGATGCTACCGGCAGGAGACATGCTAATCCTGACTCCATAAGCCTCTGACTCTGTCAAATTTCGGCATGACCTCTGCTAAAAGTCATGCAACCTAGATCAAAGTACAGCACTTCAATACAACCTATAGGGCCTAGACACAATATATCACTAACATAAACAACTCAAGATAAAATATAATTGGGCTCCATGCCCGAAAGTACGTAGAAACAAGAACTTTTACAAACTACACTTTATACAATTCAATTCTCTACAACTAGACTTATTACAAACTTGACTCTGATACTCCCAAGACCTGGTGACTGGCTGACTGCAACGCTGCTATCCGGCTCTTCAAGCTCTGGTGTCTGTGGTTGACCGATCAGGTCACCAACCTGCAAAACTCAAACACTGTTGTGGTGTGAGTCATAAGACTCAGTAAGTAACTATGCTCATTCCTTGAGCATCAAATGCCCAAAACTTAATTCTGTTTCCGTATTAACCTGGTTACTTATAAGGCCATTTAAATATCTATAAAGTCTGAATTAATTCTATGGTTCTTATTCATTATATAAACAGATTACTTATTACCAAATCTTAACATTTATCACATGAAGGGTAAATCTTATTTTCTTAATTACTAAGTTAAGAATTAACCATATTACTCTTATCCATTTTTACGTCCATATTACCTGCTACCAGTCTCTCTACTATTCATACGTATACTTAAATACTGATTTCTATTTTTAGATTAACCTGAATTATCTATGTGGTCATACAATTTTCACGAAATTGAGTCACTATATACTTCTTATCCATTTACAAACATGTCACTTGTTACTGATCTTTTTATCTGACCACACACATACATACTTTAAAATTATGTTTTACTATATACTTCCTAGTCATTTTTATAATAACATTAAGTTTCTATATTCCTATTTACTGTATCAAGCATCTTCACGTTTTCGTTGCGCTACTCTGATATCTAAATACTTACCTGCTTATTCTTTTCTAATCTAGTTCGGACATTTATTATAATTATCTTTCTTTTATCTCATTGAAATATCATCAAATCAGAGTTATCAACTATTGTTTCTTTCAAACATTTGTCACACCATCTTCAATCATGCATACATACATAAATGCAATTATATTATCACGCACTATTATTCACAAAGAGTTCTTATGTAAGCATACAACTCACACAGACATCATTCATAAATACATATAAACATAATAATGCTAACATGCGTTAATGTCGGCTATATGCATCTCAAATGGTTTCTAGAATGTATCTATATGCATAACTTATGAATTGAACTATACTTTAACATGCTATGCTTTTTATAAAAATACTTCTTGAAAACCTTTTCTGAAAAACAATTTACTGAAAACTTTTTCTGAAAACCATTTTCTGAAAAACTTTATTTTACTTTTTCTTTCCAGAAAATCTCTTTAAAAACTGTATTTGTAGACTGAAATCTGTATCTTAGAAAATTGTTTTCTGAAAATCTGAAATTACAAAACTCCTTTTTCTGAAAAACTGATAGCTGAAATCTGAAATCCTTTTTCTGAAAACCAAATCTCCGCCCGAAGGCGCATCTCCGCCCGTAGGCGCATCTACGCCCGTAGGCGCATCTCCGCCCAGGAATGTACCATTTGAGCGCTGAGGATCTAGGAGCGTCCCCCCAGTCCTCCACATGTGCACATGTGTCTAAATCCGTCAATTCCAATTAGTGTACAACTGGGATGGGTCAAATCCCAAATCCCGAATCCATATGATATCCGTCAATTCCAATTGAATCTCAAGTTACATACTGGGGTGAGTTTTTCCCTCATGCCCCGAAAAACATAAAATCATGTTTAAATCTCAAACTGTAAGAAAACATTTTCTGAGATACATTTTACTCAAAAGCATCTGAAATCTTTTCTTAGAAACACTTTGAATCTTTAAAATAAATCTTATCTTCTAAAAATGATAACTCATGCATATGCATACCCATTTATTATGCTTCCATTTATCTTACCTATAGGTTGTCATGTATCTACCTGTATATGTCCAAGCATATATATAATTTTATATCATATGCATTCTATTACTTACAGTTCTCATCACATCTGCTCAAGCTAACATGCACTATCACTTTTACAACCTTCATCTGTCAAATATTGTCTAATAAAATTGAAAGAATAATGCAATTCATTAACCTGATGTGACGATACCCTAAGTTCAAAGTTGAAGGATCAGGAAGCCTCATATTGATGGATTCACACTACAAAAACTAAAATAATAATCAGCTAGAAACTATGAGCATCATTCAGCAGTATAAGCAACGTCCAAAGTATCCTTATTCAAGAGGTTCAATTCTTAAAGATCATTATAATGACATTATTGTCTATCATAAGAGTAATATACGCGAAAATACTTCTAAGGAAATCTATGTAATACAAACTTTAAACGGATGAGAGTTGTATATATTATAATGATTTCGCGTACAACCAACTATAATAGTTTTGGAGTAATATTTTAGTCTAGTATGAAACCCCCAAAAAAAAAAAAAAACATTGATCACAACAATCAAACATACAGGTTCAACTCCAAATTTATAATAAAATTCCACCGCAAAGTAAAAGAAGGGCACAACTCTGTTCATTTCAGGGGAGAACTAGATTCACCTAAGTTGTACTGTGGC
This sequence comes from Zanthoxylum bungeanum, assembly GCA_019454045.1. Lineage (NCBI taxonomy): Eukaryota > Viridiplantae > Streptophyta > Magnoliopsida > Sapindales > Rutaceae > Zanthoxylum > Zanthoxylum bungeanum. The sequence goes on from SKCR01030483.1 coordinate 15,064, forward strand.
AATAAGTCCAACAGGACAACATTTACAGGAATTAGAAGAATACTTATAGATGAGTAAGAAAAAAAAAGTCATTGCACATTCAATATTGTTCTGGAAAATGAAGTGACCCTTTCAATGACTACTCTATCAATTCCAATAATTGAACAGCCTCACTTCATAACTTAGTTAGAATTTGGCCATTTATCTCAATGATGATACACTAATACGAACTATAGGTAATAACACAAATTCAACTTTCAGTCAATAGGCATCCAAAGTAAAAGAAGCACACAAAATATAAACTTTAGGTAATCATGCCCTGGTTAATTGCTCCGTAGTTCAAAACTTAAACATTAAATTAGGTAAATCATCTTCTTTGCTAAATATTCCTTGATGCCCTCAAAAATATTAACAGTTTGACAGGTTTTTATAATGAATAACACAATATTTATCTGCATCTACAGAGGAATAAAACAACTAAATAGATTAACTTAATCATTAATCAAGCTGCTAATAATAGCTTAGTCAATTTCTTTACCTATCTATATATATTATTAAATCCTATTAATGTTGTATCTACTGTCATCACCATCGCAGTCCTAATGCCAGATTTTAATTACTCAAAAACATATAAATATTTCATTACTCATTCTTTAAATCTCTAAGCATCCCTATATTAGATTTTCATCTTAATTCCAGAAACCCCAAATTTTAGGGTTATCTCTGCCGATCATTCTTCTTTCTTTATCAATTCGATTTTCTTCCAAGTTCACATATAAAACCAAATCTAATTTACTGTGACATATTTCTAATCATTTAACTCATTCAATTTAATCTCTTTTTTTTTTTTTTTTCAATTTCTTTACATAAATTCAAAATCATTAAATAGGAAAAGCCCAAGGAAATCTCTGATTTAATGCACTTACCTCTACCTCTGCCCCTGCTCTCTTCTTCCCCTCGCCGACCTCTGTCTGCCATCACTGGCGTCGAAGTTACGCAGGGGCTTGCCGGTGACTAGGGAGTCAGCCAAGGCTGCCTTCAGTTTTCTTTCTCTCTATCTTAGTCCCTCTCTCTTCTAATCTATTCTATTCTCCCCAGTCTCTCCCTTCATTCATCTCTCGGCCTGTCTCCTATTCCTTCGATTCTACCCTGCTTTCTTGTTTTCTTCTATTTTTCTTTTCTTCTGCTGAGTGCGTGCTCTTTGTGTGCGTGTTTTTGTCTTTGCCTCTTCTCCATTCTCTCTCTCTGTTTCCATTCTTTCTCGCCTTCCTCCTTTCATTTCGTCCTAACTTTCTCTCTTTCCATCTAACTGACTTCCTTTCTTTCGACCTTGCTAACTCTCTTTCTTTTTCCGGTCTACTGTGTGTGTGTAACTAAAGTGGGCGTATGTGTGTATATATATATTTTTTAATAAAAATATAGGTTATATATATATATAACATAAATGTGCAATAAATGCTTAAAAAAATATCTTAGATATGTGCTTATATTTCTAGATTTATCTAGATTTATTCATTTACTTTAATTAATAATTTCAATTTCTAATCCCTTTTTGTTATTTTATCTTCTAATTAATTTCTTGAACAAGTCCCCATTACGTACTAAAATTGACCCCGCGTTCGACGCGATTGTACACGTGAAATTAAAATTAACGCAAACGCTCTAAACTAATTCGGGATGTGTGTTACATTCACCCCTCCTTATATAGGATTCGTCCTCGAATCCTGACCTGGGCATACTAAAATGGACAAAATACCAAAGTAAGGGTAATTTGGTAAATTCACTTAAATATGATTTATTGAATTTTATTTCATAATTTGATTATTGGATAATTAAATAAATATGTTTATTTAATTAATCCGAGAAAAAATTTTGAAATCGGAAAATACGATTTTTCCACCGCTTCCGCTGCGTTACCGGATTCAGCCCCTAAAAACCCCTTCAAAATGGTATCAGAGCGAGTCTGATTCTAAGCCACCTAATATTATTAGCCTTCATTGAATCAATGTTTAATCATGTTTTCTTGACTTTATGCATGCTAATTAGGATCTAAATTGGTTAGATTTAGGGTGTATAACACTTAGCAGAAAATCTCTAATTAATAAGGTTTGAATGTAATTATGTATTTGATGCATATTATATGGTCCGTCTTGTCAATACGGTTTATGAATAATTCTTTGTGACTACATCCGAGACCGTGCCTCCGCTGTGAGGGTGTAGCCGATAAAGATTTATTTATAACCGGATGTATATCAGATACTAGGTAAATTCAAGTAAAAGCGGAATTCTGAACGTGCCCTAGCTGTCAGGATTACGTAAGTAACTTGAGTTTATCATTGACGAGTTTAACCTTGGTACGTCTCCTTGTGGGCATGTCTTCGTAGCGACAACGAGAAACGGCCAGGACCGGATACTTAGGAGTCACTATTGAGTGATTGACAAATGAGTTGTCTACCTGATGAATATACGTAGGCGAGACCGTGCCTCTGCTGTGAGCTGAAATATATTCACGGGATCCACATTTCACTATTAGTATTTAATTTGATCATTAAATATTTGTATTCTGTTTTTGGATTACAGTATTGCATGATTTAGTGGGAGGGGCATATTAGATTAAAAATCCATGATCTAGTTTATGCTTTTGATATTATATGAAACTGCTTAATTTCTGCTAACCGTTTTTCGTGGTCTATATGATAGATTGGCGATGGCGGCACAATCCACAAATCAGTTTGCGCATATGCTTGATGCGAACAAACTGAAAGGCGCTGAGAACTTCGCTGACTGGGAATTGGATTTGAGGATTGTCCTCGATTCCGAAAAGCTGGGATATGTTCTTGAGGGTCTGTTGCCCCTTACTGTGGGTGCGGATGCTTCGGAGGAGGAACGCCAAGTTTTTGAAACTTGGAAGGATGATGATTTAAGGGTTAAAACATACATCTTTAGTTCACTGTCTCCGAAACTCAAGCAACAGTACTATGGTATGCTAGATTCCTATAGTATGATGACGCGATGAGACAATCGTTTGAGAACCAAGAACAAGTGATTGTTCACAAAGTCGCCATGGAACTGTTCCATGCGCGTCTGGATGAGGGGCAAAGTGTTAGCCCACATGTTCTTCAGATGATCGATTTGATCGATCAATTGAGGCAACATAATCTCATCTTGAATGACATTCTCGTAGGAGTGTCATTCTTGGTTCAATACCAGCTTCATTTCGCCAGTTCGTGATGTACTTCAACATGTACGGGACTGTCTGTACCTACCAGGAGATACATAGGATGTTGCTCACGGCAAAAGAGGACCTTAAGAAGGGAGTACCGACTCGCCCTCCTAGAACTACTTCTCTTTCGGCTTCTTCCCAAGGATGGTCCAAGGGAAAGAAGAAGAAAGGGAAGAAGAAGAAGGCTTTTGGTCCTCAACGACAGGCGAAGATTTATATTCGATTAAATTATCACGATTCATTTCATGTACAACTTGAGGGGAACCCAAAAGGTCACACACAACAAAGTCGAAATCAATGGTTAACAGTGCACAGTACAAATTTAACAGCATATATGATTGTTGTAGGAATTGTTCATAAATGGTTCAATGTGTTTAATTATTGAACAGATCGTTTATGAGGTTCCATAGTGGCTTAGGGATTGGTGAATGACGATAGGGTCACTTTGGGAATTGGAATAAATAAATAAATAAATAAATGTGAATAGTAATATGAATAGTAATATGAATAGTAACATGAATGGTAAAAAAATTTTATTTGTTATTTGTTTTGAATTCCAATTCGGCCCAAACTCTTATTAGGGTTTTATAATCTCATTAAACCACTAAATTAAGATCCAATGGTTAAGATTAAATTAGTATTTATCCCACATTGGATTCTTAATTAATTTTTTTGTCTTTGGAGCACCTATATAAACTCAAAGAATTCTTCCCAAATTTTTGCACCAAACCTTTCATATCTTGGTTTATATAAGTGAGCAACTCTAAAGTTTAAGAGTAAGCCACTTATTTTGAGGATTCTTAAGTCTAATTGACTAGAGGAACCTCGAGTTAAAAGTTTTGAGGTATTTGCCTAGGCTAGCACCAAAGGCAAAATACATGTGCACTCAATGCATAGTCTTGCGGTTGAGTTTTGGCTTTGGTGTGTGAACCTTTGGAGGCCACACACTTGGGTGGCTCTTTGGAACGTGGAAGAGCTTGCTGAGTTCGAGAAAAGCTTGTAGATTGGAGGGAGGACTGGAGGAGTCTTCGGTTCAAGTAAGTCTTTTTCTTTCTTTATTTTAATTAGAGTTCTTATGATAGTTAGCATGTTTAGGTTTATGTTCTTTGCATGTTTTATGCGTTTTTATGCTTAGAATATATAGTAACATGCCTAGGCTTGTAGAATAATCAAAACAAATGGGTCTTGGGCAAAAGGATAACGGCATCATAATTTGATTTATTTAATTTTCCGCTGCGCACTCACGGCCGCTTCCCAACACAAGATTGCCACCGTCATATACTAAGTGCATGTTTCTTTCTTGCCATAACTCTACCTAATTCTTTTGCAGCCTCAAAAAATTCAGGTTTAATTCCAGAGCTAGATCCATAAAATTCACAGCTATTAGTTACTCGTCGTCTTGAAGTTTTCTCCATTTTTGATCTCTCTCTTATTTGGATGTATTGAAAAGAGAAATAACGAGTTGTGTCTTGAGAAAAGGTGAGTAATAAAAGCATTAGTACCTGCAAAATGATAATTGTCATATGAATAGCAAAATAGATCTTGAATGTCAAAAAGTTTAGATAATGTCGGTAAAATTAAAGTAAAGGAAATCAAATCAATAAATTAAAGTAAATCAAGACAATAATTTAAAGTAAAGGAAATCAAAATAATAAATTGAAACAATATATACTGGTAGTTGTGATTCTGGCTCACATTTTCCTCTGGTTTAGATCCAGTAACGGCTTGAACGCACTCTATGGGTCGATGATATGCTTCCCATCCAATTTTTTTACAAATTGGCAAACATGGTATTTTAAAGTCAGATTCCCGAGACTATATTGTTATCTTTCTTTTTGAAATTATGTATGCAAATTACAAATCACTCGATGAACATGTCCACTAAGATGTGTCTCAAGAGTTAGTGATATATCATCTAACGACTCCTTACTCAAGCCATCTCTAATGAATTGAATTTTATCTTCGTGATTGTCAGACACCATTCCTAAAAAACGATAACGAGTGTTGCACATCCAGCGTGCACATTTATAATAAACACCTAATTGTTTAGCTATTCGTTTATTAGCATAGATGTTTTTTCCTAAACCAGACATGTAAGAAATGAATAAGTCAGATGAATCACCTACCAAGCGAACCCTTTCTTCAATTACCTAACGAATATCACTAGAAATACCAATGATCATAAGAAGCCTCATCTTTTGGTGCGTGCTTTGAAAATTTTCATCAGAATATTTTGGGGGAGAGAAGGAAAATGATTGTGGATTTTTACGAGAGTTTCTTCCATGCCTTGATTGTAGGGTATCATTAATTTTAGGAAACTGAAATAACCGAATTAGAGTCATAGGTACCGTTATCCACTGTTTAACTGGGGTGCAAGACTCTGACAAAAAGAAAAAATGCTACAAAACTCAAGAAAAATGGAAATTAGACAAATACAAAATAAAATAAAAGCTTATAATACATCAATCACAATATACTGGGTTTGAATGGTAAAAATATTCTTGAAAATTTGAACACTTTGAAAATGGTTTTAGACGTTATCCATTTACTTTAAATATATCACTATCCCTAGGATTCTCAATGTCAATAGCTCCATATGGGTAAACGTGTTTCACAATAAATGGACCACTCCATTTGGATTATAATTTTCCGGGAAATAAATAAAGACGAGAATTATAAAGCAAAACTTTTTTACTAATTTCAAATATTTTCCTGAAATTCAACTATTATGAAATGCATTAGTTTTAACTTTAAGAATTTTCGCATTCTCATATGAATCATTCATTAACTCTTCAAGTTCATTTAATTACAGTTTACGTTCATGACTGACATTTTCAAGGTTTGATTTGAATGTTTTAATAGCCCAATATGCCTTATGCTCAAGTTCTATAGGCAAATGACAAGGTTTTTCATAAACAAATGATAGGGAGACATTCTCAAAGATGTTTTGAAATATGTTCGGTATGTCCAAAGTGCATCAGTCAGTCGAAGTGACTAATCTTTGTGATTTGGGTTAACCATTTTTTCCAAAATTTATTTGATTTCCCTATTTGCTAGTTCAACTTGACCATTTGTCTAAGACTGATAGGAGGTAAAAACTTTATTTGTAATTTCATACTTTTTCATTAAAGACTTAAAAAGCTTGTTACAAAAATGTTTACCTTCATCACTTAAAATGGCCCTGGGGATTCCAAATCAACTTAAAATATTTTCTTTTAAAAATTTAATCACAGTTTTATGATAATTGTTTCGACAAAGAATCACCTCAACACATTTTGAGACGTGATCGACTACAACTAAAATATATAAAAATACAAATGACGGTGGAAATAGACCCATGAAATATATTCCCTAACAATCAAAGATTTCGATGACAATGATGAGATTTAAAGGCATCATGTTTCTTTTAGAAATGGATCTTAACTTTTGAAAATTTTCACAAGTTTTGCAGAAAGCATATGTATCTTTAAATAAGGTGGCTTAATAAAATCTTTACTGTAAGATTTTTGCAGCATTTTTCTTAGATGAGAAGTGACCTCCGCGTGCTTTCAAATGACAGAACTGAATAACACTATTTATCTCATTTTTCGGTATGTATTGTCAGAAAATCTGATCAAGCAATACTTGAACAAATATGGATCGTCCCAATAGAATATTTAGACTTCGATCAAAAATTTCTTCTTGTCTTGATGGCTCCAGTCTGGAGGTATTTTTCCTATTTTAAGAAACTTGACAATATTAGCATACCAAGGCATTGTATTTGTAGAAAAAAAAAATTATCAGGAAAAAAGTCATTGATAAGAGTTGTGTCAATTGATGAATCATCTGTGAGTCTTTATAAATGATCTACAACTACATTCTCTTCTCATTTCTTGTCCATAATTGTGAGATTGAAATCTTGCAGCAATAAAATCTACCGTAATAATCTTGGCTTTGCATCCTGTTTAGACATCAAATATCTAACAACATCATGGTCAGAATAAACAACGGTTGATGAACCAATTAAATATGATCAAAATTTATCCAATGTAAATATTACAGTAAATAGTTATTTTTCTGTGGTAGTGTAATTCATTTGTGCACTGTTTAAAGTTCTACTTGCGTAATAAATTACATACGACTAACCTTCATTTCTCTGTTCTAATACAACGCCAACTGCATAATCATTAGCATCACACATTAGTTCAAAAGGCAAAGTCCAATCAAGAAATTGCATGATAGGAGCTGAAGTTAAAAGACAGATAATATTTTCAAATGAATTTTGATATTCTTTTATCCATTCAAATGTTGCATCTTTTAATAAAAGGTTACACAATTGTCTGGATATGGTAAAAAAGTTTTTAATGAACCTCCTATAAAATCATATATGTCCTAAAAAAGAATGGATTTCCCTGACTGTTTTTAGTGGTGGCAATTTAGAGTTCAGTTCTATTTTTTCCTTGTCAACCTCAATACATTTAGATGACATAACGTGACCCAAAATAATTCCTAAATCAGTCATGAAATGGCATTTTTTCAGTTTAACACAAGTCATTTTTCTTCACATCTTTTCAAAATATTTTCCAAATTATTCAATTAATTATCAAATGAGTTCCCAAAAATATTCAACTATCTCACTAAATATACTTAACATGCATCGTTGGAATGTTGCTGGTACATTACAAAGTTCATATGGCATTTTCCTAAATACAAATGTTCCAAAGGAACATGTGAATGTGGTCTTTTCTTTGTCTTCTAAAGCAATGGGAATTTGATAATAATTTGAGTAACCATCAAAAAAGCAATAGTAGGGATGTCATGCTACTCTTTTCAAAATTTGGTCAAGAAATGGTAAAGGAAAATGATCTTTTCTAGTAGCGTCATTTAGTTTTTTATAATCAATGAAAAAATGCAAAATAGATGGGATTTGAGTTGGAATTGATTATCCTTTATCATTTTTACAACATTTATTCCAGAATGTATAGGCACAACTTGTGTAAGACTTACCCACTTACTATCGGAGATAGAGTAGATAATACATACATCAAGAAATTACCACTTCTTTCATATGAAGATTTAATCTTCTTTGTGGTTGACGATATGTCCTAACATTATCTTCTAAATATATTCTTTGTGTGCAGATCAAAGGGTTAATGCCTTTTATAACTTTTAAAGTCCATCCAATTGCCTGTTTGTGTTCTCTTAACACATTTAACAACTTACCTTCTTGATCAATTGTGAGAGAGGAAGAAATTACCGCATGGTAAGTTTGTTCATATCCAAGAAATGCATACCTTAATCCTTATGGCAAAGTCTTCAATTCCAATTTGGGTGCTTCCTCACGTTTTTCTTCTTCCAATGTTCCTAGTTCCTTAAAATTTTATTTCTCTCTAGCGGCTTTCAGTACTTGTGTAGAATCAAGTAAAAAATCATTAGGAATATCCAAATTTAATTACATACTTGATTCATTAAAATTAGTTGTACAAATATCCATAGGGTCAGATAAACTCTCCTGAATATGTTCTTCCAAAATTGGTTCAATTAGTTCCATGCTCTCGTTTTCACTGTCTTCATCGTATGGTTGTTTGCACATGTTAAAAACATTAAGCTCCAACGTCATATTGCCAAATGATAAATTCATGGTTCCATTCCTGTAATTTATTAAGGCATTATCTGTTGCTAAAAATGGACGACCAAGTATTATAGAAATTATCTTGTAACTGTCTGCTACAGGTTGTATTTCCAAGACAATAAAATCCATAAGATATATGAATTTATCGACTTGTAATAACACGTCTTCCACAATTCCTTTCGTTACCTTGGCTAATCTATCGGCAAGTAAAAGAGTATTTGAAGTTGGTTTTTAACTCGCCAATATTAAGTTGTTGGCAAACCGAAAATGGAAGCAAACTGACACTAGCTCCAATATCAAGCAATACATGTTCAATTTTATGATTTCTAATAATACATGAAATAGTTGGACAACTAGGGTATTTATATTTTAATGTATTATTTTTGAGAGAGTAAAACTTACTTGTTCGGCTAGAAAAGCTTCATTTCTTACATGATGTCTTCTTTTAACGGTGCACAAGTCTTTCAGAAATTTGACATAATATGGTATCTGTTTGATGGCATCTAACAAATAAATATTGACATTCACCTGTTTGAATATTCATATATCTATGGGGAATGGTTCAATTTTTTTGTTTTCAATGCTTGAGGAAATAGATGTGCATGTGAAAAATCATTATTATCAATGATAGGTAATGATTCACCAACCATTTCCTTACCCTCAAAAATTAAATCTTCACGAGGTTCAAGAACAGGTCTTTGGAACTTTACCGATGCGAAGAGTAATAACAGATTTGACTTGTTCTATATGTTGACTACCAAAACTACTCTTGTGAGGGTTTTTGATGACTCTTGGGGTTTGGCTGTGGTTGTGTAGGAAACTTTCTTTTCTCATTAATGGTCAATGCATATGTGATTTTAGAAAAAGTATCTTACAGATCAATCAATATTTGCACATTTTAGTTATTGATGGCTTCTTGTTTCTCAATCAATGCATGCAAGGTATTCTAAAGGGTTTTCCTAGATGGTGGGACATATGGTGTACTTGGGGAGGTTGTTGTAATGGTTGTGCTTGATTATCATTCCTCTAATTGAAGTTTGGATGGTTTCTCCAACCATAATTATAGGTTTGGGAGTATGAGTTTTGATTTGGTCTCTTGAAGGTGTTTATGGAACTAAATTAGTCTTGTAGACATTCATGTAGGGTTGGCAAGATTAGGCAAACTTGTGTGACATGTTCATTTGAATTACAGATATGACATGTGACTTTGAATTGACTTGACTTGATCATTTTTTTCTCATTTATAATGCCTCAACTTTTTTAGCTAGAGATAATATTTAGCTAAAAGGTCACGGTCTTCTCTAAGGTTAAACATGCCTTTACCAGATGACTGTGGTTTTACAGACGACTAATAAGTACCAATTTTGTCCTATTATTGTACATTCTCTGATATGTGTTCTAGGTAATATAATGCATCTTGGGACTTTTGTCCCTAAATTCACCATTACACATATTTTCCACTACTTTTCTACATTGGGATGTTAAACCCCTCGTAGAAGTAGGAAACCAGTCTCCATGTTTCAAACCCGTGATGTGGACAAACATTTAACATTTCTTTAAATCTCTCTCAACATTTGTAAAATGTTTCCCCGGACTCTTTTGTGAAAGTTGTGATTCTCCTCTTGAAGGTGTTTGTCCTGTGACGGGGAAAGAATTTTTTCAGAAATTACTCTTACAAATCATCACATGTTCTGATGGATCCAGACATAAGGTTCTGCAGCCAAATTTTAGCTTTATCATTTAATAAAAATGAAAAAACTTGAGTCGAAATATATTCATTTTTCAATTTTGGTTTGTGTAAGTATTACATGTCTCTTCGAATTCCCTTAGGTGCTGATAAGGATTTTTTGATTCTAAACTGTGGAATGTGGGTAAAAGTTGGATGACACCTAATTTAAAATTGAAACGTGATGCATCTAGGGGAAAGTAATACAAGATGGTGGTGATGTCCTAGTGGGATTCATGAATTCTTTGAGTGTCATAGGATGATTAAGATCGTCATGCTGAGACTCACGTTCTACCTGATCAATTGAATTTTCATCTTGGTTAGGTGGGTTTTCATTTTGGTTATCAGCCATTTTAACTGACGGTGAAGGTGATGTAGACTCTCTATTTAATCTACCACTAGATGATCGAGACCAATGTCTTATACAACCTACATGCAGACTATATGCTAAAATTTAAATATGCAAATGCAATACTTACAAAAATAAGAAATAATAAAAAAAAAAAGTGAAAAGAAAAAAGGTTTAAATAAATGACAAAAGAAGGAAAAAAATATAGTGATGAGATCCTAAAAACATCATTTGATTTTTGTTAATTCGGATCTCAATTGAATTTCTCCTTCAGCTGTTTCAATTTCTTGAATTAGGTTCTCACAAAAAATTATGGAAGAATCTCTACGTGGAGATGGTTCAAGAAATTCTTTGGCAAAATACAAGTTCCATTTTAATTTAGTTTTCTGTCTCTTGTAACCTTGAAGAATTAAGTATAAGGTTTGTCTATATGTGAGATGTCTAGTTTCATGATTCATTTAGGATTAATAAGGACATCTTAGATCTACACAACTGCAAATAAAAGAAAAAATGAACGCCGAAAATTAAAAAAAAATGTTATTCTATCCACTAAATTATATTCCCCGGCAACGGCGCCAAAAACTTGACACACTCACAAAGTGGTTCTTCACTCCCAAGTATAAGAGTGTCGAAGTAATAAAATAACCACGTAAGTCCGGGGTCGATCCACATGGAATAGATTTAGTAAAATAAAATAATAATTTAAGTACAAATAAGTGAATTGATTTAAGTGATGGATAATTTTTGAATTAGGATGCAACAATAAATTAAAAATATTGGTGTTAGGAGATACACTCTTAATATTTCAAATATAGAGAAATCTTACTTTTTATAATATATAAAATTGTCATTATTACCCAGTTAATGTACTTCATGATCTACTTATGTCAAAACATATAAGACCAGCCATAAAGACGGTAATAATATTTGTCTATAACAAGTCTAGTTAAATATTCAATTATGGCAAATAAATAAAAACAGCAATGAAGGCGGTAACAAAGTTTTTCAATAATTAATTCAGATTTAAATTACTATTCATATTACAATTCATATATTATAATATAAATAATATTAATCTATATTCTCTTATTAAGAGCTTCACCATTTACCTCAGCAGGATGAAATTAGCTATCCATGCTTTGAATAAAAACACACATAATTTTATTACTATAAGAAAAAGAAATTACAGCAAAGCTTAAAAATAAAACACACAAGACACTCTCTCTCAAATTCTACCAGATAAATTTGAAAGAAAACATGAGGAAATGAGGTGTAGATGCTCAACACCTCATTATATATATGTGTGTGTGTGTATTTTAAGTCATACAACTTTCAAAAGTTGTATGACTTTTTCTTGCAATTGGAAAATGACAATCACCTTTCGGTGCGTTTTCATTTTCAATTATATATATATATATATATATATATATTTGTTTTCTAATAATTAAGAATTATATGTAGCACACGTGTAACACCCCGCCGGAAGTAGGATGCTACCGACAGGAGACAAGATTGACCCATCTCCATAAGCCTCTAAATTTACAGAAAATGGGCATGATGTATCCTAAAGTTGGACAACCTGGATCACAGTTCAGTATCAATTCGAAACCTAAGGAAAACATCAAACATATAAAATGACCTCAGGTGCACACAAAACACATCAAGATCAAAATCAACACTTAAGGGCTTCATGCCCACAACATCAATGCAAATCAAAACTTTAACTAATTAACACAAAACAGCGTGCTCAGCACGACAAACAACATAATAATCAAAGATTCCTAAACCTCTAAGACTTCTCCCAAGACACTTACGATGGTGACTGTAACTTGGGTGATTCGCGTATCGAGCATGATTTCCAAAGCTGAAGTAGTTGACCCAACTGGTAGCCAACCTGCAAAACTAGCAAATTGATTTTTTGTGAGTTATATAACTCAGTAAGTAACCATGCACAGCCAAATCATATAAGTCAAACATGTTATAACATTCACTATTTAAATATATATGAACTATCAAATCATAATGAGTTCATAGTTATCAATTTTCTATTATTCTCTACTTGTATATATATATATATATATATATATATATGTCAGTCTAATATGCAACATCCCAAAACATATAAAGCAAAACTTCAAATATCACAGAGTCATTACTTAACATCAAATCTGTTCCAATCATATGAACATGAAGTTACACGTGTATACTTTATCATGAATAAACATATTTGAATTATCATCATATCGGTAAGTCAAACGAACTTTCTTTATTTCGATAATCTTACGATAGTTTAACATTTGTGACTTATCACATTCACACATACCAGTTCAAAAACCATAGCTCACTTCTCTTTTGTTCATGCAAATCCAATTTTTAAAATTCTTGCTTCGATACATGTCTAGTAACGAAAGCTTGCAAACATTCCGTCTTTTTCATAATATACTTACTTACGCTAATTAACTTAGCAAACATACTTCATAACATCTTATATTCACACCAGCTTTCTGGTCATTCATTCATTCCATAAAAACATACACAGTCCATACATATCACGGGTTATATCATACACTCAAACATACATACATGTATGGTGTAATAGAAAACGAAGCATACATAATAGCCAATACATCAAGAATACATAACCAAATTATACATACATATGGATGGCTTATACATACAATGCTCGTACGAGACTCATTACCTATTTTAGAAAATGTATGAGATGAATATCGTCCGAATGGATTCCTAACTAGCTCGACTCATACACCACAAAATCATCAACCAATTAAACATACACGCATGCACACATATCACGTAACTCAAACTCATCAAACAATTTCTCATACACAAATACATTCATGAAAAACACTACTTTATCAATAGAATAGTCATACAAATACATATATACACCATGTTAGTCTCTAAGACATGCTTCCAAGATCCTAAACATGATTTGAGTGTGAATAAATCAAGTAAAGTTGTGGAAATACTTACAATGATTTTGGGAGAAATTTCAAAAATTTCCTTTGTAGGATGAAGCTCCAAGCTTTTGATTTGTTGTTTGATACTTGGGTTAGTTTCCCCAACACCTCAAATGACTCTCCAAGTGCTAGCTATCAAGAAAATTTGAAGCAAAATTTTCTTTGAGAGGTTCGGCCAAGTGAGAGGGAGAGAGAGATGAGTGAATAGTTTCACACAAGTTGGTTGTTGTGTTTGTAAATGCCACATTTAATAAGGCCAACTACTTCCATCAATCTTTTGACAATTGATGTAAGTGATGTGGTCCCACCACATTTAAATTCAAAATTTGTGTTGGCTTACTTAACACACAATTTAGCTTGGGCCCGGGTTTGTTTAATTACGAATTAAACAAATCTGTCGGGACATAATTAAATCCAATTTAATTAAATAATTATGCCTAGCAAAATTATTACGATAGTCGCTTACGATTTAATTCCAAATTAATTCATTCGCCCGAATTAAAATCCAATTTTAATTTCGTATTGAAATCCAATTTCAATTAATATATCTGATATATGTATTTTATCGATTAATTCTAAATTAATCGCGTTCTCTATTCTATACGAATTTAATCCCAAATTAATTCTTGCCGCAATTAATCCCAGATTAGTTTTCTCTCTCATAATTAATCCCAGATTAATTCTATTTGAGTCAAATATCTTTGGAGAATCTTTGAGAAGCAACCCAAGAGATTCCTGGATATGTTGGCAGTAAATACGGTCATCGGACCATCTGAACACGTGCGTACCCCGTACCACATTCTCACCGATTTACAAGACATTGTTGGCTTCTAGCAAAGCACTGTGCCTACCCAATTCTCCAGAAATATTCACCGAGAAAAATCATATGTATCAAGCGTAGTAATACAATGTAATGTGTAATACGATCCAGTATCGGATGTCACATGCTAGGCCTAGGGCTGGCTCTGTGTCTGCCTCGTACGAAGCATATATCGGATCCCGAGTAACTAGTCTCTGTAATTGGAAAGTCATGACCTAGTCATACTTTCTTGATAGCTACAGCATTTAAGAGTACTAGTTCCGTATCATGTGTGACCATCATCTCCATATGACTGAAATGATACTCTCATCTTGACATCACATCCCATACACTACGATTCTCAGTAAACCCAATATAGGCGTACACTGAACCTGTTAAAGCTCCAGACGACCAATACCAAAGTAAACTGATTGTCGCAAGTAATAGCGATGTAAGTCTCAAGTTAAAGATCACATACACCTACCCTGATTCGGATTCCCATAGACACATAGTCATACTACCAATGGGATTCCGATGGGGTCTATCCAGAGCGAAACTGTTCTCGGTCCAACGGCTAACAGAACCTCTTATTACACTTTCATAAGTATCAAATACCTAAATATATAAGAACTATGCCGTTAAGCTTCCATAACGCGCACAAGTGTAATACTAGTCTATTCCGCATTATTGATGTCCAGTCTCGATAATACTACGACTATGGATATTTAATGATTAAACCGTTCGTGGATTAATACTGTCTCATATCTTATTAATCCGATTTAACCATATGGACTTTTATCATTATATATATCCAAGTAACCCAATTACAATAATGAAAAAATAGCAATTTCCTTTTGTCACATAGTTAATTTGTACAAAAACACAATGTTCTTTACAAATAGTGATGTTATGGGTAATAATTGTCCAACACACCAAACATATGAATATACTTATTACTTCGAATTCAGATACATAGCCTTTAACGATCTTCATGTTTTTTACTTATCAATCAAACATACTTAGTTTCCAGAATTCTTATCATGAAACATTCATGTGTAAAAACTTACCAGTTAAGATATATCTATTCATAAACACACTCATTCGCACACATATTTTATCCATTAAAAAGATCTTAGCTTATACTAATTTTCTCATCACACTTAACCCATCCAACCTTTAAATAGATAATTCGCAAGTATGAGTCAATAATAAATGTATTCAAATAACATACACATACCTATGCTAATAAAAATTTAGAAGTCATAACTTGTTCTTTTTACCGATCTTATACACTTAAACCATACTTATCTTATCATCTCATACATGTACAAATATGTATTCATATACTTATACATATTCATTCACATATATATGCATACCATTACAAATTCATACACTGACACTCATGAATACATATGTATATATAGATATTAACTTCACCAAACATCTTACTTCATACATGGCAATAACATAAACATCCATACATGTGGTGGTTGATTAACTTAACTATTCATAACCTTGAACTCCGTTCTCAAAATCATCTCACACTATCTTCATTTTATCCTAAACACTTCAACCATTTATACATGTGTGTGTGTGTGTATATTTAAACATGAATCAACATTCAAGTACTTATCGCATGAATTACTTACCTGGCTTCGCGAGCACTCCAGGTCCTTGTCAAGTCTGCCAAAACAAATGGCGAAATACCGTCAGAATCACAATTTTACAGAATTCTTGACTTTACTATGACAAATTCTGGACCTTTCTGGAACAATCAAATTAAGTCTGATTCCAAAGATTTCAGTTCTATTATCCTTAAAACATCATTACAAACTAATTCATGTCACTAGTTAACTTGATTCTCGGTTTATATATTTTTGAAAAATTTTCCGAAAAAGTTTCCTAAAACACTACGAAATGGTCCTGAACCCTTTGAACTTGCCCGAATTTATCTAAATATTATCGCATCATCATATATATCTCATATATATCATTACAATAAAAAAACACATCAATACATGCAAAACCCACATTTACTGGAAACTTAATCTATCGGATCAATCCAAATCATTCCATTTTCACTCGGATTCTACCAGATATATATTCAATATAATCATACCCAAACAATTCAATTTATATCAATATTCTACTCTAGGAAGCTACTGGATACATCCGAACGTTTAACGGAAAACTTGAAATTGGTAAATTATACCGGGAGGTCTTACCGAGATTTCGAAAGCATATACGGATTCCAAACGATCCCACAAATGTGCTGAAATCGATGGAATTTCGATCAGGGCTGTTGTTCATATGTGGATTACTATTCACCAAAGCTTTCTTCCTTGATTCGCGTGCAACTATGCACGGAATGGAAAATCCGTCACTGCCAACTTGTAGTACTCTCTTCGAGAGCTTCGATTTGGTGGGTGGCTTAGGCCGTGAAACAAAGCGACTAGCTGGGATCGAAAAACACACTACCATGCATTTTCCTCCTCTCCATCACCATTTGCCGGCATGCACAAGGTGGAGGGGTGGCCAGCGCACCCTTCTGGCTGGTCGCGCCGGCCGTTGATGGCCGACAGGCCGCCAGCTTGACCAGGTGTCGTTCAAGACAGTTTTGGAGCTGGTGGGTCGAGTGAGAGAGATATTTGAGGTTATGCCAATTTCGTTAATTCTAAAAACTTTGGGGTATATATAGAAAATTTTTCAAAAATTATAATTTGACACCCGTAAAATTACAGTTAAGTCCTTGCCGTGGGGCTTTCATGAAAAGTCATATTTGTGAAGCCTTTCTGATGTAAATTGTGAAAAGTGTTCAACACGAAAGTTGTTCGTCTCGGAAAAATAAGTCTGATGATTCAAGAATTAGCTCAATCAAAGTTCGTTTTCTATTTTATAACCGAAACAAGAAACTTTTACACGTATAACAATACAAACATGAATCGCGTAACCAGTTCTCGAAACCACGCGTTTTCCAACGCGACGAACCTTCACTTTAAAACATTCCGACCTATTTTCTAATACATAAACTATTATTTTCGAATAATATCCTGTTTCAAATTCTTAACATTAATTCGGAAACCTTCTAGAAAATAGAAACTACTTCGAAAAGTTTGGGATATTACAACACATTGGATTCTTATCAATTTCGACCTTAAAAACCTCAGAAATAAAAAAAAAAAATTTGTAAAGAGCGATGTTGTAGATATTTGAGTCTTCTTTCATCTAAAACTAGAATCACCTCTGATGTCAGAGTAAAACGTTAGGGCCAAAATACAAAAATTGAGCAAGATTGGAATTTCCGAAATAATACACCATTAGAACGCCCTTTTAAGTTTCTGGCCTCCAAAATCCAAATACATCGTCCATTTTTCTAGTTATACATCTAAATTATTGTTTCACCTACATAAGAAATAAAAATCATAATAAAAATATATAAAACATAGATTTAATTATTATTTCACAAATATGTTTAATTAACGGGATTAATGAAACTATAAGTGTAAAATAAATAATTTTCCTTTTAATAAATATACACTTTTTAGTATTCATCAATATATATCATAAATTATTGTGTCCAAAGAAATATTTGAACTACAAATAGCCTCACCATTAAATTAAGGTTATGTTCTCTTTCGAAAGAATATGGGAGAGGAAAGAAATTTAATTTTTTTTTTAACTTTTAGTTATATAAAATACGGAAGAAATGTGAATTTTATGAAAATTTAATTTCCCTTGAATACTGAAATTTGGATTTCTCACCTAAGGTGAGGAATCTAAATTTCTCTCTAAATGGAAACATGAACTTCTAATATTACTATATTAATAATTTTTATTTATTAATTTTTTTAATGTGTATAATAATAATTATTTTTTTTAATATGTAAAAATTAATTCATTTTTCATTATAATTTGATTTTATTATTATTGTATTCTTTACAATCCATACAAGGGAGTACTAATAATATAATATTATTTATTTTAATTGTATATTTTTCATATTTATAATTATTTGTAAAATTAGTGTTAATTTAATATTATAAATAATTTTTTATATTTAATAATAATTTTATTATAAATATACTTAAAATTATTATAATTAATTAAAATAACATTAAATAATAAATACAATTTTAATTAAAACATATTTTTCAATTTTTAGGTTATTTTAATTTATAATCTATCTATTTTTAAACAAATTTACTACTAAATATTGAATATTAGTATAAAAGAGTAAACTAATCCATAAAAACTAAATAATTTTATTTTCCCTCAAATTTTTCTACAAATAAAATAATGAAATCAAATTCCATCATTATTTTTTTCCTCTCCTTTCATCTCATTTTATCCGAACACCACCTAAAGTTATTCTTCAATCAACTAGAAGTCTGATAAAAGTTCCAGTTGAGTCCTTAAATTTTAATTGAAAAAAAAAAAAATCAACTAGGTATTCTCTTACTCACAAACCAGTCACTACATTTAACGAAATTAAAATGACATTTTTGACTTTTTTTTTTCATTTTATCAAATAATTTGAAGAATAAAATTTTATGAGAATGTCACTTCTCCTCCATTATTTACACGATTTGCCACTTATCTCTTATAATTTCATAATTTCTAAACACTCTCCTTCAGTCCAAAAGTGAAAGCAATATTTTATGTTTTTTCATATTTATCTTTACGACAAAATAATTTATATTTTTAAATAATTATTAATTCATCATAGTAATTAAAAACATAAGAGTTACGGCGGGAATTCATGATAATTTATTTGAATCGAATAAAAAGTTAGGTTGAGACTTATAATAATTTATAACAGAAATTCTGACTAGACCCGGCCAAGGTTCCGGTTCGGAACCGGAACCGAACCGGTTGGAACCGGACGGTTCCTGTTCCAACCGTTCCGGTTCCGGTTCCGGAACCGAACCGGAACCAAAATGGTTCGGTTAGGGTTCCTCCCCTAGCCGAACCGGTTGGAACCGTTCGGTTCCACGGTTCCAAACGGAACCGTCAGGTTCCGGTTGGAACCGGTTTGAATTTTGCAATAATATGGTTTTTTTATAATTTTTTAGATAAGAATTTTATTTGTAATTTAATGTAATTATGTAATGTAAGT
This sequence comes from Zanthoxylum bungeanum, assembly GCA_019454045.1. NCBI lineage: Eukaryota > Viridiplantae > Streptophyta > Magnoliopsida > Sapindales > Rutaceae > Zanthoxylum > Zanthoxylum bungeanum. Next base: position 34,851 of record SKCR01030483.1, read on the forward strand.
GTGTTATATAAATTCAAATTCATAATTTAAATTATATTAATTTATCAATCTCAATTTTTTATTTTCAAAAAAGTAAAAAAAAAAAAAAAAAAAAAAAAAAAAAAAAACCGAATGTAACCGGAACCGGAACCGAACGGTTCGGTTCCGGTTCCGGTTCCGGTTCCGATTCCACTATAGTGTGGAACCGGAACCGGACGGTTCGGTTCCGGTTTGGAACCGAACCGAACCGCCGGCCCGGTCTAATTCTGACAGTTTCTTAAAATTTCAAATTTTGATCGGATTCTAGATATTATACTATTTGATTTAGAATTCGAGACTGACTAATTGCTAACTCAAATGAAAGATATTAATTTAATTAAAAATACTTAAATAAATAAATAAAAAGGGGTTAGAGGACTAAAATATAATTAGAATATTTTTATTATAATAATTAAATAAAATAATTTTCTATAAAATATGAGATTTTATAATAATTTGTATATAAAAATATTAAATTTACAACTTTATTTTGTATATTTTTAATTAAATATTATTAATAATGTAAAAATATTAATTATTTTATCCCGAAGATAAATATGGAAAAACATAAAATATCGTTTTAACCTTTGATCTCATAAGGTGTTGGAATATTATGAAAGCATTAGAAGATAAATGGTTTATAATGTAAACTAGAGATGTTAAATATATTCGGATACGACCCATCCGCAAGGATCTGAAAGATTAGGATTTGGAAAAATTTGAATCCGCATTAATAAAATGCTGATCCAGATATGTGTTTTCAAGATTCGTACAGATTCGGATCCAGATCCTGATTCACTTTAATCCAAAATGCAGATATAAAATAATAAAAATTATTACAAATTATTTTTATTTATGATTATAATTTTATACTTAAATTTAGATTATTTTGGATGAATTTTAAATTATAAATGTTATTTTATTTTTAAGTATTTAAAATTAAATAATTTTAAAAAAAATCTGGATTTTTTTACGGATCCAGATATCTGAAAATCCGAATAAAAAATACCCACATCCGGATCCATAAAATGAAATGCGGATCCAGGTCCGAATCTTCACGGATCCATATTTTGTTATCCTTAATGTATATGGATGTGCAAACCCAAACCGACCCGCGGGTTAACCGCAACCCGCTTGGGTTTGGTTCGTGCTGGGTTTGAAAATTATCTCAACCTATTTGGATTGAAAATTATCAACCTGCACAGGTTACGAGTTGGGTCGGGTTGAAATTTTTTTAACCTAACCCCGGAAACCCGCATATATTTATTAAATATTTTTTTATTTCCTTTAACATATTTAACCTTAATAATATCACTATAAAAGAAACAAAATAAAATTATATGCGCTTGATCAAGCTGTTGATGTTTTAAAACCCAGGTTGAGTCAAGTCGGGCTATTTGCGGGTAAGGTTGGGTTAGTTTTTTCCAGCCCACAGTATTTATGGGTTGGGTGAGTTGATTCTCAACCCGACCCATGCACACTCTTACTAGTGTAAACATTATGTGAAAGTGTCAATCTTCATAAAATATTATCTCAATTAAAAAAGCCCAAAACCTTGGACCAATAACTCAAAGTTTGGTTCGAAATGGTTCATACAAACAGCTAGTTGAAACTATAAAATTTGAGTCAATTTTTAAATATATAATATGATTTTACATTTTTTATTCTTCATCATTATGGACCCGATTTTAAAAACTAGCGTAATGTCTCAAAAACTCAAAATTACTCGGGCCGCCCTTGCAAGAACGTTTTTTTTTTATTAAAAGGTGAAATCCATTCACACATAAGATATAACTGTTAGTGTCCTAAACATGCCAATGATCTCTAAACAAGATTTGTGTGTGAATAAAATCAAAGAAAGTTGCGGAAAAACTTACAATGATCTAATGAAGTTCAAGACTTTTTTCTTTGTCGTAGAAGCTCCAAGCCCTCCTTTTGAGTTCAAACTCTTGGGTGAGTTTCCTTATCACCTTTCTTTAACTCCCAAAGTGCTAGCTTTGTCCAAAAATTGAAACAAAATTTTCTCTCCAAGAGAAAGGAAGAATCGACAATGTAGAGGAATGGAGGAGAGAATAAATAGTTCCATTTTGTGCTTCCAAAACATAATAATATATTGACTTCCAAAGTTGTGTGTTTTGTTGTGATAGATTTTACATTAAATGCAACCAACAACTTCCATCACACATGTGACATGTTGATGTAAGTTAGTGGGTCCCACCACTTTGAATTCAAAATTCAAGTTGGCTTACACAACACACTTTGGGCCCAGTTCGTTTAATCCGACTAAACGAGTTTTCGTCGCTACGTAATTAAATCCAATTTAATTAAATAATAATGCCTAGCAAAATTATTACGACAGTCGCTTACGAATTAATTCCAAATTAATTCGTTCGCTTGAATTAAAATCCAATTTTAATTCCGTATTGAAATCGAATTTCAATTAATATATCTGATATATTATTTTAGCCCAAATAAATAAATTAAATAGAAAAATTCAATTTAACTATTAAATTTATTTTACCGATTAATTCCAAATTAATCGCGTTCTCTCTTTTAGACGAATTTAATCCCAGATAAATTCTTACCGTAATTAATTCCAGATTAATTTTCTCTCTCATAATTAATCACATATTAATTTTGTTCGAGTCAAATGTCATCGGTGAATCTTTGGGAAGCGACCCAAGAGATCCTTGGATATGTTGGCAGTAAATACGATCATCGGACTATCCGAACACGTGCGTACCCGGTACCACGTTCTTACCGATTTACAAAACATGATTGGCTTCTAGCAAAGCACTGTGTCTACCCAATTCTCCAGAAATATATTCAACATGGAATATATATATATATAATCTGTATCAGGTGTAGTATACAATGCATTGCGTAATACGATCCAGTATCTGATGTCACATGCTAGGCCTGGGGCTGGAATTGTGTATGCCCCGTACGAAGCATATATCGAATCACTAGCAACTAGTCCCTGTAATCGGATAATCATGACCTAGTCATAATATCCCGATAGCTATAGCATTTAAGAGTACTAGTTTTGTATCTCTGCGTGATCATCATCTCCATATGACTGAAGTGATACTTCCATCTTGACATCACACCCAATACACTACGATTCTCAGTATACCTAGAAGAGGCGTACACAGGACCTGTTAAAGTTCTGGACGATCAAAACCAAAGTATACTGATTGTCGCAAGTATTAGCGATGCAAGTCTCAGGTTAAGACCACATACGCCTACCCTGATTCGGATTCCCATAGACACATAGTCATAATACCAATGGGACTCCGATGGGTCTATCCAGAGCGAAGCTATTCCCGGTCCAACGGCTAACAGAACCTTCTATCACACTTGCATAAGTATCCAATACTTAAATATATGATAACTATGTCGTTAAGCTTCCATAACGCGCACAAGTGTAATACTAGCCTATTCCGCATTATCGATGTCCAGTCTCGATAATACTACGACTAGGGATATTTAATGATTAAACCTTTCGTGGATTAATATTGTCTCATATCCTATTAATCTGGTACTAATCATATGGACTTTTATCATTTATATATCCAAGTAATCCAATTACAAAATGATAAAATAGTAATTTCATTTGTCATACAGTTAATTTGTACAAAGAACATCATGTCTTTTACAAATAGTGATGCTATGGGTCATAATTGTCCAACAATCTCACACTTGGCCTATAGCCAATCATTCAAGTTTCCAAGACCTGAACTATGTACGGGTCGCTCATACTTACGCTGAGATATCACTTTCGTCAGCGGATATCCAAGGTTATCATCTGAAACGATCTTGTCGATCTTGACATCGCCATGATGTGTGATCTCATGAATCAGATGAATCCGTCAAAGTACATATTTGGATCATTGATGAGACCTTAATTCCTTAGCCTGTGGTGTAGCCTAGCTCAGCTGTTAACAGAACTACTCCTAATCTAATTAGGAATTTTATATATCCAAAATGCTTCTTTTGCTGCCTCAGCCGCAGCAATGTATTCCGCTTTTTTTGTTGAATCGACAATAGTATCTTGCTTGGAAGATTTCTAGCTCACTGTTCAATTGTTCAAATAAAATATGTACCCTTATTGCGACTTACAGTCGTCATTATCGGTTTGGAAACTTGCAACGGTGAACCCAGTCACCTCAAGTTCTCCATCTCCATAAATTAAGAAAGCATCCTTAGTTCGTCTAAGATACTAAAGGATATTCTTAACATCAATCCAGTGACCATCACCTGGATCGACCTGATTGTGACTACATATGCTCAAAGCGTATGAGACAACAGGTCGCGTATATGTTATGGCATACATGATCGATCTGAATGCTTAAGCGAACGAGATCTGATTCATCGAATCTCTCTCATCTTTAGTTTTAGAACACATGTCCTTAGATAGAGAGACGACATGTGACACTGGAAGCAGCCCCTTCTGGGCTGATCAATGTTGAATCTCTTCAACACTTTGTCAATGTACGAGTTCTCGGAGAGTGCCAACAACTTTTAAATCTATCCCAGTAGATCATTATTCCTAGAATAAAGGTTGCCTCTCCCAAGTTTCTCATAGAGAATTTTAATGAAAGCCAAGCTTTCACCGATTTTAGTATGGGAATGTCATTGCTAAGAAGCAATACATCATCAACATATAGGACAATCAATGTCAGTGCGCTCCCACTAACCTTCTTATATACACAAGAATCATCATCGTTTTGAATGAAACCAAATACCATTATGATCTCATCAAAACGTTGATTCCAAGAACGCAATGCTTGCTTCAATCCATAAATGGATTGATTTAACTTGCAAACCTTGTTTGCATGTTTTGGCACTACAAAACCGTCAAACTGTTGTACATAAACATCCTCCAAAAGGTTTCCGTTAAGGAAAGTGGTTTTGACGTCCATCTGCCATATTTCAAATGGAAATATACAACATTATCAAGCATTATCCGAATGGATTTAATTATGGCAATGGGTAAAAGGTTTCATCGTAATCAACACTATATTGATGACGATACCCTTTCGCTACAAGCCTAGCTTTGTACGTTCATATGTTTCCATCCATGTCTGTCTTCACTATGAAGACTCATTTGCTACCAATAGGCACAATGCCTTCTGGTACACCAACCAGTGTCCTAACTTGGTTGTATACATGGAATACATTTCGGACTTCATGGCACATTGCCATTAAGTGGAGTCGATACCTTGTATCGGTTTCACATACGTAGCCGGTTTATTATCCTCAATAAGATTAATGTCTACATGAGGTGAGATCAGAAACCCATACCTCTCAAGTTGTTTTCTGACTCTCTCCGATCTACGCATTTCTTGTGTATTAGAAGATTGTGGAACATCGCATGGAGAGCAACAAATATTTTTGTTCTCTAGTGGGTTGTGGAAATTGGTTTCCCTAGGATAACCAATTACAAATAGGCACTTATCCGATTTGGATTCTAGTTTGGCACCATCCAAACGTTTAATATATGCCCAGCATCCCAAATCTTCAAGAATGAGAAATCCGGTTTCTTTCCTGTCAATATTTCATATGGAGTCTGTCCAACAGACTTTGACGGAACCCTATTCAAAATAAGTATTGCACTGTTCAATACGTATCCCGTGAAGGAAATTGGTAGCCCAGTGTGACTCATCATTAACTTTACCATGTCCAACAAAGTTCAGTTTCTCCATTCGAACACACCATTCATTGAGGTGTTCCGGGAGGAGTCCACTGTGAAAGAATACCATACTCTTTCAAGTAATCGAGAAACTCATTGCTCAAGTATTCTCCACCACGGTCCAACCGTAATGTTTTAATACTTTTTCCGGTCTATTTTTTTCTACTTCGTGTCGAAACTCTTCGAAATTTCTCAAAAGTTTCCGACTTATGTTTCATAAGATACATATAACCATAATGTGATGCAACATCCGTAAAGATTACGAAGTATTCATAACCACCTCTAGCCTGGCTAGACAGGGGCCCACATACGTCACCATGAATGAGGGCTAACAGTTCGGTGGCACTTACACCTTTACCACTAGGTGTTTTAGGCACTTTGCCTAATAAACAGGATTCGCATACATCATATGAATCATGATCAAATCCGTCCAAGTATCCACTCTTCGAAAGTGTGGATATACGAGCCTTGTTGATGTGTCTCATGTTGGGTTTTCTAGGTCAAATCAAGATCAAATTAAGCAAGAAATCATGTGAATACAACAAAGTAAGAATGTAGAAAATACTCACTTTGATCGGTTTTGGATGTAGGAGATAACAAAAATTCCAAGCCTTTGTGTTGTGCTCCAAGCTCCCCTTTGATGTATGTTGAGCTTCCAAGCTTATCCTTGAATTCCAAACTCATGGATTGGTTTCCCTATCATCTTTGTATGATCTCTTTATGTGCTAGCAAAGGAAAATTTTACAACAAAAATTTCCTTGTTCCTTCTTACAACTCTCGGCCAAGCAAGATGATGGAGAGAGAGAGATGCATTTTCGGTCTTTGAGAGAGATAGAGGGAATGAATGTGTTGTGTGCTTGATTTCAAAAATCAATTACCATTTACCAATTTTCAAAAGTTGGTGAAATGTCCATAACTTTTGACACTTGTGTAAGAAACAAGTTATCTACACATCACACTAACTTCCATCACAAAATGTGACGTGAAAGACAAGTGATGTGACTTGTGATGTGACATGTGGGCCCCACTTAATTCAAAATCTGAGTGGGCCCGCAAACACATTTCGGGCTCGGGGTTCGTTAATTCTGAATTAACGAATTTTCTGTTGCGACGTAATTAAATCAAATTTAATTAAATAATTATGCCTAGTAAAATTACTATTCACGTCGCTCGCGAATTAATTCTAAATTAATTCGTTCGCCTGAATTAAAATTTAATTTTAATTCCGTTATGAAATCTAATTTCATATAATATATCGAATATATTATTTTATCGATTAATCCCAAATTAATCGTTCTCTCTCTTTAAATAGTTTTTATCTCAGATAAAATCTCTCCGCAATTAATCCTAGATTAATTTTCTCTCTTCTAATTAATCCAAGATTAATTATGTTCGAGTCATACGTCATCGATGAATCTTCGGGAAGCGACCCATGAGATCCCTGGATATGTTGGCAGTAAATCCGGTTGTCGGACTATCCGAACATGTGCGTACCCGGTACCACGTTCTTACCGATTTACAAGACATGGTTGGCTTCTAGCAAAACAATATGCCTACCTAATTCTCTAGAAATATTCTTTTAAGGAATATGTAATCTGTGTCAGGCGTAGTATACGTAGTATTGCGTATTACGATCCAGTATCGGATGTCACATGCTAGGCCTGGGGCTGGAATTGTGTCTGCCCCGTACGAAGCACATATCAGATCTCTGGTAACTAGTCTCTATAATCGGATAAACATGACCTAGTCATATTATCCCGATGACTGCAGTACATAAGAGTACTAGTTCCGTATCCTACGTGATCATCATCTTCATATGACTGAAGTGATACTTCCATCTTGACATCACACCCAATACACTACGATTCTCAATATACCCAGAAGAGGCGTTCACAGAACCTGTTAAAGCCTCGGACGACCAAAACCAAAGTATACTGATTGTCGCAAGTATTAGCGATGCAAGTCTCAGGTTAAGACCAAATACACCTACCCTGATTCGGACTCCCATAGACACATAGTCATACTACCAATGGAATTCTGAGGGGTCTATCCAGAGCGAAGCTATTTCCGTACCATCGGTAAACACAACCTCCTATTACACTTGCATGAGTATCCAATACCCAAATATATGAGAACTATGCCGTTATGCTCTCACAACGCGCACAAGTGCAATACTAGTCTATTCCGCATTATTGATGTCCAATCTCGACAATACTACGACTAGGGATGTTTTAATTGATTAAACCTTAATGGATTAATACTGTCTCATATCTTATTAATCCGGAACTAATCATATGGACTTTTATCATTTATTTATCTTGGTAATCAATTACAAATGATAAAAAATCAATTTCCTTTGTCACATAGTTAATTTGTACAACAAACCCCATGTTCTGTACAAATAGTGATGTTATAGGTCATAATTGTCCAACAATCTCCCACTTGGCCTATAGCCAATCACTCAAGTGTCCTACACTTGAACTATCTACGGGTCGCTCAAATTTCTGCTGAGAAACAGCTTTCGTCAGCGGATTTGCATGGTTATCATCTGATGCGATTTATTCGATCATCACATCGCCACGATGTATGATCCGACGAATCAGATGAAATAGTTGAAGTATATATTGGATCGTTGATGAGACCATTAATTCTTTAGCCTGTGTTTTAGCCTAGCTCAGCTGCTAACAAAACTACTCCTAATCTAATTAGGAATTTTACTGATCCAAAATTGCTTCTTTTGCTACCTCAGCTGCAGCAATATTCTGCTTTTGTTATTTATTCGGCAACAATATCTTGCTTGGAAGATTTCCAGCTCAATGTTCCGTTATTCAAACTATTTTGTACCCTTATTACGACTTGCTGTCATTTTGTCGGTTTGGAAACTTGCAGTGATGAACCCAGTCATCTCAAGTTCTCCTTCTCCATAGTTTAAGAAAGTATCATTAGTTCGTCTAAGATACTTAAAGATGTTCTTAACATCAATCCAGTGACCATCACTTGGATTGGCCCGATTGTGACTCTTTAAGCTCAAAGCATATGAGACACCAAGTCGCGTATATTTCTTTCAATGTACGATTTCTCGGAGAGTGCCAACAACTTTTAGATCTATCCCAGTAGATCCTTATTCCTAGAATAAAGGTTGTCTCTCCCAAGTAGTGTACGAAGAATTTTTCATGAAAGCCAAGCTTTCACCGATTGTATTATGGGAATGTCATTTCCAAGAAATGACATGTCATCATTATATAGGACAATCATTGTCAGTGCGCTCCCACTAACCTCCTTATATACATAAGAATCATTTTTGTTTTGAATTAAATCATATATCATTATGATTACATCAAAACGCTGGTTCCAAGAACGCAATGCTTGCTTCAATCCATAAATGGATCGATTTAACTTACAAACCTTGTTTGCTTGTTAAGGTACAACAAAATCGTCAGGATGTTGATAAACATCCTCCAAAAGGTTTCCGTTTAAGGAAAGCGTTTTTGACGTTTAGCTGCCATATTTCATGAATGAAACATGCAGCATTAGCAAGCATTATCCAAATGGATTTAATCATGGCAACGGATAAAAGGTTTCATTGTAATCGACACAATGTTGATAACGATACCTTTTTGCTACAAGCCTAACTTTGTACGTTTGTATGTTGCCATCCATGTTTGTTTTCCTTGAAGACTAATATAGTACCAATAGGCACAATGCCTTCCGGTACAACAACCAGTGTCCAAACTTGGTTGGTATACATGGAATCCATTTCGGCATCATGGCACTTTGCCATAATAGGGAGTCGATACCTTGTATCACTTCTTAATACGTAGCCGGTTTGTCTTCCTCAATAAGATTGACATCTTCATGAGGTGAGATCAGAAACCCATACCTCCCAGGTTGTTTTCTGACTCTCTCCAACTTGTGCGGTTCTTGTGTATTCGAAGATTATGGTACAGTTTCATCCTTGATGAACTGTTTGTGTTCCGTTAAGGAATCGGTGCCTGGAACAGTATTACTCCAATTTTCATCGAGTTTTACTTTCCTCCCACTTACCACTGCATATAGGTATTCCTTTTAGGAAAACCACATGGAGAGCAACAATTACATTGTTCTCGTGTGAGTTGTATAAGTATTATACTTTGGTTTCCCTATGATAACCTACAAATAGGCACTTATCCAATTTGGGTTCTAGTTTGGTATCATCCAAACTTATGCCTAGCATTCCCAAATCTACAGGAATGAGAAAACCCGGTTTCTTTCCTATTCATATCTAATATGAAGTCTGTCTAACAGATTTTCATGGAACCTTATTCAAAATAAGTATTGCACTATTTAATGCGTATCTCTAGAAGGAAAATGGTAGCTCAGAGCGACTCATAATTAACCTTACCATGTCCAACAAAGTTCGGTTTCTCTGTTCGGACACATCGCTCAATTGAGATGTTCTGGGAGGAGTCCACTATGAAAGAATATCATACTCTTTCAAATAGTCGAGAAAATTATTGCTTAAGTATTTTCCACCACGGTCTAACCATGACGGTTTAATATTTTAGCCAGTCTGTCTGTCTACTTCGTGTCGAAACTCTTTGAATTTATCAAAAGTTTTCGATTCATGTTTCAAAATAAACACATAACCATAATGCGATGCCACATCCGTAAAGGTTATGAAGTGTTCATATCCACCTCTAGCCTAGCTAGATATGGGCCCACTAACGTCACTATGAACGAGGGCTACCAGATCGGTGGCACTTGCATTTTTACCAAGTAAAAGGTATTTTAGGCATTTTGCCTAATAAACTAGATTCGTAGACATCATTTGATTAGAATCAAATCCGTCCTAGTACCCAGTCTTCAAAAGTGTGGATATACGAGTCTTGTTAATATGTCCCAGACAACAATGCCACAAATAAGTCTCATTTGATTTATTCAGTTTGAGTTATTTGTTTGTCATGCTATATGTATGAGATTAATTTATATTCTAAATATAAATACTGTTATTCAAATCTAATGTGTTTATCTCAATATCATCTTTATAAAATAAAACACTTAGTGTTCTAGAATATAAAGGTATACCCGCAACGGGTTAAACTTAGATATGGAGATAATGTTTCTAGTCAAACTAGGTACATTATAACAATTTCCTAATTTAAGTACATACCCAAATGGTAGTTCATAAACTTAGGTTTCTACGGTTAAAACTGCGACTCTCGTCCCGTTTCCGACTCGCAGGTTGATCTCAACTGAAGTCAGTCTCCTGCTAATCAGCAGATTCCACACATCAGTACATATATTTATGTACCACATCTAGTATCAAAAATCCAATTTTGAAACTAGTAGTGAACATGTTTATGAAAAACATGATTGAAGCCGGAGCCTTTCCCCGCCTTCACTTCCTTCATGTCTGCCTTGTCCATACGGCAGTCACGCATCCAGTGACCCCGTTTGCCACAGTTTAGGCAGACATCTTGGGATATGTCATTTGTCTTCCTAGAAGACTGTGACGATTTTTCCTTTGCCCCTTTTAGAAGCTCTGGCTCTGCCTCTGCCTCCTTGAGCATAGCCATAAATAGACCTGGCCGCCGGTTCGGTTCCGGTTCGGAACCGAACCGAACCGGCCGGTTCACGGTTATTCCGGTTCAGTTCCGGTTCCACACTTAAGTAGAACCGTAAACCGAACCGGAACCGAACCGTCGGTTCCGGTTCGGTTAACGGTTCCCCTTTCGGTTTTTTTTTTTTTTTTTTTTTTTAATAATAATTTTAAAAAATAAAAAAAATTCTATAATCGTAATGTTTTTTCATACTATCACATCATTTTTATAGAATCTTTTTTTTATAAAATTCTTTTAACATATAATCCTTTTTATAGCCAACTCTTGGCTAGTGCTTTCTTTATATAAGCGATGTGGGATATTTGTTACTTGGCTATTGTGTCCCACATCGCTTATATAAAGAAGTCAATAACCAAGAGTTGGTTATAAAAAGGATGTGGACATTCATGTTTTAGTATTGCAATTTTAAACCTCATTAAGTCATTATTATTAATTAAAAAAATTGAGATTTACTTATGGAACCTTACGGTTCCAAGAAAATAAAAATTTTTTTTTTTTTTACTTCCGGTTCCAACCGGAACCGTACGGTTCCGGTTGGAACCGCTGGAACCGTTCGGTTCCAGCGGTTCCAACCGGTTCGGTCAGGGTAAGAACCCTAACCGAACCGGTCAGGTTCCGGCTCGGTTCCGGAACCGGTTGGAACCGGAACCTTGGCCGGGTCTAGCCATAAACTCTCCAAGAGTTTACTCTTGGTTCATAATGAACCTGCCCCAGCTTTCGGGTAGAGAATATAAGATCAAATCTTTGGTAGTCTCGGCCACGTAGGTAATGCCCAGCTAACCTAGCTGATCAATGTCAGCAATCATCTGCGACACCTAGTGCTCGACAGATGTACCATCTGACACACGCGAGTGAAAGAGCTTCTTTTGAAATTTGTAATTTTAAGATCTAAGAATAGATCTATGAAGATCCTTTAATTTCAACATCATGGTATAAGGATCTGATCTTCAGTTTTGACGACAAAATTAAAGTGTCATTGCATCAAGCATAAAGGATTGAGCACTAAATTTATCATCGCCATGAGTCTTCCAAAACTCATGCTCCACTATTTGCTCAACTCCGGGCTCAGGCCCGAGATGTTTCTCTATCAAATATAATAACTTCTCAGTTCCCAGGACTATCCTGAGGTTCATTTCCCAATTTGAAAATCAAAGTCGTTTAAAGACATTTTCACCCAGGATTATGTTCTAAACGATAATCTTTCAGTTATCTTGATTCCAATAGTCTAACTATCCAATCAACGATTTCGAGTACAATCAAATATAATGATTACTATAGTCTAACTATATAATCAACTATTATTTGATTAATTAAATTCAAATATATTTATTACTATAATGCAATTATAAAATCAACTATAAATGAAGTAGTTTGAATACAGTCCAACTGTTTAATTTAAAACAACAATTAAATATTAGTCCAACTAATATATTTAAATAATGACAAAAAATGAAATGAGCGCGTATTGGCAAATATCTAAACGAAATTGCAAATTTAATACTTGCCTCCCACTATTTTTCGGCGAGCCTCTAACCCTCTGTTGAGTACTCGGGAAACCTAGTTTCCTAGTGGGCTAGGATCCCGGTAAATAACACACAACCTTGACTTTGGCCAACAAGTTGTATGATATTTAACTAGGTAGATCTCTAAGATCAATTGGATCTCATCCAATTCCTAGATCCAATAGGTGGACATCCAAGTCCGAAACATATATCTAATATATGCCAATATATCCAATATATTCCCTAACCTTTTTCCTCTGAATCAACTAAGCATTGGCTTTGGCACAACAAGCTTAATGATTCCAGTTAAGCGGGACCCATTGACCTTGAAAAGCTTCGTAATCGATGTCGATGGACAAGAAGTGATCTTGACTTTGGCCAACAAATCACAACTTGGACAAGACATGCGATATGGAACAAAGCCTTCATGATTCAAACACATCCGCGATGGACAAAGGTCTTGATTTTGGCCAACAAACCAGTGCCAATCTTGGATCTTGAGAATGAATCACTCAATGGAAGGAAAATGCTTAATATTTGTTGAGGGTTTTTTCGCGTAATTGGCAACCAATTAATTATCTTTGATTAGGTCTCATCATACACCCTTAAGCATGCATTCTAAAAGCATAATAAGGTGTGGTAAATAAATTAATAATGATATGCGGATGGATATTTAAAATATTTTGTTCCTAGAACAAATCTCTCTCTTTCCTCTCTACCGCTAGCACAAATCTTACTTCTACCCAATTACATAACACTTCTAAAAAAACCTCATTTACATTGAGGGGAATAGGTGAGATGAGAAATACAAAGAGTTAAGAGGTAATAGGCTGGACACGCAAGTCCAATTTAATAAATTCTAAATTTATTACAATAATTTCCAAAATTGCCCTCACCCATCTAATATCCATTCGATATACATTATTCATACATCACATCCACGTATTCACACAAAGCATGTTATCAATCAATCTAATCCAATTAATTAATCTTTGATTAATGACCATCCAATGTTCAAACAGCGATTTGATTTGCGCGAGTCCAACTCGTTTAAGAATAAGTACTCAAAGTACGAATTCTCGAATTATATCAAACTATAATATTAAATCCAATTTAATTTGTATTCAATACTAATTCTTTATTTAATTCCAAATTAAATAATTACACTTTATTAATGAGTCTTTGCGATTTAGATTCTAAATCTAATCTTAATGGGTCTCAAAGCCCAATTAACATCCAATGTCAATTTAATTAAAGTCCAATGGGCTTTTAATTAATTCATAAGGCATGGACTTTGGCAACCAAAGCCCAATAAGGAATCACCCTTTGCCACAAAATTAATTTTGGCCCATTAGGCCCAATTAAATTTTAAAGGCCCATTTATTATATTTTGACTTTATGGAAATGGTTTTAGGCCCAATTGGATCCAACCAATTATCCTAAACCAAACTTGGCCCAACCAAACTCATTAAGCCCAAATACAACATTATTAGCCCAATTCCAAATTAAGCCCAATTAATTAAATTCTAATATTCCAAATTTCACAATTTAATTAATTAAAGTATAATAGCTATAATTAATTAGTTAAATTAACATTTCCAAAATACCAATTTACATAATTAATCATGCTTTATTATTATCAATTCATGTCCAACATAATTGAAACAAAATCAATTCATTTCCATGCTTTGATGGTCACAGCAATGGTGGATTTTTCTTAATTAATTTTGATTTCAATCCAATTAAATCACAAATCAATTTATCCATCATTTTAAACACATCCAATGGTCCAAAATCAAAATCACCATGACCTAGGGTTCAATACCATATTCGGCCAAGCCTAATCTTTTGGGGAAAATTAATCCAATTAATTTTTCTTCAAATTGATCATGCACAACTCAAAGTTAACATATTATAAGCATGCTCAAACAAACAATTTGAACAAATCATGCTCAAATCACAAAATCCCAAATTAAAGTTTAAGAACCCTAAATTCAATCTCATGCTCAATTATGGCTCTGATACCATTGTTGGGTTTTCTAGGTCAAACCAAGATCAAATTAAGCAAGAAATCATGTGAATACAACAAAACAAGAATGCGGAAAATACTCACTTTGATCGGTTTTGGATGTAGGAGATAACAAAAATTCTAAGCCTTTGTGTTGTGCTCCAAGCTCCCTTTTGATGTATGTTGAGCTTCCAAGCTTATCCTTGAATTCCAAGCTCATGGATTGGTTTCCCTATCACCTTTGTATGATCTCTTTATGTGCTAGCATAGGAAAATTTTGCAACAAAAATTTCCTTGTTCCTTCTTACAACTCTCGGCCAAGCAAGATGATGGAGAGGGAAAGATGCATTTTCGGTCTTTAAGAGAGAGAGAGAAGGAATGAATGTGTTGTGTGTTTGATTTCAAAAATCAATTACCATTACCAATTTTCAAAAGTTGGTGAAATGTCCATCACTTTTGACACTTGTGTAAGAAACAAGTTATCTACACATCACACTAACTTCCATCACGAAATGTGATGTGAAAGACAAGTGATGTGACTTGTGATGTGACATGTGGGCCCCACTTAATTCAAAATCCGAGTGGGCCCGCAAACACATTTCGGGCTCGGGGTTCGTTAATTCTGAATTAACGAATTTTCCGTTGCGACGTAATTAAATTAAATTTAATTAAATAATTATGCCTAGCAAAATTACTATTCACGTCACTCGCGAATTAATTCTAAATTAATTCGTTCGCCCGAATTAAAATTTAATTTTAATTCCGTTATGAAATCTAATTTCATATAATATATCGAATATATTATTTTATCGATTAATCCCAAAGTAATCGTTCTATCTCTTTAAATAGTATTTTATCTCAGATAAAATCTCTCCGCAATTAATCCTAGATTAATTTTCTCTCTCTTCTAATTAATCTCAGATTAATTATGTTCGAGTCATACGTCATCGGTGAATCTTCGGGAAGCGACCCATGAGATCCCTGGATATGTTGGTAGTAAATCCGGTTGTCGGACTATCCGAACATGTGCGTACCCGGTACCACGTTCTTACCGATTTACAAGACATGGTTGGATTCTAGCAAAACACCATGCCTACCCAATTCTCTAGAAATATTCTTTTAATGAATATGTAATCTGTGTCAGGCGTAGTATACGTAGTATTGCGTATTACGATCCAATATCGGATGTCACATGCTAGGCCTGGGGCTGGAATTGTGTCTGCCCCGTACGAAGCACATATCAGATCTATGGCAACTAGTCTCTATAATCGGATAAACATGACCTAGTCATATTATCCCAATGACTGCAGTACATAAGAGTACTAGTTCTTTATCCTACGTGATCATCATCTTCATATGACTGAAGTGATACTTCCATCTTGACATCACACCCAATACACTACGATTCTCAATATACCCAGAAGAGGCATACACAGAACCTGTTAAAGCCCCGAACGACCAAAACCAAAGTATACTGATTGTCGCTAGTATTAGCGATGCAAGTCTCAGGTTAAGACCAAATACACCTACCCTGATTCGGACTCCCATAGACACATAGTCATACTACCAATGGAATTCCAATGGGTCTATCCAGAGCGAAGCTATTTCCGTACCATCGGTAAACACAACCTCATATTACACTTGCATGAGTATCCAATACTAAAATATATAAGAACTATGCCGTTATGCTCCCACAACTCGCACAAGTGCAATACTAGTTAATTCTGCATTATCGATGTCCAATCTCGACAATACCACGACTAGGGATGTTTTAATGATTAAACCTTAATGGATTAATACTGTCTCATGTCTTATTAATCCAAAACTAATCATATGGACTTTTATCATTTATGTATCTTGGTAATCCAATTACAAATGATAAAAGAGCAATTTCCTTTGTCACATAGTTAATTTGTACAACAACACTATGTTCTGTACAAATAGTGATGTTATAGGTCATAATTGTCCAACATCCCAGACAACAATGCCACAGATAAGTTTCATCCGCATTACTCAATTTGAGTCTTTAGTTTGTCATGTTATATGTTTGAGATTCGTTTATATTCAAAATATAAAAACTATTATTAACATCTACTGTACATATCAAAATGTCATCTTTATATACAAAACACCCAGTGTTCCGGAATACAAAGGTATACCCGCAACGGGTTAAACTAGATACAGAGATGGTGTTCTTAGTCAAACTAGGTACAAAATAACAGTCACCTATTGTAATTACATGTCCCAATAACATGTTCAAAACATATGTCCCAACGGCCAAAACAGCGACTCTCGTCCCGTTTTCGACTCATAGGTAGATCTCATCTGAAGTCAGTATCCTGCTAATCAGCAGATCCTGCACATCAGTACATATGTATGTACCACATCCAGTATCAAAAATCCAATTTTTAAAACCAGTAGTGGACACGTTTATTACAATAATAAACATACCTGAAGTCGGAGCCTTGTCCGCCTTAATTTCCTTCATGTCTGCCTTGTCCATACGGTAGTCACGCTTCCAGTGACCCCGTTTGCCACAGTTTAGGTAGACATCTTGGGATATGTCCTTTGTCTTCCCAGAAGACTGTGACGATTTTACCTTTGCCATTTTTCTTCACACCCCCAGAAGCCTTCGGCCAAGCCTTGGCCTTCTGGGATGTCGAAGTAAGATGCGCATTGCGCTTCTCGCCCTTTTGGAAGCTCTGGCTCTGCCTCCTAGAGCATAGCCATTAACTCTCCAAGATTTTTCTCTTGGTTCATTATGAACCCACCCCAGCATTCAGGCAGAGACTGTAAGATCAAATCTATGGAAGTCTCGGCCTCGTAGGTAATGCCCAGCTAACCTAGTTGTTCGATGTCAGCAATCATCTGTGACACCTAGTGCTGGACAGATGTACCCTCTGACATACGCGAGCGAAAAAACTTCTTTTATAATTCATACTCTAAGATCTAAGGTTATATCTATGAAGATCCTTTGATTTCATTATCATGATATAAGGATCTAATCCTTAGTTCTGACGACGAAATTAAGGAGTCATTGCAGCAAGCATAACAGATTGAGCACTAAAGTTATCATCATGATGAGTCTTCCTAAGCTAATGCTCTACTATTTGCTCAACTCGGGGCTCAGGGCCCGAGAGCTTTGTCTATCCAATAGAGTAACTTCTCAGCTCCTAGGATTATCCTGAGATTCATTTCCCAATCTGGAAAATTTACGTCGTTAAAGACATTTTCGCCCATGATGATGTCCCTAACGCTAATCTTTCCAGCCATCTCGATTGCAATAGTCAAATTATCCAATCAACGATTTTGGGTACACTCAAAATGTAATGGTTACTATAGTCCAACTATATAACCAACTACAAGTGGAGTAGTATTTTAAGTACAGTCCAACTGTTCATAGAAAGCAATAAAAGATATTAGTCCAACTAATATGTATTTATAACAACGATAAATAAAACAAAAGAACGCGTGTAAGCAAGTATTAAACGAAATTGTAAATTTAATATTGGCCTCCCACTATTTTTCGGCGAGCCTCTAACCCTCTGTGGAGTACTCTGGAAACCCAGTTTCCTAGTGGGCTAGGATCCTGTTAAATAAAACACAACATTGACTTTGGCTAACAAGTTGTATGAAACTTAACTAGGTAGATCTCTAAGATTAATTGGATCTCATCCAATTCCTAAATCCGGTAGGTGGACCTCCATGTCCAAAACATATATCTGATATATCATCCTAACATTTTCCTCTGAATCAACTAAGTCTTGGCTTTGGCTCAACAAGCTTAATGATTCCAGTTAAGAGTGACCCATTGACAGTGGGAAAGCTTTGTAATCCATGTCGATGTATAGAAGTGACCTTGAATTTGGCCAACAAGTCACAACTGGCCAAACATGCGATATATAACAAAGCTTTTGTGGTTCAAACACATCCGCGATGGACAATGATCTTGACTTTGGCCAACAAATCAATGCCAATCTTGGATCTTGAGAGAGAACCACTCAATGGAAGGAAATCGCTTAATATTAAAGTGAGGATTTTTCGCGTAAATTGGCAACCAATTTATTATCTTTGATTAGGTCTCATTATTCACCCTTAAACATGTATTCTAAAAGCATAATAAGGCGCGAATAAATTTATAATGATATGCGGATGGATATACGATACAATTTGTTCCTAGAATAAATCTCTCACTTTCCTCTCTCCCGCTAGCACTTTACATACTTCTACCCAATTACATAATACATTAAAGAAACCTCATTTTTATTGAGGGGAATTGGTGAGAAGAGAGAAATACAAAGAGTAAAGAGATAATAGGCTGGACACGCAGGTCCAATTTAATAAATTCTAAATTTATTACAATAATTTCCAAAATTACCCCCACCCATCTAATATCCATCCGATATACATTATTCATACAAATACATCCAAGTATTCACACAAAGCATGTTATTCAATCAATCTAATCCAATTAATTAATCTTTGAATTAATGATCATCCAATGTTCAAACAACGATTTGATTTGTGCGAGTCCAACTTGTTTATGAATAAATACTCAAAGTACATATTCTTGAATTATATCGAACTAAAATTTTAAATCCAATTTAAATTATATCCAATACTAATTCATATTTAATTATAAATTAAATAATTACACTTATTTTGTGCCTTAAAGACTTGGATCCAAATCCAACCCAATTGGGTCTCAAAGGCCCAACTAGTATCCAATACTATTCAATTAAAGTCCAATGGGCTTTCAATTAATTCTTTAGGCATGGGCTTTGGCCATTATGGATCAAACCCAAGATGCCAATGCCCAAATAGGAATCACCCTATGCCAAAAATCAATTTAGGCCCATTAGGCCCAATTAAATTTTTAAAGGCCCAAAAGTCATGTTTGGACTTTATGGAAATGGTTTTAGGCCCAATTGGATCCAACCCAATTGTCCAAAACCATACTTGGCCCAACCAAGCCCATTAAGCCCAATTACAAAGAATTAAATTAATACATTATTCCAAATTACATATTAATCCAATTCAAGTGTAATTAACATAATTAATCAATTAATCTAATGTTTCCAAAACACTAATTAATCCAATTAATCATGCTCATTAATTCCAATTCATATCCAAGACAAATTGAAGCAAAATCAATTCTACAACATGCTTAGGCTCACGGCAATGGCAAATAAATTATCATGCAATTTGATTTCAATCTAATTAAATTAACATTTAACATACATTTCATGCCAACAACACATCCAATTGCTAATTTTCAAAAAATCACCATGAGCACTACATAGGGTTCCATTCGGCCATGCCTTAGGATTTGGGGAAATTTTTGATCCAATCAATTTCACAAATCCAATGATGCACAAATCCAATTCATCATCATCCAACCACAACCAAACAATCAATTTCGAATTTTCACATTCCAAGCATAAAATCCCCAAATTAAAGTTTGGAACCCTAAAATTGAAATCAAGCTTATATTGGCTCATGATACCATTGTTAGTGTCCTAGACATGCCAAGGATCTCTAAACAAGATTTGTGTGTGAATAAAATCAAAGAAATTTACGGAAAAACTTACAATGATCGGATGAAGTTCAAGACTTTTTTCTTTGTCGTAGAAGCTCCAAGCCCTCCTTTTGAGTTCTAAACTCTTGGGTGAGTTTCCCTATCACCTTTCTTTGACTCCCAAAGTGCTAGCTTTGTCCAAAAATTGAAATAAAATTTTCTCTCCAAGAGAAAGGAAGAATCGGCAATGTAGAGGAATAGAGGAGAGAATGAATAGTTCCATTTTGTGTTTCCAAAACATAATGATATATTGACTTCCAAAGTTGTGTGTTTTGTTGTGATAGATTTTGCATTAAATGCAACCAACAACTTCCATCACACATGTTACATGTTGATGTAAGTTAGTGGGTCCCACTACTTTGAATTCAAAATTCAAGTTGGCTTACACAACACACTTTGGGCCCGGTTCGTTTTAATCCGACTAAATGAGTTTTCGTCGCTACCTAATTAAATCCAATTTAATTAAATAATAATGCTAGCAAAACTATTACGAAAGTCGCTTACGAATTAATTCCAAATTAATTCGTTCGCTTGAATTAAAATCCATTTCTGGAGAATTGGGTAGGCACAGTGCTTGCTAGAAGCCAACCATGTCTTGTAAATCTGTAAGCATGTGGTACGAGGTACGCACTTAATCGGATAGTCCGATAACCGGATTTACTGTCTACATATCCAGAGGTCTCTTAGGTCGCTTCCCAAAGATTCACCGATGACAGTTGACTTAAACTAGAATTAATCTGGGATTAATTTAGAGAGAGAAAATTAATTTGGGATTAATTGAGGCTTTATTTAATCTGGGATTAAATGTGTTCAGAAGAGAGAGAACGCGATTAATTGTGAATTAATCGGTGAAATAAATTTAATAGTTAAATTTGATTTTTCTATTTAAATTATTGGTATGGGCTAAAATTAATATATCAGATATATTAATATAAATTGGATTTCATTACGAAATTAAAATTGGACTTTAATACGAGCGAACGGATTAATTTAGAATTAATTCGTAAACGGCATTCGTAATATATTTACGAGGCGTCGTCATTTAATTAAATTAGATTTAATTATTTAGCGACGGAAATTCGTTTAATCGGATTAAATGAATCTGAGCCGCGGTAAACATTCGTAGAATCCATTTGAATTTTGAATTCAAATGTGGGGCCCACTTCACATGTGGTAGTTGGCATTTATGCCAAGCCACCAACTTTCCAACCACCTTGGAATGTTTTGGTGAAACCATTTACCAACCACCTTGTTTAGGTAAAAGGGTAAATTGGTTTTACCAAAATGAATCTCTCTCTCTCATTACACAACACTTGACACAATGTAAACCCTAATAGACAAAACACTATGGGCGTGAGCTTCATCCTCTCATCTCTTTGATTTTGTGGCAAAATCAACAAAGCTAACACTTGTAGAAGTCTTCTAAGGTGATAAGGAAACCAACTCAAAAGCTTGGAATCAACACAAAGGTTGGATCTTGGAGATCTTCATTCACAACTCAAACCTTGGAATCAACACAAAGGTTGGATCTTGGAAATCTTCATTCACAACTCAAAGCTTGGAATCAACAAAGGAAGAATCTTGGAGATCTTCTTCTCAAAAATTTTAAAAGCTCAAATCCATTCAATGTAAGTAATTCCGCAACTTATAATGAATTTATGAACACCTTTTCTTGCTTATTAGATCCTTGGCATGTTCTAGGAACACTAACAATGGTATCAAGAGCCAATTTTAAGCATGAAAATTTTAGGGTTCATGAGACTAAAATTTGGGGCTTTTGTGTTTTGAATATGATTTCTTCAAATTGATGCTTTGAGCATGCTTAGAATATGATAACTTAGAGTTATGCATGATTAGATTTGGGATAAATTGATTGGATCAAAATTTTGAATTTTCCCTTAGTGTGGCCGAAACTGTGACAGTGGACTGCAGTTGTTTTTCAATTTTACACCATTGGATGTGTTTAAATGCATGATATAAAATTGATTGTTGGTTTGATTAGATTAGAATCAAAGCAATAATGTTTTGTTAAATTCAAAGAGCATGTTGAGCATGAAATGATATGTTTTGGATTCAATTGTGTTGAGCATGAAATGATGTGTTTGGCTTCAATTTGTGTTGAGCATAAATTGATGGATTAAGCATGATTAATTAAGTTAATTGGTATTTTGGAAATATTGAGTTTAATTAATTAATCATGGCTAATACACTTTAATTAAAATAATTGTGATATTTGGAATATTATAATTATGTTAATAAGCCTTTAATTATAATTGGGCTAAAAGTGTGTATTTGGGCTTAATGGGCTTGGTTTGACCAAGTTTGTTGGTTTGGACTTTTGGATTGGATCCAATTGGGCCCAAAACCAATTCCATAAAGTCCAAATACATCACTTGGCCCTTTAAAGAATTTAATTGGGCCTAATGGGCCTAAATTAATTTGTAGGCAATAGGGTGATTCCTATTGGGCCTTGGCATTTTGGGTTGACCCATTATGGCCAAAGCCCATGCCTTAAGAATTAATTAAAAATCATTGGACTTTAATTAAAATGACATTGGATGTTATTGGGCCTTTGAGACCCATTAAGATTGGATTTGGAATCCAAGTCTTTAAGGCATATAAATAAGTGTAAGTATTTAATTTGGAATTAAATTGGAATTAGTATTGAATACAAATAAATTGGATTTATAGTTGTAGTTCGATATAATTCAAGAATACTTACTTTGAGTATTTATTCTTAAACGAGTTTGACTCGCGCAAATCAAATCGTTGTTTGAACATTGGATGATCATTAATTCAAAGATTAATTAATTGGATTAGATTGATTGAATAACATGATTTGTATGAATACATGAATGTATTGTATGAATAATGTATATCGGATGGATATTAGAAGGGTGAGGGCAATTTTGGAAATTGTAATAATTTAGAATTTATTAAATTGGACCTGCGTGTCCAGCCTTTTATCTCTTTATCTCTTTGTATTTCTCTTCTCACCAATTCCCCTCAATGTAAATGAGGTTTCTTTATTGTATTATGTAATTGGGTAGAAGTTAGAATAGTTCTAGCCGGGGAGAGGAAAGGGAGTGATTTGTTCTAGGAACAATTTGTGACATATCCATCCGCATATCATTATTATTTATTTATCGCGCCTTATTATGCTTTTAGAATGCATGCTTAAGGGTGTATGATGAGACCTAATCAAAGATAATAAATTGGTTGCCAATTTACGCGAAAAACCCTCAAAACATATTAAGCGTTTTTCCTTCCGTTGAGTGATTCTTACTCAAGATCCAAAGTTGGCATTGGTTTGTTGGCCAAAGTCAAGACCTTTGTCAATTGCGGATGTTTTTGAATCATGAGAGTTTTGTTCCATATCGGTGTCTTGTCCAAGTCGTGATTTTTTGGCCAAAGTCAAGATCACTTCTTGTCCATCGACATTGATTACGAAGCTTTCCATGTCAATGGGTCCCGCTTAACTGGAATCATTAAGCTTGTTGTGCCAAAGCCAAGGCTTAGTTGATTCAGAGGAAAAAGGTTAGGAAAATATATTGGATATATTGGCATATATATTGTATATATGTTTCGGACTTGGATGTCCACCTACTGGATCTAGGAATTGGATGAGATCCAATTGATCTTAGAGATCTACCTAGTTAAGTATCATACAATTTGTTGGCCAAAGTCAAGATTGTGTGTTATTTAACGGGATCCTAGCCCACTAGGAAACAAGGTTTCCCGAGTACTCAACAGAGGGTTAGAGGCTCGCCGAAAAATAGTGGGAGGCAAGTATTAGATTTGCAATTTCGTTTAGATACTTGCCATACGCGCTCATTTCATTTTTCGTCATTAATTTATTTATAAATATATTAGTTGGACTAATATTTAATGTTGTTTTAATTAAACAGTTGGACTGTATTCAAACTACTTCATTTATAGTTGATTATATAATTGGATTATAGTAATCAATATATTTGAATTTTACCCTTCATTTATAGTTGATTATATAATTGGATTATAGTAATCAATATATATTTGATTTTAACCAATAAAAATTGTAATTAGTTATATAGTTAGACTATAATAATCATTACATTAGATTGTACCGAAATCGTTGATTGGATAGTTAGACTATTGGAATCAAGATAACTGAAAGATTAGTGTTTAAAACATAATCCTGGGTGAAAATGTGTTGAATTGACGACTTTAATTTTCAAATTGGGAATAAAATTTCAGGATGGTCCTGGAAACTAATAAGTTACTTTATTTGATAAAATAACATATTAGGCCTAAGCCCAGAGTTAAGCAAATAGTAGAGCATGATCTTTGGAAGATTCATGTGATGATAACTTTAGTGCTTAATCCATTATACTTGTCAAAAGGACTCCTTAATTTCCTAATCAGAACTAAGGATTAGATCCTTAAAGTATGATGAAGAAATTGAAGGATCTTCATAGATCTATTCTTAGATCTTAGAAGTATTAAATTGCAATTAATAACTCTTGGAGAGTTAATGGCTATTCTCAAGGAGATAAAGCCAAAGTTTGCAATAAGGCAAGTAGCGCAAGGCGCACCTTACTTCGATATTCTAGAAACCCAAGGCTTAGGCAAAGGCTTCTGGGATATAGAAAAGGGCAAAGGCAAAATCATTACTGTATTCTAGGAAGAAGAAAAATGACATATCCCAAGATGTCTGCTTAAACTGTGGCAAATGGGATCACTGAAGCGTGACTACCGTATGGACAAAGCAGACATGAAGGAATTGAAGACGAGCAAGGCTCTGACTTCAAATATGTTTGTCATAAATATGTTCACTACTAGTATTAAAATTGGATTTTAAATACTAAGTGTGATACATAAATATGCATTGATGTGCAGAATCTGCTATGAGCAGGATACTGACTTCAATTGAGATTAATCTGCGAATCGAAAACGGGACGAAAGTCGCTGTTTTACCGTAGATACCTAAGTTTAGGAAATACCCTTCGGGTGTGTACTTAAATTAGGAAACTGTTATAATGTAACTAGTTTGACTAGAAACATTGTCTCTATATCGAGTATAACTCGTTGTGAGTATACCTTTATATTCTAGAACACTAAAGTGTTTTATTTTATAAAGATGATATTGAGATAAACACATTAGATGTGAATAACAGTATTTGTATTTTGAATATAAATAAATCTCAAACATATAATATGACGAACAAATAGCTCAAATTGATTTGATCAGATAAGACTTATTTGTGGCAGTGTTGTCTGGGACACATTAAACAAGACTCGTATATCCACACTTTTGAAGAGTGGATACTAGGATGATTTGATTCCATTCAATGATGTCTACGAATCTATTTTATTAGGTAAAGTACCTAAAATACCTTTTACTTGGTAAAAGTGTAAGTGTCATCGATCTGTTAGCCCTCGTTCATAGTGACATAAGTGGGCCCATATCTAGCTAGGCTAGAGGTGGATATGAGTATTTCGTGACCTTTACGGATGTGGCATCGCGTTATGGTTATGTGTCTCTTATGAACACAAATCGGAAACTTTTAGAGTTTCGACACGAAGTAGACAAACAGATCGGCTAAAGTATTAAAACCATCACGGTTTGACCATGATGAAAATACTTAAGCAGTAAGTTTCTCAAATACTTGAAAGAGTATAGTATTTCAATGAGGACTCCTCCTGGAACACGTCAATTCGACGGTGTGTCCGAACGGACGGAGAAACCGAATTTTGTTAGACATGATAAGGTTAATCATGAGTCGCTCTGAGCTACCATTTTCCTTCAAAGGGATAAGCATTAACAGTGCAATACTTATTTTGAATAAGGTTCCATGAAAATCTGTTAGACAGAATTTCATATTAGATATGAACAGGAAAGAAACTGGGTTTTCTCACTCCTGAAGATTTGGGATGCTGGGCATATGTTTGGATGATACCAAACTAGAACCCAAATGGATAAGTGCCTAATTGTAGGTTGTCCTAAGGAAACCAAAGTATAGTACTTATACATCTCACATGAGAACAATTAATTGTTGCTCGCCATGCGTTTTTCCTAAGAGGAATCGAATGATGGCAGTGGTAAATGTGAGGATAGTAAAACTCGATGAAAATCAGAGTAATACTGTTCAAGGCACCTAGTCCTTAATGGAACACAGACAGTTCATCAAGGATGAAACTGTACCACAATCTTCGAATACACAAGAACCGCGTTAGTCGGAGAGAGTCAGAAAACAACCTGAGAGGTATGGGTTTCTGATCTCACCTCATAAAGATGTCAATCTTATTGAGGAAGACGAACTGACTACATATGAGGAAGTGATACAAGGTATCGACTCCCCATTATGGCAAATTGCCATGAAGTCCGAAATGGATTCCATGTATACCAACTATGTTTAGAGACTAGTTGATGTACCGGAAGGCATTGTGCCTATTGATACTATATAAGTCTTCAAGGAAGACATACATGGATGGCAACATACCAACGTACTAAGCTAGGCTTGTAGCGAAAAGGTATCGTTATCAACATTGTGTCGATAACAACGAAATCTTTTACCTGTTGCCATGGATAAATCCATTTGGATAATGTTTGTTGATGATGCATGTTTCATTCATGAAATATGGCAGCTGAACGTCAAAATCGCCTTCCTTAAACGGAAACCTCTTTAGAGGATGTTTATAACATCCTGACGGTTTTGTCGTACTAAAACTAGCAAACAAGGTTTGCAGGTTATTTGATCCATGTATGGATTGAAGTAAGCATTGGATTCTTGGAACTATCATTTTGATGTAATCATAATGGTGTATGATTTGATTCAAAACGAATATGATTCTTGTGTATATAAGGAGGTTAGTGGGAGCGCACTGACAATGATGTCCTAAATAATGATGATATGTCATTTCTTGGAAATGATATTCCCATATTACAATCGGTGAAAGCCCGGCTTTCATGAAAACTTCTCCGTAGAATTCTTGGGAGAAACAACCTTTATTCTAGGAATAAAGATCTACTGGGATAGATTTAAAGTTGTTACCACTCTCTGAGAACTCGTACATTGAAAAATGTACGTGACATGGTGTCTCATACGCTTTGAGCATATGGAGTCACAAACAGGTCAATCCAAGTGATAGTCACTGGATTGATATTAAGAACATCTGTTAGTATCTTAGAGAACTAAGGATGATGTCTTAAATTATGGAGAATGAGAACTTGAAGTGACTGGGATCACTGCTGTAAGTTTCCTAACCGATAAAAACAACGGTACTATACAGTTTGAATAACGGAACAGTGAGCTGGAAATCTTCCAAGCAAGATATTGTTACCGAATAAACAACAAATGCGGGTTATTTCTGCGGCTGAGGCAGCAATAGAAGCCATTTGGGTCGATGATAAATCTAATTAGATTAGATATAGTTCTGAAAGCAGCTGAGCTAGGCGTCAGCACAGGCTAAAGAATTAATGGTCTCATCAATGATCCAGATATATACTTCGACTATTCATCTGATTCGTTCGGATCATACATCGTGGCGATGTGATGATCGTATAAATCGCATCAGACGATAATCATGCAAATCCGCTGACGAAAGCCTTTCCTCAGCAGTTTGAGCGAACCGTACATAGTTTGGGTGTATGACACTCGAGTGACTGGCTATAGGCCAAGTGGGAGATTGTTGGACAATTATGACCCATAGCGTCACTATTTGTACAGATCATGGTGTTGTTGTACAAATTAACTATGTGACAAGGAGATTGCACTCTTATCATTTGTGATTAGATCACCTAGATGTATAAATGATAGGAGGTCCCTATGATTAGTTCCTGGATTGAGATGATATGAGACAGTATCAGTCCACGAAGGATTAATCATTAAATAATCCCTAGTCGTAGTATTATCGAGATTGGACATCGATAATGCGAAATAGACTAGTATTACACTTGTGCGCGTTGTGGGAGCACAAAGCATAGTTCTCATATATTTAAGTATTGGATACTTATGCAAGTGTGATAGGAGGTTGTGTTTACCGATGGTACGGAAAACAGCTTCGCTCTGGATAGACCCCGGAATTCCATTGGTAGTATGACTATGTGTCTATGGAAGTCCGAAATCAGGGTAGGTGTATTTGGTCTTAACCTGAGACTTGCATCGCTAATACTTGCGACAATCAATATGCTTTGGTTTTGGTTGTCCAGGGCTTTAATCGGTTATGTGTACGCCTCTGCTGGGTATATTGAGAATGTAGTGTAGTGGGTGTGATGTCAAGACGGAAGTATCACTCCAGTTATAGTGGAAATGATGTCACGTAGGATACGGAACTAGTACTCTTAAGTACTGCAGTCATCGGGATGATATGACTAGGTCATGTTCATCCGATTATAGAGACTAGTTACCAGACATCCGACATGTGCTTCGTACGTGGCAGACATAATTCCAGCCTCAGGCCTAGCACGTGAAATCTGATACTGGATCGCTATACGTAATACTACGTATACTACGCCTGACATAGATTGTATATTCCAGTAAGAATATTTCTGGAGAATTGGGTAGGCACGGTGCTTTGCTAGAAGCCAACCATGTCTTGTAAATCCGTAAGCATGTGGTACGAGGTACGCACTTAATCGGATAGTCCGATAACCGGATTTACTGCCAACATATCCAAATGTCTCTTGGGTCGCTTCCCAAAGATTCACCGATGACAGTTGACTTAAACTAGAATTAATCTGGGATTAATTTAGAGAGAGAAAATTAATCTGGGATTAATTGAGGCTTTATTTAATCTGGGATTAAATGTGTTCGGAAGAGAGAGAACGCGATTAATTTGGAATTAATCGGTGAAATAAATTTAATAATTAAATTTGATTTTTCTATTTAAATTATTGGTATGGGCTAAAATTAATATATCGGATATATTAATATAAATTGGATTTCATTACGAAATTAAAATTGGACTTTAATACGAGCGAACGGATTAATTTAGAATTAATTCGTAAACGGCATTCGTAATATATTTACGAGGCGTCGTCATTTAATTAAATTAGATTTAATTATTTAGCGACGGAAATTCGTTTAATCGGATTAAATGAATCTAAGCCGCGGTAAACATTCGTAGAATCCATTTGAATTTTGAATTCAAATGTGGGGCCCACTTCACATGTGGTAGTTGGCATTTATGCCAAGCCACCAACTTT
Source organism: Zanthoxylum bungeanum (assembly GCA_019454045.1). Lineage (NCBI taxonomy): Eukaryota > Viridiplantae > Streptophyta > Magnoliopsida > Sapindales > Rutaceae > Zanthoxylum > Zanthoxylum bungeanum. The sequence continues at coordinate 64,439 of SKCR01030483.1, forward strand.
CCAACCAAATGGTTTTGGTGAAACCATTTACCCAACCACCTTGTTTAGGTAAAAGGGTAAATTGGTTTTACCAAAAGGCATCTCTCTCTCTCATTACACAACACTTGACACAAATGTAAACCCTAATAGACAAAACACTATGGGCGTGAGCTTCATCATCTCATATCTTTGATTTGTGTGGCAAAATCAACAAAGCTAGCAATTGTAGAAGTCTTCTAAGGTGATAGGGAAACCAACTCAAAAGCTTGGAATCAACACAAAGGTTGGATCTTGGAGATCTTCATTCACAACTCAAACCTTGGAATCAACACAAAGGTTGGATCTTGGAAATCTTCATTCACAACTCAAAGCTTGGAATCAACAAAGGAAGAATCTTGGAGATCTTCTTCTCAAAAATTTTTAAAGCTCAAATCCATTCAATGTAAGTAATTCTGCAACTTATAATGAATTTATGAACACCTTTTTTTGCTTATTAGATCCTTGGCATTTTCTAGGAACACTAACAATCCCAGGATATGTTGGCAGTAAATACGGTCATCGGACTATCCGAACACGTGCGTACCCGATATCACATTTTTACCGATTTACAAGACATGGTTGGCTTCTAGCAAAGCATCGTGTCTACCCAATTCTCCAGAAATATATTCAACATGAAATATATATAATCTGTATCAGACGTAGTATACAATATATTGTGTAATACGATCCAGTATCTGATGTCACATGTTAGGCCTGGGGCTGGAATTGTGTCTGTTTCGTATGAAGCATATATCGGATCACTAGCAACTAGTCTCTGTAATCAGATAATCATGACCTAGTTATACTATCCCGATAGCTATAGCATTTAAGAGTACTAGTTCTGTATCCATGCGTGATCATCATCTCCATATGACTGAAGTAATACTTTCATCTTGACATCACACCCAATATATTACGATTCTCAGTATACCCAGAAGAGGCGTACGCAGAACCTGTTAAAGCTCCGGACGACCAAAACCAAAATATACTGATTGTCGTAAGTATTAGCGATGCAAGTCTCAGGTTAAGACCACATACACCTACCCTGATTCAGATTCCCAAAGACACATAGTCATAATACCAATGGAACTCCGATGAGTCTATCCAGAGCGAAGCTGTTCCCGGTCCAACGGCTAACAGAACCTCCTATCACACTTGCATAAGTATACAATACTTAAATATATGAGAACTATGTCGTTAAGCTTCCATAACGCGCACAAGTGTAATACTAGCCTATTCCGCATTATCGATGTCCAGTCTCGATAATACTACGACTAGAGATATTTAATGATTAAACCTTTTGTGGATTAATACTGTCTCATATCTTATTAATCTGGTACTAATTATATGGACTTTTATAATTTATATATTCAAGTAATCCAATTACAAAATGATAAAATAGCAATTTCATTTGTCACATAGTTAATTTGTACAAAGAACATCATGTCTTTTACAAATAGTGATGTTATGGGTCATAATTGTCCAACAATAACAATATCACAAGGATATAATTACACGACTATAATAGCTCGAATAAAAATTTAAAATACCTCAAGACTCAAGTTTAGTCAGGATAAACTTAAAAACATAAAAATAATTCACGCATTATGTATTTCCTATAACCAACAGAGATACATATTCACACAAAACTACTTAGGTACACGAGGAATCACGGGACATACCTGGTATTCTCACCTTAGTCTCAAAATAAAGTCGGGGGTTACATATGTAAGGTTTTACCGGTTGGATGCGCAGAGGAAGAAACGAGTCATTTCCAAAATCGAATTTCAAATTTTTTTTCCTTATAGTTCAATACCAAACTCTATTCGGCTGCCAAATTTAACTTGATGAATCGAAGACAATATTCGATTGACCGAAGATGAGACAAAATGTAATTTCCTAATCGCATAGACTTCGATTGACCGAATTATAAAGTTCGGTTGACCAAACTTCGCAGGATTTTGGGAAATCCATTCTTTGCACACCGAACATGCAACAATTGCACACCGACCCTTAATCTATTTGGAACATTTCCAAACACTCAAATTATTATATAACAACACTCATAATCAATATAAAATATTTGAACACATTCAAACACTTAATCACTTAATCACTTAATATATAAGTATAAATATGTTATATACCTAAACAAACAAACTTGAAATTTAGGCAATCAATTACCAAGTTCCACCATACAAACGCTCTAGAACAATTGTACACCACATATATTAACACATCAACCTATCAATAACTAACAATTGGGTTCGTCTAACATACCCAGGGGTATGAGATACCCCTGGGCTCTCCACCGTTGGATCACAAATAAGTGATCCAACGGTCAGTTAAATAAAGTAAAAAATATATATATATATAACCGGTTAAACCGGTAATGAATATTGAATTTAAAACTTTTCTCTCTCTCAAATCTCTTTCACTCTCACATCTCTCTTTTACAGTAGAGAAATTTTTCCCCAAATTTTGTGACCTCTCCCTGCATCCAATACCTCTTCCTTTTCTGGTCTTTTTCTTTTGGGGCACTTTGTCTCTCAAATTATTCAAGCTCAACAAACTGTAAGCTCTCACACCCACAAAAAATTGACTCGAAATTTGCTTCTTGGGGCTTAAATCATTAGGGCATTGTCCGATTTGTAGGGATTGTAATGGAACTGGTCTTCTATAGACTGAATAGGCGCAGGCGCGATGATGCTTGTCTCGAAAAAAAGTTTATTGTCAAGTTAAAGAAATAGAGATGGTGGAAGGTCGAAATCACGGTGCAATTAGACGAGAAGAGAGGGAGAAGGTAAAAGGGTATTTAGTATCTGCGCCATCGGAGGAATGCTCAGTGCTAGCACCACCCATCTCACCATCACCCCTCTCGATGTCCTCAAAGTCAATATGCAGGTGGTTTCTTTTATGATCGATTAGTTTGTCAAAATATAAAGGCATTTGTTTTGTATTTCTAGTTACTTCAAATGTGTTGATTTTGAGGAGTATATATGGGATTGAGGTGTTGTGGCTTTTATTACAACAACTAACATTTTGAGGTTTCTTCTTAATTGCTAAGAGACTTGATTAATTTAAGTGATGTTATTGTAGGTGTATCCCATCAAATATAGTAGCATTGCCTCATGCTATACTACTCTCTTGAAAGAACATGGCCCTTCTGCCTTTTGGAGAGGTTGGGCTGGGAAGTTTTTTGGATATGGTGCTCAAGGGGGTTGCAGATTTGGTTTATATGAGTATTTCAAGAGCCTTTATTACAATGTGTTGGGTGATTGCAATAGGAGCTTTATTTTCTTTCTTAGTAGTGCATCTGCTGAAGTTTTTGCCAATGTGGCTCTCTGTCCTTTTGAAGCGATCAAAGTTCAGGTTCAAGCACAGCCTCATTTTGCAAAGGGCTTGGCTGATGGCATTCCTAAGCTTTATGCATCGGAAGGGATCTTTGGGTAAGAGATGTATTAACAGTTACTCTTTTAGTTCTATTGCTATCTCATATATCATGCTTCTCCCCTGCCGTTGTGGGTCTTACAATTTATTGTTGGTTGCAGTTTTTATAGAGGGCTAATTCCACTTTGGTGTCGAAACCTCCCATGTAATTGCTCAATTTCCTTAAAACTTTAAATTCTTCTTTTCCCTTGCATTCGGCTGGTTACCTACAATTGTTACGCGCCCCCCTGCAGATTTATATTCCAAGTTGTATTTTACTAATCAGCTTGTCTTCTGGCCCCCTAATGCATTTCCATTTCCCATTAAAGTCATCTTGCATTATAAATTATGTGACCTTCTCAATAAATACTGCAATATATGAAATATTGAAAGATACATGAGGATTTTCCCTTTGTGTGTTTTGATGAGCTGCACACCCTGTATGTCTACTACCATTCTCTGGGAGTAGGATCCACAGGAAAATGTACACTTTCTGTATCGGAATGTTCTTCGAACAACAAAGGAGGATTGCTCAAAGGCTCAACAACTCGGGGTGACATGTTTAGCTGGCTATGCTGCTGGATCAGTTGGTAGCTTTATTTCCAATCCAGCTGACAACATTGTTGCTTCCCTTTATAACAAAAAGGCTGATAGTCTGATGCTGGTATGATCTCTTAGTTACATTTATGTTTGTGGTCAATTTATCATGCAGAATCAACATTGTTATAGATTTAACATGGCCTTTTTGATGAGTACGCTGTGAAGAAAATTGGGTTGATCAATTTATTTACAAGAAGCCTGCCTATTAGGGAAACCGAGAAACCGTCATGCAGAGCTTCATAGATAGAATATTGCCACAATAAGCATGGTTAAATCAAGTAAAGAGACATGCAATAAAATATAATGAAAAATCAAATTGTAATGCTAAATTGGTGTTCCTCTTTCCAAGTGTAGTTGGTTAACATTTTCGAGGTAGATATTAAGAGAGTCTAGTCTTAGTACATATCTTCTTTGTTTCTTCTGAAATTACATGACTTTGGCATTCAACTCGTGCAGGCCAACAAGTGGAGAAGTCACTACTGAAGTAGAAGTAGATGTAACCATGGAGTAGCCTATGCTGATGGAAAGAGGAGCAGTCTTTTTTAACTTTTGGTTGATTCAGACAAATCATGCTGAATCATTTAGCTCCTTTAGATGGTAGCTATTTCATCATGCCCTACCATCGAATATTCGACTGGGGAAAGCTGTTATAAGCATTTTGTACACTGACCATACTTCTGCTCAAGCTCTTGCTTGTTCCAACTCTATATGGCATGGTTCATGTATTTTTTTTTAATCTGCAATAATATTATATAAAGTGTTTTCTTCATTTACGTATTTACTATTGTTAGTGTTCTGTCCATTTGCCTGAAAATGTAATAGATCATTGCAACAAATTCAAGTAGTATATTTTACCTGTATTAAGATTATAATGACAAAAAATCTTCAAACTTGGCAAAATTAAGAAACAAGACAAAAACAAGGCTGTTATCCCAAGTAACTTAGACATAGCTGTAAGGATTTCCTCATCTCGTCTACGATGGCATTTGTGTATGATTCAACAAATATTGCTTTCACTATTAAAACCTGTAAATGTTTCAATGTTCATCGTCGGTGTGATAATCAGAAATTCTCAAAATCATCAATTAAAATAATACCTGCAAATGCTTTCGAGGTCGATGGTGTTGGATACGTAGACGACGTTAGACTATCACTTGCAAAACCTACAAATATTTACCTGCTAATTAATCTTTGTACAAATAATTTCTTTTTTGAATGAAATAATTTTTCCAGTTATTTCGGTCGGTTACGGATATCTGAGTTTTCGATTGGTTTATAATATGGATACATGTTATCCAAAATTTTTATTAAAAATACCTCGAATCGTAACTAAAACTTAATTGGTCAAAGAAAATAATAAAACGATTCAGTAACGAATAAACGTATTCATGATGTTAAATTCGTATTCCATATACTGTAATAAACACTGTAAATCGAATCGACCAATTGATTTAACGAATATATTGTTTGAAACTCACATTCGGGTTAAAGCGATTCTACTTCATGCTCATTAATATTAACTTTAGTAATTATTCGAAACTATTAATTATAACCAAATTTAATACTTTAGATAAATAAATAAGTAAATAATTGATTAATTTTTCAAAATTTATCACATTTCTTTTTTTTTTTTTTCAATTTTTCGGTTATTTCGGTCAGTTACAGATATCAACATTAACATAAGTAATTAATGAAAATTATAAGTATATGTGAACATTAACATATGAACATTAACTTTAGTAATTATCCGAAAGACTATAATTAAAAAATTCTCATCTTATGTAATTAATAAAAAATCATTTTCATACTAATTACCTTTCATATGAAATAATAGTTATTTATAAAAAAAAAAAGAATTAAAATTTTTCCTCCATGCACATGAACTTTAGTTAATATCCGAAATATTATTTTTTCAAAGGTAATTAGCCATAATTACTGGAATTTTAATTGAAAATACCAATAACTGATAAAAGAAATAATAAAACGAATCATACACGAATAACTAATAAAAATTAATTTTCATAATAAATACCTTTCATATGACTTCGAGATCGAATCGAATTAATAAACATGATAAGTGAATAATTTGTAATTGTTAGATATAACCAATACATGCAACTTCAAACCATCAATATGCAATTTACCATTAAGATGCAACTTTCAACCTTAGAGATGATAAGTAGATGTATGTCCCAAGTGTAGTAATTATAACCGAATTTAATATTGACATAAATAAATAAGTAGAAAATTGATTAATTTATTATGGAATCGATTTTCAACCTTAAAAGATGCAACAAATATTTTAAACTTGAAAAACAAAAAATTAAATAATTTTTAAGAAAAGATCACTTAATATTTGTGCTAGGGCGCATAAATATGACCATTGAATATGCAACCTCCGCCATTAAACTTGCAACTTTCGCCATAAATATGCAATATTTCGAAGATGAAACCTTTAGGAATAAACATGCAAAATGTGACCGTTGGACTTGTAACTTTAGCAATAACATGCACCTACATCTGCCTCGAAAATCGCACCTGCAACTATGACCATTGAATATGCAACCTCCGCCATTAAACTTGCAACTTTCGCCAATAAATATGCAATATTTCGAAGATGAAACCTTTAGCAATAAACATGCAAAATGTGACCGTTGGACTTGTAACTTTAGCAATAACATGCAACTACATCTGCCTCGAAAATCGCACCTGCAACTATGACCATTGAATATGCAACCTCCGCCATTAAACTTGCAACTTTCACCAATAAATATGCAATATTTCGAAGATGAAACCTTTAGCAATAAACATGCAAAATGTGACCGTTGGACTTGTAACTTTAGCAATAACATGCAACTACATCTGCCTCGAAAATCGCACCTGCAACTATGACCGTTGAATATGCAACCTCCGCCATTAAACTTGCAACTTTCGCCAATAAATATGCAATATTTCGAAGATGAAACCTTTAGCAATAAACATGCAAAATGTGACCGTTGGACTTGTAACTTTAGCAATAACATGCAACTACATCTGCCTCGAAAATCGCACCTGCAACTATGACCATTGAATATGCAACCTCTGCCATTAAACTTGCAACTTTCACCAATAAATATGCAATATTTCGAAGATGAAACCTTTAGCAATAAACATGCAAAATGTGACCGTTGGACTTGTAACTTTAGCAATAACATGCAACTACATCTGCCTCGAAAATCGCACCTGCAACTATGACCGTTGAATATGCAACCTCCGCCATTAAACTTGCAACTTTCACCAATAAATATGCAATATTTCGAAGATGAAACCTTTAGCAATAAACATGCAAAATGTGACCGTTGGACTTGTAACTTTAGCAATAACATGCAACTACATCTGCCTCGAAAATCGCACCTGCAACTATGACCGTTGAATATGCAACATCCGCCATTAAACTTGCAACTTTCACCAATAAAATGCAATATTTCGAAGATGAAACCTTTAGCAATAAACATGCAAAATGTGACCGTTGGACTTGTAACTTTAGCAATAACATGCAACTACATCTGCCTCGAAAATCGCACCTGCAACTATGACCGTTGAATATGCAACCTCCACCATTAAACGTGCAACTTTCACCAATAAATATGCAATATTTCGAAGATGAAACCTTTAGCAATAAACATGCAAAATGTGACCGTTGGACTTGTAACTTTAGCAATAACATGCAACTACATCTGCCTCGAAAATCGCACCTGCAACTATGACCGTTGAATATGCAACCTCCGCCATTAAACTTGCAACTTTCACCAATAAATATGCAATATTTCGAAGATGAAACCTTTAGCAATAAACATGCAAAATGTGACCGTTGGACTTGTAACTTTAGCAATAACATGCAACTACATCTGCCTCGAAAATCGCACCTGCAACTATGACCGTTGAATATGCAACCTCCACCATTAAACGTGCAACTTTCACAAATAAATATGCAATATTTCGAAGATGAAACCTTTAGCAATAAACATGCAAAATGTGACCGTTGGACTTGTAACTTTGGCAATAACATGCAACTACATCTGCCTCGAAAATCGCACCTGCAACTATGACCGTTGAATATGCAACCTCCACCATTAAACTTGCAACTTTCACCAATAAATATGTAATATTTCGAAGATGAAACCTTTAGCAATACATGCAAAATGTGACCGTTGGACTTGTAACTTTAGCAATAACATGCAACTACATCTGCCTCGAAAATCGCACCTGCAACTATGACCATTGAATATGCAACCTCCGCCATTAAACTTGCAACTTTCACCAATAAATATGCAATATTTCGAAGATGAAACCTTTAGCAATAAACATGCAAAATGTGACCGTTGGACTTGTAACTTTAGCAATAACATGCAACTACATCTGCCTCGAAAATCGCACCTGCAACTATGACCGTTGAATATGCAACCTCCACCATTAAACGTGCAACTTTCACAAATAAATATGCAATATTTCGAAGATGAAACCTTTAGCAATAAACATGCAAAATGTGACCGTTGGACTTGTAACTTTAGCAATAACATGCAACTACATCTGCCTCGAAAATCGCACCTGCAACTATGACCGTTGAATATGCAACCTCCGCCATTAAACTTGCAACTTTCACCAATAAATATGCAATATTTCGAAGATGAAACCTTTAGCAATAAACATGCAAAATGTGACCGTTGGACTTGTAACTTTAACAATAACATGCAACTACATCTGCCTCGAAAATCGCACCTGCAACTATGACCGTTGAATATGCAACCCCTAGCATTAAACGTGCAACTTTTACCAATAAATATGCAATATATTTTTATATTATTTTATTTTATCAGTATTATAAAAAAATAAATTTTTTATATTATTTTATTTTTTCAGTATTTTTTAAAAATAAATTTTTAAAAACTTACAATAAATTTTTTTTATAATTTTATTTTTATTGATTTTTTATAATTTATATAATAAAAAATTATTTTTAAATTTTCTTTTTTGAGAACTACCGGTTGCAACCGGTAGTTTCTTTCAATTTTTTTTTTTTTTGTTTTATGCTACCACCCTTGGGTATCTGATACCCAAGGGTATTGTAGCATTACCCTTAACAATTAGGTTTATTTTTGTTAAGCCTATGCACATGGAATGCCAAAAACACATCAATACAAACACATCAAATAATTATTATTTGATCCTAATATTTAGGAAACTAAGGCCATATAAAATAAAATCGTATGTCAAATTAATTTCCTACAACCAATCATATTAATTTTAATAGAAAATAAATACAAAGGGAGAATTAGTAGCTTACCAATTAAGTCCCATGTGGGATGAAACCCTTCCACCATTACTCTTTCTTTGCATCATGACCTGTGTAAATAAAGATCATCATCTTTTTGTTCAAACAAAATGGCCGAAACCATTTTGCACCAAAATTGCTAAAGCCATTTTTGCACCAAAATAAGTAGTGGCCATTCATTTCTTGAAAAACAAAAACAATGGCTAGATGCCATCTTGGATTTTTTTTTTTTTTTTTTAAATTTTTTTTTTTTTTGGTTATGATGATGGCTTCACAAAAGCCACGTGTGTGACTATAATAACAAGGTTCTCAAGGAAGCTTTTTTCTTTATTTGGCCATGTGTGTTTTGTTTTATTTTTTTTATTTTTTAAATTTTAATTGGTAAATATTCGAAAGCTTACTTTAGAAGCTTTAATTTGGACCACATTAATATTTTTTAATTATGATTTAATATGTCCACACATAATTATATATATTAATATATATAACACAACATAATTAAAATTAGTCCCACGTGTAATTTATTTAACAATTAAATAAATCTGGATTAAACTTTTTAATCCCGAAGACTCTCCGAATAATTACTATTATCATATAATAATTAATTATACAGTTTCGATAATTAATAGTTATTTAGCTACCCTAGGTGTTGTAAGAGTAGACTTCACATAGCGGGATTGTAATGATTGGAATTTTACAATAGTTTAACTGGAATAACGATAAATAGAATGAGAAAATTCTGAAGCTTAAATAGATCAAGGATAATTGAAAAGTGAGATAGGCGTAGACGGGCCTACTGGATTCTGTATAAAATTGGGCTAATATGGGGTTTATTAAGAAAATAAGAGGGGCGTATTAAGCAAGTGAAGTTACTAAGTAAACCCCATTTTTATCACTTAGTTAACCAATCCCAAATTTTTGCCAAGGACTTGGATCACTAAGCAAATTTTGGGCTTAATAAAAAAATTTGAGAAACCAAGTCCAATGACATGGCCATTTCGGCTATACACCCTAATTTTTCTAGAATTTTCTCAAATTTGCTAGAAAAATGAAGGAAATATAAAACACAAACAAGTCTAATGTAACATCTCCGAGATGCTACCGGCAGGTGATAGACTGTCCTATCACCATAAGCCTGTAGCTAACTCTCATGCAAGACTCATAACTATGCAATGCAGTCTATAGGGCCCATATAAGAAATAAATGAAGAAATGATAAACTCAAAACTTTATATAATTAGGCTCCATGGCATGGAAAATGCATATATACAAAAACTTTTATAACTAAACTTATACAACTTAGATTCTTTACAACCAGACTTATACTCCCAAGACCTGGTGACTAGCTGACTGCAACTCTGCTATCCGGCTCCTCAAACTCCGATGCCTATGGTTGACCGATCAGGTCACCAACCTGCAAAACTCAAATACTGTTAGATAATGAGTCATAAGAATCAGTAAGTAACTATGCTCATACCTTGAGCGTCAAACACACACAAAGTCTGAATCTTGTTGCTATATTAACCAGGGTTGTCTATGTGACCATGCAATATTCACGGAGTCTGTGCCAACCATTTAATTCTTATCAATTTACAAACATTTTATTTATTACTGATGTTTTTATCTGACCACACACATACTTAAAATTCTATTTGCTATTACACTTTAAACATCTATAACATTAACATCAAGTTTCTATATTCCCATCTACTGTGTTAAATTTCATCACGTTTCTGTTGTGCTACCCTGACATCTTTCTACTTTCCTATACACTCTTTGCTAACTAGTTCAGGCAATTATTATAACTTTCTTATTTTTTACTTCCTTAAAATATCATCAAATCGGTATTATAAAACGTTCTATCTATTCAAATATTCAATACACTATCATCAATCATATATATATATATATGTAATCATATTATCATGCACTTGTGTTTTATAAAATGCCCCTTCTATATAAACGTATAACACACACAAACATCAATCATATATACATATAGTTGTAATCATACTATTATGCATTGATGTCAGCTATATGCATCTCAAATGATTTCTAGAGTATATGATCTATATGCATATCTTGTAAATTGCCTGTATTTTTCTGAAATCTCTTTTCTTATCTGGAAACACATCTTTTTATTGTAAAACTTTTCTGAAATCTCTATTCTGTCTAAAAACTCTGAACTTTTACCGTAAGACTGAGTTCTCTTGAAAACTCTTTTACGAAATCCATTCTCTTTTAAAAAATCATATTTCAAAAGTCTGTTTCTAAATCCACAAGATATAAGTCAGGATTTTCTTTTCAAAACCTTTGTGAAAATCATTCACAAAATCATATGTAAAATCATCTTGTAAAATCAAACGATCATTCTGTACAATAATCTCGTGGGCTTGGGGCGTTGTACGCACAGTCCCCCAAGCCACTAAACGGTCAATCTGTACAATAATCCCGTGGTCTTGGAGCGTTGTACGCACAGTCCCCCAAGACACTAAACCAGACAACAGTGGTGCTATCAATGCCACCAACCTGTCTCTGAAATATCCGGGTCTAGGGGCGTTATACACACAGACCCCCTAGCCCAATACCCAGGATTTAGAGACATTTGTCATCTCTAGTCCCGTATCCCGTGTGCACACGTCTATATCTGGTATCATTACCGATACCCATCAATACTATGTCCGTCAATTCCATATCCATATCAAGTTACATCTGAGGAGTTACATCTGAGGTGTGTTTTTGCCCCATGCCTCGAAAACCATAAAACTCATGCTTTAAAATCTCAAAACTGTATCAAACATTTTTTGAAAACATTTCTTTCAAAAGCATTTGAATCTTTTCTTTAAAACTCTTTGAATTTCAAAACATTATTAACTTCAGCTCAAACTCTGAAAATCATAACACACAAATATGCATATACATTTCTTATATACTTATCTTTATGTCCATACATTTACATGCATATATCCATGCATTCCTATAAATTAATGACATGTGAATCCTAATCTTTTCATGCTTCCATCTTTAACTGTCTTATGCTCTGTATACTTACTTTATTCTTAATACACTTTACATGCAACAACCAAGTTCATTTATATTAAAAGAAATTGTCACAACCTTATAACATATGTAGTCTAATGTGTCTTTTACACACATAGTATCATATATTCATGCTCAAACTATTTGGCTTTAACATTATAATAACCTCCATCTGCAGCTTACTTAGATCATTATTCACATTTCTCAAATGCTATCATTCTCAATACATTTTCACCGCCATCTCATTCATTTACGTTTAACCACTCTATTCATTTATAATTAAACTTAATTCTTCACTTCTTATTGCACAAAACATAGCCAAATCTCAACCCTTACCATTGCCGACAGTACCACACATAAAACATGCTCTAATGCATTAAATTCCACATACATTATTCAATTCATTTCCTTGCATGCCTAAATCACTTATACAAATCTGAAAATTATCAATTAAAATCAACTTAGGGTTTTATAAAATGATAATGACACCATATCTTTGATCATTGACCACCATCATCTTAACAATTAGCACACAAGTCAGCATTCTTCACACAGATGACTGTACAACAACATGGCAGTGACTTTAAACACTTAGAGGATTATCTTACTTCTTAATGACGGTGAGAATGAATCACTTAAGTTTGCCGACTCTCCTAGACATTTGGTTTCCCTTGATTCTTCTTAAAATTTTGGCTTATTTTGCTCAAATCTTTCTCTCCCTTTCTCCTCTTGACTCTCGGCCATAACATGAAAAATGGAGTATTTTTTTTTATTATTATTTTATTATTATTATTATTTTTTAATTATATTATTTTTTATTATTTGCCACCCGAGCTTATTAAAATATATGAACGACACATGCACATGCTTATCACTACCACACTTTCAACTACAAAAATTTAACTCGTCTTCATAGCTTATATTATCACTAACGTCACAAGACAAGACATCAACAAGACAATACCAACCCATCAGACGATCTGCCAAACTTACACAAACATAATACATAATCATTTAATCCATGTTTATAACACTACATTATTACAAAGATTCCATCCCCTACCTTAGCCACCATTCGGCCATACTCTTATTTTTCAATCCTTGAGCTTTTCAAATAATCTATATATATACATCATTACAGCTCCATTATGAACATAACACACACCTAAATTATGTTGATCTTTGTAAGGTAGATTTATGACGGACGGGACTTTAGAGAATTTTCTTTCTAAAGAGGGAATATTAGAAACAGATTCTCTATCACAGAACCTAGATGAAGTACTTCTTTTGAAAGATAATCTGACTTTTCCATCAGAATACTGAGTCACATTTTGTAACTCTGTATTAGGCTCCAGTTGCTTTGAAATTACTGGTTCAGTGGCTCCTTCTAGAATCCATTCCTCAGGAAGATTGATATCTTTCCATTGGATAGGTCTAGGAATAACAGTATTTGATTTGGATAGATCAGTCTGTAAGAGAAGAGTTTCATCTCTTTTGACTGGAGTTTATGTTGCGTATTAAACGCATAATGCATAGCTTTATAAGAGATTTTGTAGATCAAGGCAACAGGAATTGATCCTTCAATCATATGGTAATTATGGGTTTTGATTTGAAGAATCATGCTTTTGAGAATATTTTTGTCTTTCAAGGAGACTGTGATGTTTGGGTAGCAGTCAAAAGAAATAAGACCTTTACAGAGACTTGATTCGATACTACTAAGTAAAGAATCATCAAAAGAGATGAATCTGCCATCTCTTAAAACAGCTAAGATAGAAGTATCTAGGCCTTCTTTAGTAAGGGGCTTTATTCCAACTTGGATCAAACCAACATGCACATAATTAAATTCTTATCTTTTAAATGTTTTAAAGCATTTTCAGAAAATAATTTAATTGTCTCAAAAGGTTTTGTAAGAGTAATATCACGTTCTTCAGTCTTTATAATATAATCTGTTTTTAGAAAATCAAGCTTTTTGGTTTTATAAATCATGTCTTTAGAAATCTTTGGTAATTTCCAGCAGTCAATAGCCTTATCAAAATCTTCAATTATGAATTCTTCAGAGTTCACGATATTTTTAGAAACACTAGTCTTTTCGGATGAAGAACTAGAGAAAGAGGAAGTTATACAGAATAGAGAGTCCATGAAGAACAACAACTTTAAATTAAGACCTATGTGAATGTCTACAGGTATGGTTTTACTGCCCTAAGCGGAATCCTATCCTAGTCGGGACTTACAGTAATTTTTTTGTTCATTCTACAATATTTTGCAGTATGCCCTTTCTTTCCACATTTATAACAAGTAGCCTCTTTATAATTGAAAGAGGTTCTAGGCTTAGAGGTTTGAGGTTTTCTATTGGGCCTTTTATAAGGCTTTGGAGGTTTCTTATAAAAATTTTCTTTGGGGCTAGGAAAAGACCTTTTAAACTTCTTAGAACTGTAATTTTTTCTGTAAGGTTTTGAAAGACATTTTCCATCACAATCTTTGGAGGTAGTGGTTTTGAAAGGATCATAATTGAATTGTTTACAAAAACTACCTAGTTCTTGCTTAGATTTTCTAAGCTCCCATTTTAGACGTTTTTGTAATTTTAGGTCTTGGCAAATTTTTAGGCCTTCTTTATTGATAAAACTAACCAATTCTCCGTAGGTAAGTTTATCATAAGGGATCTGATTATCATAAAGGGCTTTAATGGAATTTCTAACCTTTTCACCTAGGAGGGTAGGTAGACCAGCAAGAAATTTTTCTTTCCAGGTTATATTATTAGCATCGTCTCTTAGGAAGAGTCGGGTAAAGAAAGTGGTTTTATAACTTGGAAATCACTAAGTTTTTTACATCTTAAATTATGTAGTAAATCAGCATTTTTATCACGTAGGTGAGTGGGGTCGCCTATGAAATGGAGGGAAATGGTCAAAATTAAGGTTGCAACTGCATCTTGAATAGGACTGCTATAATCATCAAGAATATGAGTGTTATCTTCATCTGTTTGAATAGCATTCAAGATGTCTAATTGTTGCTGTTTGGTGAGAAGATGATCCCACCAACCTTTAAGTTGACCGGTAAAACCAGCAACGAGAATCTCTGCAATAGCTTTGTCAGAAGTTCCTGTTTGGGTTTTGTAGGCATTAGCTGCCATGGTCATTTGTTGTAATAGGCTGAGAATGTTGTATTCAGACATTCCATCACACAAAATTTAAGCTTTTAATTAGATTGGCTTGCAAACACAGTACCAAATCTGGATCCCAGAAATGGTGCTCTGAAGGAGGAGGGAGGAGAGAAATACAACTGAGGGGAGAGATCTGGTCTCTATGCCTCAGAGGAGCCGTAACAGTTTTATATGGCAGAACTGATATGAATATCAGTCTGCAAGCATGCTAAAAAAAAAATGAATTACAGGAAAATAAACAGCTTTATATATATGTAAAACGGATGCTTACATCTTTCTGAAAGAACAAAGTTTTAAACTAATAGTAGAAGAAGGGTTTTGAGAAGTTTTGAGTAAATTAGAAAATGGGAGGAAAAAACGGATGCCCTCAACTGAAGGGTTAATGGGAACTATATACCCAACATCCAACAACCACCCCTCTCCTTTTTAAGATGCTCTAATAATACAACTTTAAATTATTACAAATAGCAAGATGCTCAAATAGTAAGATGCTCGTGATCAAGCTTTGGATGTTTTTCTTTTCTTCACATGGCTTTGTCAAAAGTATCTAAAGAAATCCTCATTAAAGCAAAAAAAAAAAAAAAAAAAAAAAAAAAGGTAATTGAGTAAAAGAAAATTATTTTCTTTTCCCCTTTACTCACTATTCTCATCACGAGAAAAAAGCTGTGGGATAAGAAAATTTCAAAGACTTTTTGCTGGAGTCATATAAACAAGGAGCATCCAAAGCTCAGGAAGCTGGCCTAGAAGCGAGGAGCTGATGCATGACTTTGAAGTATTCGTCTTCAGTTTTGGCACCAGCTAAAAGAGACTGGGCCTTTGACTTTTGGGAGAGGAAAGTGCTTTGGGTCTTTATGTCTTCAATATTGGGCTTGAGATGGCCTTTAGCAGAGAGCCATTGCTGGACCATATGTTGGGACAGCTTGGACTCTTCATCAAATTTTGACCACCATTTTACTTTAAAGGTTCTTTGGATGAGCAATTGGGTTTCATGAGTGTGGAATTGAAGACTCCACATCCAGACCCAAGGTTGTACAAAAACAGAGGAAATGGGGAACCTTTTCTCTGAAACGGAAGGGACATAATGGGCTTTAAAAAGGTTTAAGCATGCAGTTGCATTTGTTGTAAGAATAACTGGGCTTGGCCCAAAATAATTCCACCAACATAGTGTGGAATTGAAGACTCCACATCCAGACCCAAGGTAAGAAAAAGTTTGTACAAAAAAGAGGAAAGGGGGGAACCTTTTCTCTGAAACGGAATGGACATAATGGGCTTTAAAAAGGTTTAAGCATGCAGTTGCATTTGTTGTAAGAATATCTGGGCTTGGCCCAAAATAATTCCACCAATGTTGGAACCAGTTTGGAAGGCTTTCAACGGTTATTTTTGAATTGAAGAAAAATAGCCATGAATGGGATTTCTTTGGGTTTTGAATAAGAAAGGTATTAAACCATGCCTGTTGGTAATCCCAATAAGAGAAAGATAGGCAATGGTTTAGGCGATTTTGAAAATTGGCCGAAAAGAATTTGGGGTTATGTAGAGGTTCTCCCCATTGCTTTGGAGAAAGGACTTTTAGGATAGTGGCTGTAGAATAGGCTCGCTCAGAATGAGCTTCAGAAAGATAAAAATGTTTGAACTTCACTGATTCAGTGAATTCAAGAATGTCTTGATAGAAGGATTGGGTTTTGTTAAATCCCAAGGTTTGAAAAACCAACCCTTCGGGAAAAACTTTGAAAGAGTTACAAATGAATCAGGATTATAAAACCCATCTTCAACACTTAAAATATTTTGTTGATAGGTTTTATTATGCCAATCCGACTTTTGAGAATATTTTTGAGAAACAAATTGGGAAGAAGAACTTCCACTTAAAACAATTTCTTTTTGAGATTTTGAAATTGGAATTTCTTTGGAAGAAATCTTTTGAACTTCTTTAGTAAGTTCTTGGTTTTTTGAAAAGCTTTGTAAAGCAAGTATGAGTTCAGGGGATTTAGAAATGGATTCAATCCATTCATTTACCTGTTCTTGCGAAGTGATGGCTTTGGATGATGATTCTTCTTCTTGGATTGTATCAACCCAAGACTTTACAGGGATGCCAGAGGCTAATTTTGGAATGGGTGGAGGGGATTGAGATTCTTTGTAGGTGCTTTGGACAGAGGGTTCTTTTAGGATGGCTTTGCCAGTGTCTTTCTTTTTGGGCGCCATTATCTGTTTTGAAGAAATTCTCTGGTTAGAAAATCTCGAATAGAATTTGTATCTCCTTTTATAAATTCGATTTCAAAATCAAAAACACTTAAAATTGCTTGCCATCGTGCAAAAATTTGTTTAGATGCAATGTTTTGAACATCCTTTTCTAAAACATGTTTTGCAGCTTTACAATCAATTCTTAATAAAAAATTTTGATTTAACAAGTCACTTTGGAATTTTGATATGCATAGAACAATGGATAAAATTTCTTTTTTAATTGTAGAATAATTTTTCTGACAATCATTCCAATGGGCAGAAACATATTGTACTATTTGTTCTTTATTATTCTCAACTTATTTTAGAATACCACCATACCCTAAGTCAGACGCATCAGTTTCAACAACTTTTGGCAAACTAGGATTAGCTAAATATAAACAGGGGATTTCTTTAACTGTATGCTTTATTAATCTAACAGCTTTTGTGTGTTCATCAGTCCAAGGAACAGGAACTTTCTTTAATCTATTATGTAATGGTTTTGAAATCCTATTGATATTAGGACAAAAATCTAGAACATAATTCAAGCTTCCAAGAAATCTCTGAAGTTGAATTTTATCAAGAATTTTATCAGGAAATTTATCTGCAAAGGCCAGAGATCTTTCAATAGGTGTAATCGTTCCTTTGGAAATATAATGTCCTAGGAATCTAACTTTTGTCTGAAACAGAGAAATCTTTGTACTGGAAACAGCTAAGCCAGCTTTCCTAGTGGCAAAATAAAAAGTATTTAAATGCTTGAAATGTTGATCAATGTCTTTCGAAAAGATCAAAACATCATCAATATAAACTATACAAAATTCTGAGTAAGGATTATAGATATCATTCATAATCCTTTGGAATTCAGAAGGTGCATTCTTTAAACCAAATGGCATAACAGTCCATTCATATTGTCCAAATGGAACGGTAAAGGCAGTTTTATAACGATCTTTAGGATGTATTTGAATTTGCCAAAATCCAGACTTCATATCAAATTTTGAGAATATGAAAGCAGAATGAAGTTTTTGAAGCAAATCCTTTTTGTTAGGTATGGGATACCTAATCCATTTTAGAGCTTTGTTTAAAGGTTTGTAATTGATCACAAGTCTTGGTGTTCCTCTTTCTATTTCAGAGTTTTTATTAACGTAGAAAGCGGCGCAAGACCAAGGAGATCTAGACTTAACAATTAGACCTTTAGATTCTAAATCTTTGATTTCATTCCTGCGGTGTTTTTCTAGGTCCATATTCATTTGAATAGGTCTAGCTTTTGTAGGAATTTGTTTTTCATCAAAGGATGATTCATAAGGAAGATCGATCAAATGTTGCTTTCTATTCCAAAAAGCAGAAGGTAGATCAGCACAAATTTCCTTTTCTACTAAAACTTTGAAATCATAAATCTTTCTTTTTATAGAATCAGTTTGTAGTTGTTTTTCAAGTCTTTCTATGTTTAAATCCTTTTTTTAAATAGAGTAAGTCATTTTGTTTTTTCTTTAATAAAATATTAATTTGATTTTGGTAAACAGAACAAGCTTTTACAATATTTAAGTTCCTAGTTTTGGGTTTTTCAATAAAAGAAAACTTTAATTTTTTATTTTTTGCTTTAAAGGTTATACCATCATAGTTAACAGTGTAAGAAGTAATGAGGTTTATGAAAGGAGTTCCAAGAATAACAGCATGGTGTATATCATTTGTTAAAAGAAAGGAAGTCCTGAATTCAAAACCGTCATTTGGGATAGAGGCATCAACTTTGGAAGCCATTGAAAGCCTTCCAAACTGGTTCCAACATTGGTGGAATTATTTTGGGCCAAGCCCAGATATTCTTACAACAAATGCAACTGCATGCTTAAACCTTTTTAAAGCCCATTATGTCCTTTCCGTTTCAGAGAAAAGGTTCCCCCATTTCCTCTGTTTTTGTACAAACTTTTTCTTACCTTGGGTCTGGATGTGGAGTCTTCAATTCCACACTCATGAAACCCAATTGCTCATCCAAAGAACCTTTAAAGTAAAATGGTGGTCAAAATTTGATGAAGAGTCCAAGCTGTCCCAACATATGGTCCAGCAATGGCTCTCTGCTAAAGGCCATCTCAAGCCCAATATTGAAGACATAAAGACCCAAAACACTTTCCTCTCCCAGAAGTCAAAGGCCCAGTCTCTTTTAGCTGGTGCCAAAACTGAAGACGAATACTTCAAAGTCATGCATCAGCTCCTCGCTTCTAGGCCAGCTTCCTCGGCTGCCAGCTCATCAAGTGATGATGGGGAGCCTCAGCCCTTTATTTCTCTTGGAGATGATAACGAAGATGACTGCTTCGGGATTCTCTCCTCATTAAAGCATTAAAGCAAAAAAAAAAAAAAAAAAAAAAAAAAAAGGTAATTGAGTAAAAGAAAATTATTTTATTTTCCCCTTCACTCACTATTCTCATCACGAGAAAAAAGCTGTGGGATAAGAAAATTTCAAAGACTTTTTGCTGGAGTCATAAACAAGGAGCATCCAAAGCTCAGAACAAAAAACCGGTGGGACCACGAGCATCTTGCTTTTTCAACTACTTTTGACAAAGTCATGTGAAGAAAAGAAAAAGCATCCAAAGCTCAGACCAAAGACCGGTGGGACCACGAGCATCTTGCTTTTACTTTTGACAAAGCCATGTGAAGAAAAGAAAAAGCATCCAAAGCTTGATCACGAGCATCTTACTATTTGAGCATCTTGCTATTTGTAATAATTTAAAGTTGTATTATTAGAGCATCTTACTATTTTAAAAAGGAGAGGGGTGGTTGTTGGATGTTGGGTATATAGTTCCCATTAACCCTTCAGTTGAGGGCATCCGTTTTTTTTCCTCCCATTTTCTAATTTACTCAAAACTTCTCAAAACCCTTCTTCTACTATTAGTTTAAAACTTTTTTCTTTCAGAAAGATGTAAGCATCCGTTTTACATATATATAAAGCTGTTTATTTTCCTATAATTCATTTTTTTTAGCATGCTTGCAGACTGATATTCATATCAGTTCTGCCATATAAAACTGTTACGGCTCCTCTGTGGCATAGAGACCAGATCTCTCCCCTCAGTTGTATTTCTCTCCTCCCTCCTCCTTCAGAGCACCATTTCTGGGATCCAGATTTGGTACTGTGTTTGCAAACCAAGCCAATCTAATTAAAAGCTTAAATTTTGTGTTATTTATTTAAAGTTCAAGTTCATCATTAGTAACAGATCCTGTCTCGTTGGTATCAATATATATATAATATATTATATTTTTATATATATCATCTTTCTTAATCCAAAAATAAAACCAACCCTACAGCCCCTACTGCTCACTACCCTTGTTTCTGTCAACACCACAGCCACCGGTACTGCTACTCTATTTTCGGATTATGCACATATAATTATCTAATTTCCACCAATTTTATTAATTAAAGATCCAAGAACACGCATAACTTTACATAGCTCATCTGATTAAAATCCCAAATTCTAGGGTTTATAGCCAATCTTCTCCAATTTTCCCAATTTCTTCAATCTAACTAATTCTTGTAATTATAATCTTAAAACTAGATTTAATTCACTCTAGCATACCTTATCCATCCCATTATCCAATTTCTTTAACAAATTCAACACCATTGAAAACAAAAACACTCAAGGAAATCCCTGCCATAGTATACTTACTTCTGCCTCCACGAACGAAATCAAAATCCCAAATTCGGACTCCCTCATCTTCTTCTTCTCTGCTCTGCCCCTGCTCTCTTCTTTTCTCTTTCGGTCTCTCTCTCTCTCTTTCTCGGGTTTTCTTCTTTCCTCTCTCGATCCCTCTGTTTTTTTTTTGTTTTTTTTTTATTATTCCTCTCTTTTCTTTTTATCAGCGTGTGTGTGTGATCATTAACACGTGTGTGTTTATTAATTAAGTGTGTGTGTGTAAGGTACACATGTGTGTGTATATAAAATATGTGTGTATGTCTTCCACGTGTGTGTAGAAGTATCTAGGTTTATTTATTTATTTTTGTCAATTTGGTAATTTAAAATCTCACCCTTCAAATTTAATCCAATATAAAATTATAATTAATTTCGTGAAAATGTTCTCATTTTACTGAAAAATAAACCTCGCATTCGAATGCAATCTCACGCACGAAAAATAAAATTCACGCTAACACTCTAAAATAACCCGAAATATTACATCTAATTTATCCCCATTTTGGCCGAGACTAAGAGAGAGAAAGGGTGAGAGATTCAATTGCCTTCAAGCAAAAATTTCAGAGAAAGAAGAAGTTCTATATTAAAAGAATTTCTTGGAGTATTAGATAAGATTTCTCAAAATTCTTTAAATCTCAAGAAGTTAGAAATGTATATTTGTGTGTTGGATTGATGGTAGTATGTTGATGAGTAGTTGTGGAGTATTGAAATTAGCCTTAGAAGTTTTAAAATCCAAAATTTCCAATGAACCTAAATTGGGATCCAATCTGGACAAGTTGTAGTATTTCCATTATAAAATGAATTCTATACCTCCGTTTGATAAACCGTAAAATTATATGTAAACTAGACAAAATATGAATAACACAGTCACAAATCAGAATTTTCCATGCAAGCATGAATTTACAGTAAAATTAAAATTCATTGTTATGTTTCTGGAAGATAGTATAGACAAATTTGGTAAAGATATGAAAGTTAGCTTGAATTTGTGAGTTTTTCCATGAAAGTCGCTATATATTAATTGTATTATGTCCCTATTTGAATATATGTTGAAGAAATTGGGTATTGGTTATGCTTAAGTGACCATTGGAATCCTAAATGCAACCCTAATTCGAAACTGGTATATTCTGAACAGTGTTTATTGATTTACTTATAACTTGAATTCTAGATAATGTACTCGAGATCTGTAAAATTTATGAAACTAGACACACTGAGGAATAACATAATAGAAAATCAAAATTTTCCATTGAAGCATGAAATTGTAACAAATTTTAAAAAATGGTTGTTCTGTTGTGACGTCTGAATCTGTTTTCATATGCGTATTGTGTAAAGATGTGAACATGATTTTTAGGAATCATGATCAAGATCCGTAAAAGACCAATGAAGCTGGACATACTAAAGTATAACATAGTTAAAAAATGTAATTTTTTGATGAATGATCAATTTATGATGAATCATAAATTGGTTGTCTTATTGAAACACCTGAATCTGTTTCCTTTAAATAGTATGTAAAAATTTGACTATAACTTGAGTTCTATGAATAAAAATCAAAAATCGTAAAAAGTGACGTAAACTAGACATATAAAAATTATTCTATTAAAAATCCAGCCCCAGTCCTTTTCTCTAAATTAATTACAGTAGATTTTCAAAGTTAATCATGTGCAATAAAATAATGATTCGGATAACAGGAAATTGAATTTCCGATGTCTAGATTTATGTAACTCCGAATCGAGCCCCGTAAGATCTGTAGGAGTCCTAAATATTCTAATTTTCCAGTATGAATGATAGTACATATATAATATTTCTTATTGTTATGTAAGAAAAGTATTCAATGTTGTTTATGTTGATAAAGTCTTTGTGGAGCCTATTCTTTGCTCACATGGAAAGAGATTTCACAGCTCTATTTTAGTAAGTAATTAATACTATTGGTTGGCATTAAATGCAATTGGTTATCATTAAATATTTTCATTAAATGCAATTGGTTGGCATTAAATACAATTGGTTGCAGTAGTGTAAAATCTTGCATATAAATAGCTCCATTGGCGAGAGCTTAATGCATCTCATAATTTGTGAGTTTCTTTCATTAGAGAGAGAAAATTTCTAGAGTGATTTGAGAATTTGATGTTTTGGGATGAGATTGTGTGTGCAAGAAAAGTGTGTGTGAGTGAGGGATTAAAAGAAAGAGATAAAATAGAAATGAGAGAAAGATTCTACTGAATTTTTATTGTGTATTTATTTTATTTTTCTCTTGTAATCCTTAAGAGTGAGTGTGAGTTAAACACTTGTGTGCTCTTGTAATTAAGATTTTTTTCTTGTTATTCAACTATAGTGAAATTCAGTAACCATAATGGACGTAGCTTGTTAGGTCTAATTGACCTAGTGAAGCGCTATAAATTCTTTGTCGCAATGTTATATTTAGTTATTCTTTCTTATCGCTGTCACTTGGTAAATTATTAAGGTGTTAAAATCTCAACAATTGGTATCAGAAAGCAGGTTAGTGGAGATATGTATTAAGTGGAAACAATGGGTGGGGAGAGTGCCAAAGATGTTGACAAATTCGATGGAACTGACTTTCATCATTGGAGAATGTAAATTACAAATTATTTGTATACAAGTGATCTAGAAGTACCATTGGAAGGCGTGGTTCCAGTCGGTATGATTCGAACAGATTGGGAGAAGCTTGAAAAAAAAGGCTTTAGCGATGGTCTGACTCAAACTTACTAAGAGTGGACAGCACATGTCATAAATGAGACGACAACAACCGGGTTTATGAGTACTTTATCAGATATGTATGAGAAATCGATTGATGTCTAACCAATTCATTTGTTGAGGCAAAGTTTCACCTTGAATATGTCATAGGGATGCTCGGTGAATCAACATATGGTACTGGTGAATGAGATCATTGATAAGCTACAGTCAGTGGGGATCACATTTGAAGAACACTTTGAGTATTTGGTTTTGTTAAATTCTATGTCTGATGATTGGGATACACTACAGTAAATTCAATTTGTAACTCTAGTTGGGAAAAAATGAACTTATATATAAGGAGGTAAGTGACACCCTACTTAGGGAAGAGGCAATGAGAAGAAATATCGAGGAGCTTCACAATGGCTCCGCTCTCAACACTAAAAACAGAGGAAGAACATCTAACATAAATTTCAACAATCGTGGAAGATCCAAATTCAGAAGGAGAGAACAAAACAAGTCTAAAATTGGAAAATAGGTGGATGAATGTTGGCATTGTGGAAATCTAGTACACTTGAAAAAGGATTTTCGGGCTTGGAAAAATGAAAATAATAGAGCTAATACAAAACATGAGATCGACAATGACGCCTTGATCTTAAGCGCACATAATCCATTGGAGCTTGGGTAATCGATTCGGGCATTATTTCACTCAACTTCAAGTCGGAGTATCATGGAGAATTACGTATCCGATAATTTTGGCAAGGTTCAACTTGCTAATGATAAACTCTTGGCATTGTAGGTAAGGGCGAGGTCTGAATTGAATTACTAAATGATAATTCGTGGAAGTTACATGAAGTGAGACATGTTCTAGGTTTAACATAAAATTTGATCTATATGGGTCAAGTGGATGGAGAAAGATGTGTGACTGAGTTATCTAACTACTGTTGGAAAGTTACAAAATGAGCTTTAGTCTTGGCTCATTGGAAGATGTCAGGAACTTTCTATATGATCATGAACTCCAAAATCTTAACAATTATTATTGAGATTGATGATGCTAATCTATGGCATTGTCACATGTGGCATATAATGAGAATGAGATGAAGATTTTGCAATCAAAAGGAAAACTACATGGTGTGAAATCAGTAAAGATTGGATTGTGTAAAGATTGTATCTTTGGGAAACAAAAGATTATCATTTTCTCAAAATCTAGCATAACACCAAAGACTACAAAGTTGAAGCTAGTTCATATTGATGTGTGGGGACCTTCACCAGTCCAATCTCTTGGTGGTTCCAAGTATTATGTAACCTTTATTGATGATTCCACAAGGAAGATATGGGTTTATTTTCTGAAAAATAAATCGGATGTCTATGATAACTTCAAAAAATTGAAAGCTTTGGTGGAGAACGAGACATGCTTGGAGATTAAATGCTTGAGATGGGATAATGAAGGAGAATATATCGATAATAATTTCTTGAGTATTGTGCACAAAATGGGATCATAATGAAAATACCATTCCTGGAACTCCACAATAAAATGAAGTAGCTTAGCGGAATGAGCAGAACTTTGGACGAGCGCGCAAGAAATATACTGATACATGTAGGCTTACCAAATATGATGTGGGTTAATGCGATTAATACTGCTACTTATTTAATTAATCATACACCTTCAGTTCCACCAAGAGAGCTACTACCTGAAGAAGGATGTAGTGACAAAAAGATAGATATATCACATTTGAGAGTGTTTGACTGCGTGGCATATGTTACATTGAGTCTGATGTGAGAAGCAAGCTAGATCCCAAGTCCTAGAAATGTATTTTCATCGATTATGGTGGTGATGAATTTGGCTACAGATTTTGGGATGAACAAAATAAGAAGTTTATTTAGAGCAAGAATATCATCTTTAATGATAAAGTGATGTACAAGAATAGAGAAGCAACAGTCCCAGAAATAGCAAGTCCTACAACTAAAGACAAACAGGTTGCTAGTCTAGATGATCTTGGGGATAATGTGACCAATGAGAATCAAAGAAAACTGGAAGTTGGAACTTCACAAGATGCTCTAGAAGTAACCAACTTTGAAGAACTAGTTTTTATTCATTAAGTTGGGCCAAATACACCTACTTTGAGGAGGTCCACAAGAGAAAAGAAAGCACTAGAGAGGTGCTCATCATCCTTGAAATATTTATCATTGACTGATTATGGTGAACCTGAGTGTTATGATGAGGCAGTAAATCATAAAGAATCTGTCAAATGGGAGTATGCTATGCAGGACGAAATGGATCCTCTCATGACCAATCAAATATGGAGTTTGGTGAATTTACCTCGGGGTTAAAAATACACTGCATAACAAATGGGTTTACAAAATCAAAGATGAAGGTGATGGTAGCAAGTGATACAAGGCAAGACTGGTGGTAAAGGGTTTTCAATAAAAGGACGGCATATACGATACATAAATATTTTCACCGGTTGTGAAACTCACCATAATTTTGTTGGTATTTAGTGTTGTGGTGGCTGTGAATCTATATATGGAGAAGTTAAACGTCAATATTGCTTTCCTTCCTTCATGGGGATTTGGAGGAGGACATTTATATGAAACTGTCAGAAGTTTTTATAGAACATGACAAAAAGGACTTGGTGGCAAACTGAATAGAAGTCTTCATGGTTTGAAGGAAGCCCCAAGGCAGCGGTACAAGAAGTTTGATTCTTTCATGTGTGAAAATGGCTACACGAGATGCCATGATGACAACTGTTGTTACTACAAGAGGTTGAAAATTCCTATATCATTTTATTACTTTGTAGATGATATGTTGTGGTTGGGGGAGATTGTAAAGGAGAGAATTTAAGTGAGATTAAATAAAGAAATAATTTTCAAACAATTTCTCTATAAAGTATTTAGGTGAAGCCAAGCAAATCCTTGGAATGAGGATAATCAGGGACAAAGAGCGAGGAATTTTGAAAATCTCAGAAGAGGAGTATGTTAAGAAGGTGTTGAAGAGATTAAACAATGCAAGATGTAAAAGCGGTTAGCACACATTTGGCGACTCATTTTAAGTTGTTCAAACCGCTTTCACCTAAAAAAGAGCAAGAGATGGAATATATGAAGAAGAAGTCTTATGCTTCTGCTACTGGGATTCTTATGTATGTCATGGTATGCACTATACCCCACATTGCTCATGTAGTAGGAGTTGTGAGTCGATATATGAGCAATCATGGCAAACAACATTGGGAATCAGTGAAGTGGATTTTAAGGTATCTTCAAGGTACTACTAATATGGCCTTATGTTTTGGCGGTAGTGGTATAGATCTGTAAGGTTATGTGGATGCACACTTGGGTGGTGATAGATATACAAGCAAGAGTACCACAGATTATGTATATACTGTGGGTGGTATTGCGGTGGTCTGGGCTTCTAAGTTACAGAAGATAGTTTCTACTTCAACAATAGAAGCATAGTATGTGGCTATTACAGATGACAGAAAGGATATGGTATGGTTAAATGGTTTCTTAAAAGAATTGGATAAAGTGCAAGTTAATGGTATTCTGTATAGTGACAGTCAGAGTGCTATTCAATTAGCAAGGAATCATGCCTTTCATTCAAGAACCAAGCATATTCGTTTGCAGTGCCATTTCATACGTTCGTTTTTGGATGACAAAAGCATTCACCAAAGTTGTATCACTTGGTAAACTAAAGCTTTGTACAGCTTCAGTTGGTCTTCGAAATTGAGAAAAATAGAGATTGTGGTTACGAATGAGTTTCTATGCTTGAAGAGCTCGAAGATAGTTTTTTTACAGCATGATAGTTGAATTGTCTCTAAGAGGGAGGTTGTTGATAAAGTCATTGTGGGGTCAATATTTTGCTCATATGGAAAGAGATTTCAACAAATCTATTTTGATAAGTAATTAATGCAATTGGTTGACATTAAATGTTTGCATTAAATACAATTGATTGACATTAAACGCAATTGGTTGGCGTAGTGTAAAATCTTGCCTATAAATAACCCAATTGGTGAAAGCTTAATGCATCCCACAATTTGTGAGTTTCTTTCATTAGAGAGAAAGAAAATTTCTAGAGTGATTTGAGAATTGGGTGTATTGAGATTTGTGTGTGCAAGAAAAATGTGTGAGAGTAAGTGATTAAAATAAAGAGAGAAAATAGAGAGAATATGCGTTTTTTTTTCTTGTAATTCTTAAGAGTGAGTGTAAGTTAAACTTTTTTGTACTCTTATAATTGAAGATTTTTCCTCATGTTATTCAACTATAGTGAAACTTAGTAACCACAGTGGACGTAGCCTGTTAGGTCTAATTGACCGAGTTAACCACTATAAATTATGTGTCGTATTATTATATTAGGTTATTCTTTCTTGTCGCTGTCACTTGGTAAATTATTGAGGTGTTAAAATCTCACTTGGTAATAGATCGTTGTTGGAACGACCATAGACATTCCACGGATTGGAAATCGGATTAGCATCAAATTTGTGAGTGGATATTTTACCTTTTTGATTGATTTCTTAAGTTGTATTTAAAATATTTTGAACATGGTTTCGCGGGAGAAATTTGTAATGCTCTAGCTGTAATAACCAAAAATTTACATAAATAATTTAACTAGAATAATAATGACTAGAATAAAATTTTCTGAAATATAAGAAAGTTAACGATTGAAAGGCAAAATAAATTTAAGCATTTATCATAGGTATATGAAAAGAGTGTTTGATTTAAATATACCTACGAACTTAATATTGAAATTAAGTAAAGTAAACTTAATAAAATAGGTTGGCCAAAATTTAATAAACCTAAATATGTGGGGAGAATTATAATCAAACTAAAGTGTAGGGGCTAAATGAAATTTTCCAAAGACTTCTCTATATAATTCTCTACATTCCAAGCTCAAATAAAAAAAAAAAAAAAAAAGAGAGACAAAAACCAAGCCCATCGAGCTTGTACAATTCGGCCCCTGAAAGGAAAACAATAAATTTCTAGAAAAGTCTATAAATATCTACTTAAACTTACTTAATTAAAACAAATTAAAAAGGAAACTCATTTCTTCACCATTTGGATGTGAGATAGAGAGAAATATGCGGAGAGAAAACACAACTCTTAAAGAAAAAAATTGACGAAGAAGAAGAATGAAGTAAGAACAAGTGGTAAGGGATATAACCTTGTGTTGATTATATATATATATTTTAATTATTAAGTTTCATATTAGGGTTTAGTACTGATTTTATGACTTATGAATGATATAATAATGATTGTATGATCTTGGGGTGTTGGGTTTGATGAAGATGAAATCTGGATAGTGTCTAATAATTCACTTGTAACTTTAATTCTATAAATCGAAATAGAGATCCCTAGAAATTGAAAAAAACTAGACACATAAAGGTATAAGATAATTAAAAATCAGAAATTGTCAATAAAGGAAGAAGCTTTGGTGGATTTTGAAATGTGGCTGACCTGTTATGAAGCCTGAAATTTGTTCCTCTGAACAGTGTGTATGAATTTGGTTATAACCAGAGTTCTAGAATTCCGATTGATAAATCGTAAACTTCTATGGAAATTAGACTCATTAAGGATTAGCAAATTAAAAAATTAGAATTTTTCGGTGATAGATGAATTTATGGTGAATTTTGAAATCGGACTGCCCTGCTATTGTATCTAATTCTGTTAACCCTGAACAACGTATAAGTAATTAGTTATAACTCAAGTTTTAGGAAACGAAACTAGACACATAGGAGGTCATACAATAAAAATCTCAGCTCTGACTTTGTTTCCAGTAGAACGCATCGAATTTCAAAAAATTAGCTTAGGTGTAGTGAGCGTTTCAGTTATAGGGTAAAAAAAATTAATTTGCGACATCCCAAATTTCGTAACTCCGAATAGGTTTCTGTAAAGTTCGTAGGCAACTTAGATATGTTAACTTTCCAGCAAAAATTGAATCTATATGCATACAACATTTCATTCATTGCAGGAGGACTATTTCATGTCGGTTATCCTAACGAAGTTCATTAATTATAGAATGACGTCCGGAGTGGAAGCCGCCACCAACTTCGTGAATTATTTCTAGTCGGATTCCAAATCTGTGAGTGGATACTTCACTTTTCTATTTGATTTCTTATAATATTTGAGTTTGATTTTATCTGAATTATCAACAACGATTCAACCATGTTTTGACTTTTGGTTTTTGAAACGTTTTATGACGAGATAGTTTGATAAGTTGATATAATTTTGACGGATATAGTTATGTTTTGAGATGTTTTTTTTTAAAAATGTGTTTTATAAAGTTTATATATGGAATTGATGGAATATCTAAAATTGGCGGAATATATGAAATTGACGGAATACTTGGAATTGACGGATTTAGATGACATGTGCACATGTGTAACTAAAGATAGGGTCGAAAACCCTATCTCAGAGTAAAGATAGGACTGGAACTCATATCTCAGAGAGGCCGAAATCTCCATTTCAGAGTAAAGATACAAAGTTTGGCTGATGAATCAGAACTCCTTATTTTAGAGATTCTGTGGTCCAATTGCGTTGGTTTCTGGACACAACAATATTATTTTACAGAGATTGTTTTACAAATACTCTAGTTTTAGATATTTTTTTTAGAAAATGATTCTCAACCGAAATAAAATTTATAGATAGTTAGTTTTATGATAATATCGGATTTGTATTTGACTTCATTTTTATCAAATTTTGGTTTCTCGACATCGTATATTCTCTTGTTTTGTATTATTTTCTCACTAAGTATTTCGAAATATTAAATTTTATGTTTATGCTACTGAGTTGGGCATGTAGCCCTTATGTGTGTTGTATGAACTGCATGGTTATGATGTGATGTGTAATGATTATAGTAGATGCATATAGACAGTCAGACATAGGCTGAGGGTGATAGGGCAACCTATCGCTTATCGGTAGCATATCCGAAAGGGGGATGTTACACTAGGTATGTTTGAATTTCAATGATTTTGAGATGATTTTGACATTTTGAACTAATTATGATGATTTTGAGACAGTTTGATGATTTAATGTGATTTTGACGAATACTGTTACATTTTTAAGATGGTTTTGATGAAAATATTTTATAAATTATTATACATGGAATTGATGGATTCAGATATGCAAGCGTACATGGGGCGACGACCAAATCCCGATACGTATGGCGATGTCGGGGGAGACGTCCGAATCCCGATCGCTATATAGATTTTTAGATAAGGAATTGACAGTAACATGGAATTGACAGATTAAGATGTATGCAAACGTATTAGGAGGCGACGACCAAATACCGATACACATGGCAATGTTAGGGAGACGTCCAAATCCCGATCGCTGCATATATTATCATACACGGAATTGACTGATTCAGATGAGCTTGTGCACATTGTAGATATAAATTCGGGACCATTGGGACGACAATATGTAATGCCCATGGATCCCCAGATTCAATATTTTGGGGGGACGACAATACGTAATGCCCAAGATACCAGAGATTTAGAAAGATGTGTCTAGAGGGACGGTGATACGTAACGCCCCTAGATATTGGATTTACATAGATGTGCTTAGAGGAACAACGATACATAACGCCACTAAGAACTGCAATTTTCTGTGATGTGTTTAGGGAATGACGATACGTAGCGCTTCTAAACACCAGAGGTTTTACAGGAGACATGTTTTACGATGATTTGGTTTTATAAAAGCTTTTAGAGAAAACAGATTTTGAAATTAAATTTTATTACAACCGAGTTTATTACAATAGAGTTTATTAGTTTTTTTATTCACGAGTTTTATAATTGATTATGATTCACGAGTTTTCAGAGTTTCTATGATATTTGATTTTAAGCGTTTCAGTCTGTTTTCATCTAAAGGATATATAGAAATTCAGAAGAAATTTTCAGTTCAATATTTTCAGATACTGGGAGAAAGTTTTAGTATAGAATGATTTATTACTTTTATAAGTTTATTTGGATTTATATTCACTCACTGAGTATTCCAAAATACTCACCTACCACATCAGATCTGTTTTGCAGTATTTTCAGAGACGAGCTCGTGCAACTGAATACTGTTTTGCAATCATTAAGGTATCATGGGTCCATCCAGTTATATACATTAAGCAATGTACAATCATGGTCAGGTTATGTGAAATTATGTAATAAGTTATCTATAATTAGTTTAGTAAAGTCTATATAATAAAAAATTGCATATAAATGAATAAGTTTCATATTTATGTTACAGAGATGGGCACATCACCCTTATGCATTTTATGCATAGACTATATGTTATGATGTGGTGTATAATGAATTCAGTAGATGCATATAGATAGTCAGACAGAGGCTGAGGGTGATAGGGTAATCTATCACATGCGGATAATATTTCATGATCTAGGATGTTACAGAGACTCTTTAAGTTCGGGACACTTGTCATATAAAATAATTCTATATAATTTATGATGGCCACACGCATTTTAGTCGAACAATGCAAATTGAGATCATGATATAGATATAATCCCTCCGTTATAGGCTATCCAGGTATGCAGAAGACATAGTATGACCGCTAAATCTCCTATGTACAGAACATTCACTTAGTTACACTCATAAACTCTTAATATTAGAAACAATTTCTAATATTACCATATCACCGGAAACATAAATGCTGGCTAGCGGTTCAGGAGTTAGATGCATAAACCTATCGTAAAGGCTGATAGATCCTCTATTGATAAGCAAAGTTATCATATTCATCAGACGATACCCAGCGACACCTAAAGGTTGGACCATAAAAGGTCTCCAACATGTGTGAAACTAAAGCATGGTAGATCATATATATATAATCATAGTAGCATCTCAAGTCAAGGACCGACTATACACTATTCGACTCTATGAGACAGCCTATTGACAGTTATACGATCTATCTATTAGGTGTCTCCCATAGGTCGTGCAATATGTATTCTCAAATGAATACCCACACATCTATACGAGTTTCCCTAAGATAATGGTTTACTGAGATAAACCATCGAAATCATATTTTGATATACAACATGTACCCTTCTCAATGGGTCTAAAAAACTAAACCTGTATGGGGACCTTGATTGGGGACAGTTTTAAGAATAGACTATGTACTGATATTTCCCAATACTTATTACAACACTTTGTAACTATATCTCTACTGTAACTATTCTAAGGTCTTTGTCAATTAATGCATATATTTAACGAATTAAATCTCTTATGTATAAATTTTCATTCTTTAGTAACCATATATTTAAAAATAAGGTGTAAAAATTAATGAAAATGCATATCTGAATCTAATAGTCACGTATTGTGTATAGTGTTGGATTGGTACTCAATGCACCAACTCAAACAACACATTCTTAACTAGAAGTGAAATAATATAATGCATAAAACTTCTAAAAATAACATGCAATCAATATAGTATATGATAAAAATTAGAACTATGAGACAATACAGGCGCCACAGAAAGCACCGTATAACTCATGTCTTCAACACCACAGAAATCACCGTATAGGTCATGTCTTCAGCACATATGAAAATTAGAACTATGAGACTATACAGATGCCAAATTAAAAGTTACTAAATAATATGCAAATATAAAATGAACTTGCGATATTTAAAAGAGTATGGATTATAGAAATTGACACCAATGATTTATAGTGATTCAGCCAACAATGCCTACGTTCACTCCTCCAAGTCGTGCTTGAGGCTTTCCACTATGTCAAAGTGATTCCACATATTACATCGTGAGTTTTCCGTGGCTCACTCACAACTAAGAGTTTTATCCCTAGGTTCATCTCAAACCTTTACACAAGAGTTTTATCCTTAGGTTCACACTTAAACCTTTACAATGAGTTTTATCTTTAGGCTCACTCATAAACCTTTGCAATAAATCACCCTTTTAAGTATACCCACTCAAAATGAAATTTTCCTACATCAAGTGTTTGAATATGAAAGTTTATAACACACTTGAGTACTCACAAAAGATAAGAATATTAAATTTGTGAGTTTCTAATTCAAGTAAACTAAGCTCACTACAAATGATAATGAAGGTGTAGTGTGTGAGTTTTGATTATGAGCGTGTATGATAAAGAAGATTTAGTAAACTCTCTGGTTTTACTTTAAAAGTGTTAGGTGTTGGCAAAAATGAAATTGAGGATCAATATATAATGAAGGTGAAAAACTGCCTTATCTCTCTGTCTGAGACCAGTATGCTTGTCTACAGGAGCCAGTATGCCAGTCCTACAAATGTAACGGCTATAAAACCATTGAAGGTTAAAGTGCACATACCGATTTACTGACCAGTATGATGATCTATATGTCGATCAGCTCACCAATATGGGGACTAGTATAAACCATCCCTGTTCCATCAGCTGTGCAAACTCTACACTAATCGGTATGGGAGATCGGTATGGAGTAGTCCGATTCCAGAAAGCATGCAAATCTGCCAAAGGCATAGCAAAGTCACCGGTATGTTGGCCTCAGTGCCAAAATTTCATAATTTGATGATTAAAACCATTTTGCACATGACCCTAATGCATTTAAATGAATGTTCATAGTCCTATGAGCTTAGAGTAATTGAATTATATACTCACTTACTTAGAGAGCCTTAAGCTATAAGACTACACTAGGTATCTTCATTCGGCGCTTGAGTCTTCACGATCATTTTTCTCTTTTCAATCAATTTGCTTCGATATATTTATGTGATGTTCGTTAATGCACATCGAAGTCTTCTTATGTTGCTGCATTGCATCATCAAAATCCATCTTAAGAATATATCGCTAACAATCTCCTCCCTTTTGATGATGACAACCTTTAAAACTTGTGAGCTTTGAGAGTTCCAAATTTGTTGACGATTGCTCTCTCTCAATATGTGATTGTCTTTAATATAGCTTTATAAAACTTAAGACAAACACATTAGTACAAATTTACTCCCCATTAATACAAGGGTGAGGATAACACAAGTTTTAATTTCATTCTATGATCTCTCCCCCTTTGACATTATCAAAAAGAATGGAGATGTAAAAATTAAGCTCTAGGAGATACCAGAACAATATGTGCACAAAAATATAATCATAATGTTATAAACATGCACACTTAGCATTTTCCATACAACTCTCCCATATTTACATACAATAGAAAAATACATGCATAGATCATCAAAATCATCCAAGTTATACCAATATCCATGTGTTTCATTTTTAAACAATAATAATCAATGGCAAGAGATATCGATATTATTAATTTAAAAGGATCACACTATCATATAGATCAATAAATTCTATGTGATACCAATTGATACCAAATGAAATTAATGATATGATCAATTTAGCTCAAATACCCAATCAATAGTATGCTTCACAATCAAATCCAATTTCATACCAATTGAAATTAGCATACTTAAGTAAGTTGGAGGAAATGATCCAATGCTTTCGTAAACACAGATTTTACCTTTACCATTTTCACCAAGTGATAAATCTACCAATCTTGAAACTTATTCATTTTTGAGGTAGAATTTGATATTTTTCTTGTTGAGATATATCCTCATTTTGTGATAATTATTTGGGATCAATTTGTATTTCTCATCAATTGCTTTTCCCAAAGCTTCCCATACAATAATCATTTAAGCACATTTTGGTACCCAAACTTTCTTGGGTCCATGCGGTTAGTTTTGGTTCCTTGGGGAACCCATGCATTCACTTTCACATTTTTGTTCATACAATCAAATATTTTGCGTCCTTTCCTATTGTATGCATGACATGTGACATTTGTATCACTAATAACATGTGTATCAGAAGTGGATGCCTTAACAAAATAATTTTTCAAAAATTTTATTTTGATGTAACACCAATATCTCTATCATTCTCTATTAAATGCACATATTTAGGATTTAAGTAGCATAACAAATTTTTTCTCCCCCAAAGTAAATTTTGTTACTATATAATGCAAATCCATAATCGTTTTATTTAATGTAATATTTTCATTCATTATAGATTTGCAATCACATGTAGTAGATGAGCTAGATGACATGTTAAACATGCTCTTTTCAAGTTTTAGCTTCTTTTCTTTTAGGCATGCCATTTCTTTTTCATGCACTTTATTCATCTATATATTTGATGCATGATCATGTAATAAAAATGAAAGCTCATTTTTTTTAATCAATTTATGCTTCTTTCTTAACAATCATATAACTAATGTAATTCATTAAAAGTATCAAGCAATTCATCATATTCAAGGGAATCATGTACCTTTGCGTCATCTTTTTTTTATCTAGGAGATCATCAATAGCCATAAAAGCGAGATTTATTGTCCCCTCATCACTTTTCTAGAGTCGCTATCGCTTCAAATTGCCTTCATCGCTTTCTTCTTGAATTTTCCTTCGAATTTTCTCAATGGGTAATCGGAAACTACATGACTCAACTTTTCGCACTCATAGCAAATGATTTTATCATTCTTATGCTTCCTTGGCCAATTTTGTTCTTTCTTCTCATCCATCCTAGATTTTCCGTTAGCCTTTTTGGATTTGAGGAATTTCTTGAACTTCTTTGTCAAATGTACCAACTCATCATCACTATCATCTTCTACATTATTCGAGCTAGCACTATCCATTTTCTCACAAATGATTTATGGGCTATTCTCTTTTTATTCTCATCTTCTTCTTCCATTAAATCCTTCTCAATTTCCATCTCATATTCTATCAATTTGCCCACCAAATCATCCAATTTCAAGGTGTTCATATCATTTGACTCTTTGATGGAGGAGGTACAAATCCTACATTCCTTAAGAAGAGACTTAAGGATTTTCTTCACTCAATCACTTGTACTAATGTTTTTTCTTAAAGTACTTAGTTGATTTATATAGAGAATCTTGAAATCATCATATCAACCTTTTCACCGGCTTCCATCTTGAAGTTATCCAAGTCACACATAAACCGGTTGATCTTTGATTCATTGACTCGGCTAGTGTCCTCATTGACAATCTCCAAAGACTATGTATTTCCAAACTCCATAAGTTATTTGATTTGGCTCTCATCGATTGCACAAAAAAGATGTTTGAGAGCCTTTGTATTTATGGAGGCTTCTATGAAATCCTCATTGGTTCATTCAAATTGCGGCTTGCGAAACTCCACACCATTGATATCTTTCTTCATTGGCATTCTAGTACCTCTAGTGATCACTTTGAAGGATTTCACATCAACGGCAAGAAGGTAGTTCAACATCCTCATCTTCCAATAGCTATAATCATTTCTGGTGTAGAATGGCAGTCTATTTGTTGAAAACCCCTCGACAAGATTTGTTGAGTAACTTGTAAAGACCATGATATATTCTCGGATGGTTAGGTCTTTATTGAGAATACCTCGCTTTGATACCAATTAAAATTACTTACAAGCACACTCAAACCAATCTCTATATACCTAAAAGGGGATGAATTAGATAATGGCCTAATAATGCACAATAAAAAATCTTTTCGATTTTATGCTACAAAGCTGGTAACTCTACCAATTTAGCTTATGTCAATTTTCTCAATCACAATATATCGCCAAATAGTAAGTTATTAAATAATATGCAAATATAAAATGAACTTGCGATAATTAAAAAAGTAAGGATTAAAGAAATTGACACCGATGATTTATAATTGTTCGGCCAACAATGTCTACATCCACTCCTCCAAGCCGCGCTTGAAGCTTTCTACTATGTGAAAGTAATTCCACACTTTACACCATGAGTTTTCCGTGGCTCGCTCACAACCAAGAGTTTTGTCTTTAGGTTCACCCCAAACCTTTACACAAGAGTTTTATCCATATGTTCACTCTTAAACCTTTACAATGAGTTTTGTCTTTAGGCTCACTCACAAACTTTTACAATAAATCATTTTTTTGAGTATATCAACTCAACAAATGATTTCCTAATCTCAAGTGTTTAAATATGAAAGTTTATAACACAATTGGGGTACTCACAGAAGATAAGAAGATTAAAGTTGTGAGTTTCTAACCCAAGTAAACTAAGCTCACAACAAATGATAATGAAGGTGTAGTATGTGAGCTTTGATTATGAAAGTGTATGATAAATAGATTTAGTAAACTCTCCGGTTTTGCCTTAAGAGAAAATGTACGAAGGTGTTAGGTATTGGCAAAAATAAAATTGGGGCTCAATATATAGTGAAGGTGAAAAACTTCCCCAACTCTCTGTTTGAGACTGGCATGCCGGTCTATAGGGGCTAGTATGCCAGTCCTGTAAATGTAACGATTATATTATCATTGAAGGTTAAAATACAAATACCGATTTATTGATCGGTATAGTGACCGGTATGTCAGTTAGCTTATCGGTATGTGGATCGGTATGAACCTTCTCGGTTCCAGCAGCTATGCAAACTCCATACCGACCGGTATGGGAGACCCGTATGGAGTAGCCCGGTTCCAGAGAGCATGAAATCTGCCCAAGGCAGAGCAATGTCACTGGTATGCCGGTGTGGGAGATTGGCATGCCGGTCTCAGTGCCAAAATCTCAAGATTTGAAGATTAAAACTATTTTGCATATGACCCTAATGTATCTAAATGAATGTGCATGACTCATATGAGCTTAAGGTACTTGAAATATAGATTCACTTACATAGAGTGCCCTAAGCTATAACACTACGCTAGAAATCTTCATTCGGCGCTTGAGTTTTCACAATCATTTTGTGCTTCTCAATCAATTTACTTTGATAAAGTTTTGTGATGTTCGCGAATGCGTATTGAAGTCTTCTTACGTTACTGCGTTGCATCATCAAAATTCATCTTGAGAATTTATCGCTAATAAAAACAACAAATAAAAATGGAGTGTATATTCAGAATCAATGAAATTAAAATTGAATTGGAAGAAAAGGAAAAAAAACATCAAAAAGATTTTAAAAATGAGATAAAAAAATACATATAAGAAAATATTGGAGTTTTGTTTGAGAGAGAGTTTATTTGCTTTTTCGCCAACCCCAAAAGTGAGTGGTTGGCGGTTATTTTCAAAAAATTGATTAGGTTTTATTTAGAAAGGTTTTTGGGAGTGAGAGGATATTACGAAGCCAAGTTGAAGAGAGGTAAACTCGTAAAATTACTGTCTTTGCAAGGACTTACCACTAAAGAGTTGCGTTTTTTTTTTTTTTTTTTTTTTTTCAATTTTTTTGGTTTTTATATTATAAAAAACTATAAATTGTTGTGAATGAATCTCCACCAAACAAATTCTTGCTCTACGATTTCCTATGTTAGGCTACACAAGTCTCTTGTAGTCCTTAAGGGGCGTGACTTGGTGATGTAGGTTTCAGGATTTTACCTTGAGGTCTTGAGTTCGAATTCAGGGAGTGCGTTTCTTGTAAGAGTCTGAGACAACCGGAGATTTTACTTGCTCCGCTTAAGCCCGGAAGGGGTGGTTTGGTGGTGGGGTTTCCAACGATTTAAAAAAAAAGGATCTCTAGGATCTACATTGTTTTTATTTTGATTGGTGACTTATCATGATAATTTGTGATTGGCTTTAGTAGAAGCTAAATTCTAGGGGTGTTCATAGGTTCGGGTCAACCCGCGATCCGACCCGACCTGCGCGGGTTTGAAAAAAATTAAAAAATTTCCACCCGACCCGACCTAACCCGAAATTTTCGGGTTGGGCAACAGGTTTGATACTAAAACTCGACTCGATCCTATAATATTTTTAATATTTTTCTAAAACTTTTATTATTTTTCTAAAAATTTATTTTTTTTTAAAGTTTTTACTATTATTTAATATGTTTATTACTTTTGTTGTATTAAAACTTTATATATATGATAATTTTCGGGACATAAAATAACTAATATTTATATTTCAAAATAATTAATTCATTAAAAAAATTTAATTTTTTTGCCGACCCGATGACCCGCACCTGATCGGGTTTCACCTCCGCGTGACCCGACCCGCGACCTGATCCGATCAGATCTCATAAAATTTAAAAATATCATACCCGTGAACACCCCTACTAAATTCTATTGGATGTAATAAAGGTTTTTTTACCTTTTTTTTTTAACTATAAATACGTGTGCACAGTTTTGTGAATGTGTGCACAGAAATTAAAATCATTTCTTCACTTCTTCTACCTTTGGCTACTGCTGTTGAATTCTGCCTTAGTGTTATTTATTAATTTGCATATCGCGTTATCATCTTTCATTAATATTTATAATACGTTTTTAGCAAGATATTACTAGTCTTAAAAGTATATTATGTGATTGTCATTATAATGGATCTTCCATATCAGAAAATAAGACAATACCATCTTCATCTTTATATATCTCATCTCTAGAAATATTTATCTATCCACATATCCCTGGAGATACTTAATAGCTAATTTATTATATTTGATATTTATGTTGATCTAATCTTTGTGATTATATATTTTGAACCTTATATTTATTTTTCTACATTATTATATAATTGCAACCTAAAGTTTGCAAAAATGGCAAAGAGGTATTATTGTAACCTGAAGCTTGCAAATAGAGCCCAAAATTCTAAACATTGATCTTATTACTCAGAACCTAAAGTTTTGAAATGTAATTTTAATGTTAGAATATAACATTATAAATAATATCAGAACCTTAAATTCTGGATCAATAAAATATTACATATGAACTTGAAATTCTACAATAACAATTTTCTTTACATTATATCTATTTATATGTTTTATTTATTTCTCTACTATGACAACTAACTTTTATTTTTCTTTTCATGTGTAAACATCATTATTAAAAATGGCAAGCCTTGCAAACATGCAAATTCATGCGCTCAAGGTTAACGAGAGCAACTATCTTTCTTGGGTCCTTGATGCAAAGATGCACCTTCGAGCTATGGCCTTGGAAGGAACAATATTAAGAG
The DNA here is from genome assembly GCA_019454045.1 of Zanthoxylum bungeanum. Taxonomy (NCBI): domain Eukaryota; kingdom Viridiplantae; phylum Streptophyta; class Magnoliopsida; order Sapindales; family Rutaceae; genus Zanthoxylum; species Zanthoxylum bungeanum. The sequence goes on from SKCR01030483.1 coordinate 105,414, forward strand.
AAAATCTATCATCTCCTCAAAAAAGGAAAAAATAATGATAGTCATTCGTCATCATTTACATAAGAGCCGGAAGACTCGATATTTGACGATGGTATTGGAGTTGGTGCTTGGAGCGCCAATCCGAATAATGTATAGTACATTATATTTTATTATTTATTAATAAAATTATAATATCCGGTGATCTCAACTATTGTTACATTGTGGGACGCGTGATACATATTATAAATTATGTTCAAGCACGTATACTCTCATGAAATGTCGTTTTTGGACATTCGGCATAATTCTCACAGTTCCGATATAGAACTCATTCCAAGGTTAAATCCGGACAGCTCGTGGTATTTGGGATGTAACATTTTCATACGAACTTTGATTTTCATGAATTTTACATCATCGAAAACATAAGACCGAGACCTGCAACTTCTGTGTTAAATATTTTTCCAAATTCGAACCAGAAGTAAGTTAAAAATATAGATAAAAAATCTAGATGAATAGTACCTGAGGATGAATATAGAGAACTCTCAAAATCTCTCAAATGTTTTGATTTTTTTCATTAAATAATTACACAAATCAACCAAATAATTCCAAGTATAAATGAGAGACATTATTCATTCATCTCAAAGTTTTGAAGAAAGAAAGAAACGTAGAGAGGAAGAAGAATAGAGAAAAGAGAAAGGAAAGAGAGAGAGTGTGTGTGCTATTTTCTTTCATACTCAAAGAAGAGCAAAAGCAAGTAATCTACAACAAGCCAAGAAGGGAAATAACAAGCTTACAAGGCTTGGAGGTTGAAGGAGATCAAGTAAGTTGAGTTTTGATAAAATAATATTATGGTAGTTTTGTTGACATACTTGAAATTGCATTAATGTGGTTAGTGAGTTAAGAAATTGATATTATTAAGAAATAATCAAGATTATAAATTTTAGATATTGAATTAAGTTAAGATGTATGGAGTAGAGGAGTTGTTTTGGTGGTGTAATATTTATATAATATACATGAATGTTGAAGTTTAAAGAAATATTTGTGTGAGAATTATAGTATGAGGGTGTTGGGAGTGCATTTGGGCAAGTTAGGCATTGAAGTGTTTATGATGGGCTTGAAAGCGGACTAGCATCTCGACGCCAATAGGCTAGCGTCGCGACGCGTACCAGGAAGATGGCCTCTGATTCGGTTTTATCGAGTGAGCATCGCGACGCGTAAAGCTCGACGTCGCGACGCAAAACAGAGGATGCTCTCTGTTTTAGCGTGGTCGAGTGAGCATCGCTATGTGCAAAGCTTGGCATCGTGACGCGATACAAGGGAAGCCTTTTGCGTCAACCCTACCCATGTGAGCGTCGCGACGCGCAATGATTGGCGTCGCGGTGCATGGACAATTCTCATAATTAATTTTTAACCAATTCAATTTCAACTCAGGATATTATAGACCACCCGAAAGATTTCGCAACATCTTATATACACGTAATTTATCATATCACAAACATAGAACTTCATATAGCGAGGATAGTTTTGAAGTATATTCCACTATATGAATTTTAATTAAGTTACCTATTAAGGTCATTGCAGGAACCACAAATTCCTTTGGGGAGTGAAGTAATGCTAAAGGGACTCCAAATCTATGAGTGGACACTCTTTCCTTAAGTTGATTTTTCATTATATTATTTTTAAATATCAGATTTACTTTTTCCACATTTAGGGAGTTAGCCAAATTTACTTTCAAATATATTTTGATTAAGAATATTTTGAGAAATGATTTAGAAAAGTGATGATTACAAAAACATGAATTTCTTATTTCGAGGGATGAGGGAAAAACTCACCTTAATATGTAACTTGACTTAGATACGGAATTGACAGATTCAGATACCGTGTGCACACGCAGTTTAGGAGTTGGGATGATAGATGCCCCTAGATCATAGATTCGGAGTCTGGAGGGTAGCATAGATCCACACCCCTGCTCCAGATTTATGGCTTGAGGGACGACGATACGTAACGCCCCAAGACCACCAGATTTCAGGGCTAGGGGGACGACGATACGTAACACCCCTTGACTCTAGTTTCAAGGACAAGATAATGGTATGTATTGGGGGACGGCGATACGCAACGCCCCAATGTCATTGATTTGCACACCTGGCTCTAGTTAGGCGTATGGGTGGATGACGATAGGTAACGCCCCCATGCGTCAGGTCTTTCAACAGACACTCAGATACAGACTTTCAGAAAAGAAGTATTAAAATATAGATTTTCAGAAATAAGTTTTTCAGAGATACGATTTTCAGAAAGACTAGTCTAATAAAAGTTTTCCAGAGAAACATTTTTATGAAAAAGAGTTGCTTTCAGAAAGAAAGAAGTTTCTAGAAAAAATTCAGAAAAGAGATTGGAGAAATGCTTTAGAAAGATTCAGTTTTTCCAGAAATGTTTTCGTTTATAGAAAATGAACATTTTTATAAGTATTTAAGTTTTCGTTTAAAACTGTCAACTCACTAGATCGTTCAAACGATCTAACCCCCTCACTACCAATTTCATTGTTTTACAAGTTACCCGGAGGACGAGCTCGAGAGGATGGATACTGATGGCAGCCGCTAGGGTGATCGGTCCACCGGGTCAAGTCAAAGTCAGGAAAAGTCATTTATCATACATGTTAAATAGTAGAGATTACATATGTAATGCATTATAAGTATTTACTGTCATAGTTGTAATGTGTAGTAAAATTAAGTATTTAGTATTAGAAGTATTATGCATTTATGTTATTGAGTTGGGCAATGGTCTCATGCATTAGCTTTTATATGAAATGAGATTAGCAGTTGTCAGTGAGTCAAAGGCTCAGAGGGATAGGACGACCTAATCCCTGCCAGTAGCATCTCCGGAATGAGGATGTTACAAAGATGGTATCAGAGCATGGTATAGGGAGTCAGTGAATGTAGTGGGCAGAGTGCTGGGGTCTTGTATACGAGTATGCCTGGGGTACTAGTACCTGAGGCACTACCTCACCAGTATCTGATCCTCGAGTACATCCTCAAAATTCTATAAATATATTAGTAAGAATCCCTAAACTATTCGAATATCCTTCCTTATGAAGTAACCATATATTCTTTGAAAATCATTCAGTAGTTACCCTGGTTCATTTTCGAAATGTCCAAGGCAAGTTATGAAGATAAACAATAAGTTTCTAATAATATTTCACTCCGGGGAGTGGGAAGAGAAAACTAGAAAGAAAAAAATAAGAAATGATACATAGATGCTCAAGAAACCAGAGATAGTTAGTGGGAGAGATACAAAAATAGATGATAAAGAGAACATTAGAACTTATACAAGTAAAAAGGAATATAGCAAGCCCGAGTAATAGTAAAAGTGCCAAATAGACCTATGTAAGGTCTCCTCCATTTCGTAAGATTCCTGTATTCCTTAGAAAGTTTCTTCAAGCAAAACCAATAGCCTTTGAGTACCTCGTATAGATAGTAAGTTCCCCAAGTAATGAAGGTTAGACAGAAAGATAAAAGAATCAAGAAATCAGAATTGGACGTGGGAGTTCCGATAGACAAGAGATGCCAAAAAGGATGAAGAGATTATAGATCCTCAAACTCAGGCTCACAAATAAATACATGGAGGTCGTAAGCAGAGATTATTAGTTATCTTACCCCGAGAAACCCGATATAGATTCGGCCCTAAGCTACTCATAGAATACCAGAACAAGGAACGCCGACATCCGTAGAGACGTAAAATGATTATCCCGGCCTGTGCCAGCATAGAAAGAGATAACCATACGGAAACTCAGTTTGCATAATGTTAATATTCTAAGACATAAGCAGTGAATTTGGAAGGATGGTTTACCCAGAAGAGACCAAGGAAACTTCTAAGGTCAGACAAATAAGAACACAACCTAAGCTAAGATGAGCAAGTTCACAGTACTAGTGAGAATTCATAGATTAGATCAATACTAGTAGGAACCCATGTAAGTTTTAAAAAAGTAGACTCAGGAGAATTGAATACATTAAGAAGAAAGAAAAAGTACCAGTACGGACAATAGGACAAAATACCATAGCCGTGACTTATAGCAAGAGTAGAGATATAAAAACTTGCTCATAAGACAAACGACCATTAGCCTCGGTAATATAACCTAAAGCTAATAGATAGAATATAGAAATAATTCAGAAGGACACGGTTAGTGACAAGGAAATTCAATGCGTATAGTAAAAAGAGATAATGTAGCTTGAGGTTGGTGATGAATGGAAATCTCAGAATGATTGATGATGTTTTGGAGCTTTAAGACCTGAAGTAGCCATTGCAATCCTAACTGAACGAATGATAAATGTTCCTCCTAATAGCTCTACTCTAATTAGTATATAGGCACCTAACTAGACCCTCACTAAACCTAGATCATTAATAGTGATGCAGATTTCCAGATCTCTATAGAAAGCATGTATCCACCTCTCAGCCTAGGACCCAATAAGGTTTTGGATAAATAAAGAAAAGTGTCTGATATGGTAGACAAATCATGAGACAGTAGAATAGCCAAACCAAGAAGCTCAGTAAGACCTAGATAAGGATCAGACAATAGTAACATTCTGTATGAGAAAGAGTAGTTTAAATTCACAACAAGTCTGACTGAATCTAGAAGTTATAACCTACCCAAAGTTATCAAGGAATGTAAAGGCTCTGAAGAGTAAGCAACACAGATAGCAACCCCTGGTGTAGGACATATGACTTATAAAGAGCTTCCCACAGAGGAAGACTTGGAAGAGAGCAACACTTATACCAAAAGCTTGATAGTGATATCATGACTTGTCGTCAAATATGAAGTTCCTAGAGAAGTAAAAGACTTAAGAGGGTAAGAAACTGAGGTTAGTAAGAAGAATAACAGAGATAGTACGATAGAAATTTGAAAGAGCATGAACCTTAAGGAGTTAACAATGAGAGGTAGTATGATCGATAGTCGAAAAACGGATCAGGAGTAAAGTTGAAACAAGAAAATTCAGATTGTACCTAGCAGAAGTACCTTAGTGTGAGAACCAACACCATATATGTATACACATGAGTCCTAGATTTATGGATGATCAGCATGTACAAATACAGCACATGTAACTAGTGAGATCAATACAACTGGAAAGGCTTCATAACCAAACCCGACCCTCCCAACCCCGTTATACAACAGCAACAATGATGGACCTCGATGATTGCCTCAAAATACTCCCAGAAATAAGTGAATGCGTAGTGGAAGAAAAAACGAAATATAAAACCTTCAGACTTAGTACAAGAGCATAATAGAAGAAGGAAGATATCTCTAAGTAAAAGATTTAGGAAAGAAGTGTCGGCTTTAGATCATCTTCGTCAAGCTCCAAGCTTCGTCAAATGATTCCAAGCTCATGGGTGGACTTCCCTATCACCTTCGCGCATGATCCCGTTGTGTGCTAGCACCTTGATTTTTGCCACAAAAATCAAACACTTTGCTTCCCATAGCTCACGACAGTGAGCAAACCAGATGAGAGAAAATGGCAGCCCCAAGGGCGTGAAGGAGAAGAGAGAGAGGAGAGAAAAATGTGTTAATTAAAATTGGTAATTGATTTTTCAAATAATATACACAATTTTGGCTTTAAAAAAGTCAAACCGTTAAAGCCATTAACCACTACATCAATCAATCAATCAATCACATCAATCAATCAAATTGTCACATCACTCAATGTGATTTGACGCTTGATTTGATTTGCGTGCCGCACTCGAATTCGAAATGCGAATGCGCTCGCAAACAATCTCGGGCTCGGGTTCGCTAATTCCAAATTAACGAATTTTCCATTGCGACGTAATTAAATCTAATTTATTTAAAAGAATCATGCCTAGCATAATTACTATTCACGTCACTAACGAATTAATTCTAAATTAACTCATTCGCCCGAATTAAAATCTAATTTTAATTCCGCGTCGAAATCCAATTTCGTTTAATATATCGAATATATTAATTTATCGATTAATTCCAAATTAATCGTTATCTCTCTTTAATTAATATTTTAACCCAGATAAAATATCTCCTCAATTAATCCCAGATTAATTTTCTCTCTCATCTAATTAATTAATCCCAGATTAATAAAAGTGCGAGTCATACGTCATTGGTGAATCTTTGGAAGCGACTCATGAGATCCCCGGATATGTTGACAGTAAATTCGGTCGTCGGACTATCTGAACACGTAAGTACCTAGTACTACGTTTGTACCGATTTACAAGACAAGGTTGGCTTCTAGCAAAGCGCCATGCCTACCCAATTCTCCAGAAATATCCTTACAGGAATATAAGGATCTATATCAGGCGTAGTATACGTAGTATTGCGTATTTTGATCCTGTATCGGATGATCACATGCAAGGCCTGGGGCTGGTACAATGTCTGCCCCGTACGAAGCATATATCGGATTACGAGCAACTAGTTTCTTTATTATCGGATAATCATGACCAAGTCATATTATCCCGATGGTTGCAACCCTTTAGAGAACCAGTTCTGTATCCCTGCGCGATCATCAACTCCATATGACTGGAGTGACACTTCCGTCTTGACATCACACCAAAGACACTACGATTCTCAATATACCCAGCAGAGGCGTACACAGAACCGGTTAAAGCCCTGGACGACCACAACCAAAGTATATTGATTGTCGCAAGTATTAGCGGTGCAGGTCTCAGGTTAAGACCAAATACACATACCCTGATTTCGGACTTCCATAGACACATAGTCATACTACTAATGGAATTCCGAGGGGGTCTATCCAGAGCGAAGCTGTTTCCCATACCATCGGTAAAACACAACCTCCTATTACACTTGCATGAGTATTCTATACCCAAATATATGAGAACTATGTCGTTGTGCCCTCACAACGCGCACAAGTGTAATACTAGTCTTTTACGCATTTATCGATGTCCAATCTCAATAATACTCTGACTAGGGATATTTAATAATTTATCCTTCGTGGATTGATACTGTCTCATATCATTCTCAATCCAGGAACAAATCATAAGGACCTCCTATCATTTATACATCTTGGTGATCTAATCACAAATGATAAGAGAGCAATCTCCTTTGTCGCATAGTTAATTTGTACAACAACACCATGATCTGTACAAATAGTGACGCTATGGGTCATAATTGTCCAACAAGAAGATGTATAGACGGAGCAATGAAGATATATAGTAGTAGTCAAACAACGACAGGAATACAAAAGAACCAGTGATAGACATAATTAGAGATTTGTAAAAGTATATATCATTTGGATAAAGAGACAGAGACATAGACCTTAGAGGTTCCTGACATAAATTAAAATAGGAAAGAAGGTAAAGGACAACAAGAAAAATATTTAGAGGTGGAACTATCGAGATAAGACAATAATAGAAAAGACATTATATAAATAATGACAGGGTACATAGATGCTAAAATAGGCTTATAATGTTTAAGTTTAGTAGTACTACAGAATAACAAGCTTTCTAAGCGTCGAAGTAAGATTGGAATTCTATCATATTGAAAACGGAAGGAAGGTAGCAAGTATAACTTATAAGTTCCAATGCTATGTAACAAGACAAAGTACGACTAAGAACAGATTTATTGAGGTATAACATAGAGATGCCCAAAGAAACTAAGTATATAGATATTGATGAAAAGAGGGAAATACCTGACAAAATGAGACTATGGGAATAACTGAAGTAAGATATTTTAAGAATATTAAGGTAAGAGAACAAGTCGATGCAAAGGATGGATAATCAAATTTATATTAAGTAATGAATATAAAGGTGAAGATAGAAGAACTTAGAGGATGGAGCTTGTAAGTAATTGAAAGTTAGCGAAAAGGAAATAGACAGTCAGATAGTCAAATTAAGAGAATAAATGCCAAGTTCAAGTTGAGCAGGTCGAATTGGAAATGTATTAAATATGATCTTTTTTACTAGCAACAAGGATTATCATTGTATATATTTGTTCCAGAGTTATGATAGAACGTGAAGAAACCTAATGTTAGGAAACATAATCAACTCTAACATGTGAAGGCGTAAAATAAAGAGGAAATTGATGATACACTCAGTAAGGCCATTAAAGGAGTTATACTATAAAAAGGAAGTGAAGAACTTGAGGTATACTTAAAGCCAAGGGAAAGTGAAGGTTATCGACTTTAGTACAAGGTACAATAGTGATACGTTAAGTGTGAGGAGTAGTAGAAGCCCAAAGTGATATTTAAGAACTAGTATTAATAGGGCAAGAGATATGAGGGATAAAGATAAATGATTCAAGCAAAACAGTCGTGGATAGTTCCATATTAGTACGAATGCATCAAATTCGTCTAGGACCTTACAAGTTAAGCATGAAATCACGAGATAAGGAATATTTTAGGAAAATATAAATAGGTATTAAACCCTTAAAGAAAAGGAGGATATTAAGTAAAATACAATCATAAAGTATCAGATAGGAATGAGTAATTCACGTAAGCACCAGCTCGAAGGGAATCTAAGCTCGAATCATGAGAAATTGAGTATTTATAGTACACCATTGGGATATTATATAGTATGAAATAAGAGATAGATATTATTTTATGAAGGATAACTTTCATTAAGAGTGACACCTCTACGAGAAGGCTAGATATATGTCACGAACACCCAAGATTAAGTATTCATCTACAAGAATCGAATAAAGTATATCAAGATAAGATATTCCCAGAAGTCATAGTTGTAGGAGTTCTACGGTCCCGAGGATCGAATAACAAACAATGAAATACATGTGAATACATACGACGAAGTTGCAGAATACTTACATCGATCGGTTGAGCGACGTGGTGGACAACAAAAATTCATTTTCTGCCCTTTGGTCCTCTCGACAGTGAGCTGCACTGGTTCCCTTGGATTCAGCCATGGTGGTATTTCGTCAAGTTCCAAGCTCTGTCAAATGATCCCATGCTCATGGGTGGACTTCCCTATCACCTTTGCATGACTTCGTAGTGTGCTAGCACTCTTGATTTTTGCCACAAAAATCACTTGCTTCTCCTATTAGTTTCGGTCAAACCAGAAAACAGAAGGAAAAATGGATGTTTTGCCGAGAGAGAAGAAGAAGTTTTTGGCTCCAAAATGAAAAGATAGAGAGATCGATTGGTTGGTGAGAAGAATTGTGTATCTAATACACTACCCCAATTAATAAATTAATTTGCCAATTTATTTGCTTTCAAAAAGTCAAACAATAAAGGCTAGCCAACCACCACATCACTATTTACATCAATCAATCAATCAAGTGACAAGTTGTCACATCACTCAAAGTGACTAATGATTTGACGCTTGATGTGACTAGTGATTTGACGCTTGACGTGACTTACCTGCCGCACTCGAATTCGAAATGCGAATGCGCTCGCAAACACTCGCGGGCTCGGGTTCGCTAATTCCAAATTAACAAATTTTCCATTGCGACGTAATTAAATGATTATGCCTAATGAAATCACTATTCACGTCGCTAACAATTAATTCTAAATTAACTTGTTCGCCCGAATTAAAATCTAATTTTAATTCCGCGTCGAAATCCAATTTCGTTTAATATATCGAATATATTAATTTATCGATTAATTCTAAATAAATCGTTATCTCTCTTTAAATGATATTTTATCCCAGATAAAATATCTTCGCAATTAATCCCAGATTAATTTTCTCTCTCATCTAATTAATCCCAGATTAATAAAAGTGCGAGTCATACGTCATCGGTGAATCTTCGGGAAGCGACCCATGAGATCCCCAGATATGTTGGCAGTAAATTCGGTCGTCGGACTATCCGAACATGTAAGTACCTAGTACTACGTTTGTACCGATTTACAAGACAAGGTTGACTTCTAGCAAAGCGCCATGCCTACCCAATTCTCCATAAACATGCTTACAGGAATAAGCGATCTATATCAGGCGTAGTATACGTAGTATTGTGTATGTCGATCCAGTATCGGATGTTCACGTGTTAGGCCTGAGGCTGGAATTGTGTCTGCCCCATACGAAGCACATATCGGATCTCTGGAGACTAGTCTCTATAATCGGATATACATGACCTAGTCATAATATCCTGATAGCTGCAGCATTTAAGAGAACCAATCCCGTATCCTACGTGACCATCATCTCCATATGACTGGAGTGATACTTCCGTCTTGACATCACACCCAACACACTACGATTCTCAATATAACCAGAAGAGGCGTACACGGAACCTGTTAAAGCCCTGGACGACCAAAACCAAAGTATATTGATTGTCGCAAGTATTAGCGGTGCAAGTCTCAGGTTAAGACCAAATACACCTACCCTGATTTCGGACTTCCATAGACACATAGTCATACTACCAATTAAATTCCGAGGGGGTCTATCCAGAGCGAAGCTGTTTCCCATACCATCGGTAAAGCACAACCTCCTATTACATTTGCATGAGTATCCTATAACCAAATATATGAGAACTATGCCGTTGTGCCCTCACAACGCGCACAAGTGTAATACTAGTCTTTTACGCATTTATCGATGTCCAATCTCGATAATACTTTGACTAGGGATATTTAATGATTTATCCTTCATGGACTGATACTGTCTCATATCATTCTCAATACAGGAACAAATCATAAGGACCTCCTATCATTTATACATCTTGGTGATCTAATCACAAATGATAAGAGAGCAATCTCCTTTGTCACATAGTTAATTTGTACAACAACACCATGATCTGTACAAATAGTGATGCTATGGGTCATAATTGTCCAACAATAATATTAACTTCTTGAGCAGAATAATAGAAAGTAAGTAAAGAAAGATAAGAGTCGTAGAAGTCAGATACCTTCAAACCAAGTCGGGCCTAAAAGTTCAACATCAGAAGGGATTCGAGGACGAATCCTATTTAAGGGGGGATAATTTATAATATCCGGTGATTTCGATTACTGTTACATCGTGGGATGTGTGATACATAATATAAATTATGTTTGAACATATATACTTTCATGAAATGACCTTTTTGGACATTCGGCAAAATTCCCACAGTTCTGATACAGAACTCATTCCAAGGTTAAATCCGAACAGCTCGTGGTATTTTGGCTGTAACATTTTCATACGAACTCCAATTTTTATGAATTTTATATCGTCGGAAAGATAAGACCGAAACCTATAACTTCTGCATTGAATATTTTTCCAAATTCGAACCAGAGATAAGTCAAAAATATATATAAAAATCTGGATGAATAGTATGTGAGGATGAATCTAGAGAACTCTCAAAATCTCTCAAATTTTCTGATTATTTTCATTAAATAATTACACAAATCAACCAAATAAGTCCAAGTATAAATAAGAGACATTATTCATTCATCTCAAAGTTTTGAAGAAAGAAAAAACCGTAGAGAGGAAGAAGAAAAGAGAAAAGAGAAAGGAAAGAGAGAGAGAGTGTGTGCTATTTTCTTTCAAACTCAAAGAAGAGAAAATGCAAAGCAATCTACAACAAGCCAAGAATGGAAATAACAAGCTTACAAGGCTTGGAGGTTGAAGGAGATCAAGTAAATTGAGGTAAAGAATCTTGACCCAAAATTTAAGTTATGGAGTTTTTATAAATAAAGTTATGGTAGTTTTGTTGACATACTTGAAATTGCATTAAAGTGGTTGTGAGTTAAGAAATTGATCTTATTAAGAAATGATCAAGATTATAAAGTTTAGATATTGAATTAAGTTAAGATATATGAAGTAGATGAATTGTTTTGGTGGTGGAATATTGATATAACATACATGAATGTTGAAGTTTAAGGAAATATTTGTGTGAGAATTATATTACGAGGGTGTTGGGAGTGCATTTGGGCAAGTTAGGCATTAAAGTGTTGGTGATGGGCTTGAAAAATGACTATCATATATGTAATTTATCATGTCGCAAACATAGAACATCATATAACGATGATAGTTTCAAAGTATATTCCACGAAATGTATTCTAATTAAGTTACCCATTAAGGTCATCGCAGGAACCACAAATTCCTTCGGTGAAGTGAAGAAATGCTAGCAGGATCCAAATCTATATGTGGACACTCTTTCCTTAAGTTGATTTTTCGTTATATTATTTTTAAATATCATATTTACTTTTTCCGCATTTAGGGCGTTAGCCAAGTTTACTTTCAAATATATTTTGATTAAGAATGTTTTGAGAAATGATTTAGAAAAGTGATGATTACAAAAGCATGAATTTATATTTTCGAGGCATGGGGAAAACCCCACCTCAGTATGTAACTTGACTCAGATATGGAATTGATAGATTCAGATACCGTGTGCAGACACAGTTCATGACAAGGGATGATAGATTCCTCTAGATCCTAGATTCAGAGTCTGGAGAGTAGCATAGATCCGTACCCCCGACTCCAGATTTGTAGCTTAGAGGACGGCGATACGTAATGTCCCAAGACTACCAGATTTCAGGGCTATGGGGATGACGATACGTAACACCCATATACCCTAGTTTCAGGGACATGATAGTGGCATGCATTGGGGGACGACTATAAGTAAAGCCCCAATGTCATGGATTTGAACACCTGGCTCTAGTTAGGTGACTGGGGGACGATGATAAGTAACGCCCCCATGCGTCAGGTTTTTCAGTAGACACTTAGATACATACTTTCAGAAAACAGGTTTTCAATGACAAATTTTCAGAAATACGATTTTCAGAGATGTGATTTTCAGAAAGACTAGTCTAATGAAAGTTTTCCAGAGAAACAATTTTATGAAAAAGAGTTACTTTCAGAAAGAAAGAAGTATCCAGAAAAATTTTCAGAAAAAAGAGATTTGAGAAAAGCTTTCAGAAATATTTAGTTTTTCCAGAAATATTTTCTATTATAGAAAATGAACATTTTTATAAGTATTTCACTTTTCGTTAAAAACTTTCCACTCACTAGGCTTCAAAACGATCTAACCCCCCCACTCTCAGTTTCATTATTTTGCAAGCTACCCGGAGGACGAGCTCGAGAGGATGGATACTGATGGCAATCACTAGGGTGTTCGGTCCACCAGGCCAAGTCAGAGACAAAGTTCAGTTCAGTCAGAGTTAGGAAAAGTCATGTTTGGAGCAGTATGAGAGCACTCAAGGAATTGTTCGAAGCAAATCAAGAAATTGAGATATATCGGAGGTCTAAGGAATTTTTCCATGCTACGCTCAAGGATAAATGAGTGGTTAGCATTCATGTTCAGAACATGATTGACCAGATCCGATAAATGGAACGATAAGAAATTTAGATAGATAATTGGCTAGGCCAAGATCTGATTTTGTCTTTGTACGGGCCAAAATTGGGCCCAAGGATAAAATCGACATTTACCCCATGGCTAAACCACCAAACCTGGAGCCCGTTAGTGAGCCCAAGCCCATCAACATTAGGGGAGCCAACGGACACCAGTTACCAGATCAAGAGGAGAATCAGAATTCATGAACATCATAAAGTCGACAGTTTCAGAAGATAGACAAACGAATCGTCAGTTGCTAGATATAAATAATCAGAATTAAGTCACCAGTTACAAATTATTCCAACGGGCAGAAGACAGACCCCACATCAGAGAAACTATAAAAGAGAGAAGCAAAGGAATAGATGAGGATCTGGACACTACACCTATCAACAGATAAAGCATAATACTCCGCCCTCACGGCAATCAATCAGTGGTTAAGGTATCCTAAAACCTTGATCCTTTCACCTTCGGCTTATTCATATTTTGGCTAACTTGAGCGTCGGAGTGCCTACGGCTCCCACCACACCGGTGGGCAGTAATCTCCTCTTTCGCTCTACTCTTATTTTACAGGTTCGCTTGTGCCCCTCAACTCATTCTCGATTGTGGACCTCGATCGAAATCAACTTCCACAATTTGGCGCCCACCGTGGGGCAACCGAGCGGATTTTGCAACAAGAAAATTAAACACTTTTACAAAATGGCCCCGAGCAATGAACAAACCCCGGATCCCATGATGGCACAACTTGTCATGCTCCAAGAACGTCTGCAAGCCCTTGAAAAAGAGAATCTGACCATGCGAAATTCCAACGAAAGCCCACAGAAAAAGCTGGAGCAGTTTTCATCTAATCCCCAGCATGACACTCTAGGTCAGACCATCGATCCAGATGACCGAAACAATCCAACAGTCCCGCCCATGTCGGATGGTCCAAACAACAATCACCGGCCAACTTCACATGACCCGAACTCTTTTATCGATCCATCCCTTCATATTGCTAGCTCCATTAGAAATGAGATGATCGAATTTAATGAAGCCATTATGTCCAGACTACCAGGGGTGAAGCTGCCAATCAGGAAGAGCAAGGTTGGAGCAATTTCTGATACCCCATTCGTGGAGTCAATTGTAGCTGTTGAATTACCCCGAAAATTTATTCCACCCGATATGAAGCAATATGATGGGTCCACTGATCCAGACGACCACGTCATATACTACAAGTACAAGATGATGTCAACCGGCTTGTCCTCAAGCCAATAGGAGGCTGGAATGTGTAGATGCTTTGGGGAAAATCTGGCGGGGCCAGCCCTTTCTTGGTTCATTAATCTGCCCTACAGGTCAATCGAGACCTACCAGTAGCTAGCTGACAAGTTCATGCAGCATTTTGCAAGTTCTTGAAAGTTAGAGAAGACTTCTGATGACCTCAATTCCATCCAGCAAAGAAGAGGAGAGTCACTGCGGAGCTACGTGGCTCGGTTCAACTGGGAGAGGATTACCATCCCGGATCACCACCAGCCTACTGCGGTAGAAGCCTTCCGGAATGGACTACTTTGTGACAGTGGACTTTACAAGAAATTGACGAAGTTCCGATGCTACACCATGGACCAGGTCATGGCGCGAGCCCAAGTAGAAATAAGATGGGAAGAAGATAAAAGGAATAAAAGAAGAGAAGATGTTACGAATACACGAGTGGACAGAAGGCCTGCTGCTCCCAGACGACCTGATATGGATATCCACTCTCATAATGAAATGAGGAACCAACCAAGAGGAAAGCGAAGACCTTTCTATAAAATATTGACAGACGACCAAGGCCGTACAAAAATCAAGATGAGATGTCAGAAAGCAAACCCAGGCTCCCGAACTACAACTTTACGATTTCTCCAGGGGAATTGGTCTCCGTACTTAAGAAGATGGGGAGTGAAGTGAAGTGGCCTCCACGTTCCAGAGACAGTTCGACCAAAAAGGACACTAGGAAGTTGTGTGAATTCCACAAATACTACGGTCATACGACAACGGAATGTGTTGCTTTGAGGTTATAGGTTCTGGAGCTATTGAACAAAGGGTTCCTGAGGGATTTGCTCACTGAGAAGGGGAAAGCAACCCTGGCGCGAATAGACGAGAGGGATGGCCAATGAGAAATTCAAACCCCACCACCTCCAATTAAGAACACAATCAATGTTATTTCAGGAGGATCAAGAATCAGTGGAACAACATATTCAGCAGCTAAACGACATTCAAGAGCTCTGGCTAGTAGTATCTCACATACCTCGATGTCTGTAGAGCAAGTCTTCAAAAATTTGACAATGGAGTTTCCAGACGAGGGGATTCACACTTTTTAAATCCACATCACGACGCTTTAGTCATTTCCTTGCAAGTGGAAAACTTTATGGTCAAACGAGTGCTGGTCGACACGGGCTCCTCAGGCAATATCATTTTCGTTGCAGCCCTTGCGGATATAGGAGCCGAGTTGGACAAAATAAACCGGCGGACGACGGTACTGATTGGGCTTAGCGGAGAGCAAAAATTCACGATGGGGGAATATCACTCCCAATCTGCGTAGCTGGAGTCAACAGAATGACCACATTTCTGGTCTTGGACACCCCATCAGCCTACAATCTGATCATGGGCAGAACTTGGATTCACGACATGAGGGCGGTTTCGTCTACTTATCATCAAGTTATAAAATTCCCAACCAAGTGGGGGTTCAAGAAATTAGAGGTGACAGATTTGCATCAAGAAGCTGCTACCAGACGACTTTGAAGGCAAAAGCTGAGTCAGCATAGCAATTACAGACTGGGCCTCGTGCTCCGGAGCCAACTCTCTCAAATCAAGAGAAGCTCGACGAGGTTCAAATTAATCCGTAATTTACAGATCACAAGGCATTGATTGGAGCTGACTTAGATCCCAAACTAAAAGCCGACCTGGTCGAATTCCTGAAGAAGCGACACGACAGTTTTGCATGGTCTCACAAAGATATGACTGGAATCGACCCAGAGCTCATTACTCATGAATTACATGTGGATCCAGACCACACCCCGGTTAGGCAGAAAAGAAGGAAGTTCGCTCCTGAAAGGAACCAGATCATAGATGAAGAAGTTCAGAAGTTGTTACAGAATGGAGCAGTTAAGGATGTTCAGTTTCCAGAGTGGCTTGCGAACGTTGTGGTTGTGAAGAAAAAGAATGGAAAGTGGAGAGTCTGCATCGACTTCACGGATCTGAACAAAGCTTGTCCAAAGGATTCATTTCCACTACCGCATATTGATTCAATGGTCAACGCTACAGCTGGGCATGAGCTGTTAAGTTTTATGGATGCGTATTCAGGCTACAACCAGATCCTCATGCACCCTAACGATCAAGAGAAGACATCTTTTGTCACTAACCGTGGGATTTTCTTCTACAAGGTCATGCCATTCGGCTTAAAAAATGCGGGAGCAACATACCAATGACTGGTCAATAAGATGTTTGACAGTCAAATTGGGAAGACAATGGAGGTTTATATAGATGACATGCTGGTGAAATCTATTAAATCAGAGCAACACCTCGTCCATCTGGAAGAAGCCTTCGACATCATGGACATATACAGAATGAAGTTTAATCCTACTAAGTGTGCGTTTGGTGTCACCTCAGGAAATTCTTGGGTTACATAGTCACTCGACGAGGGATAGAAGCAAATCTAGATCAGATGAAATCAATTCTCGACATCCCATCACCTTCCAGCCCGAAGGACGTCATGCGACTAACTGGGAGGATCGTCGCGTTAAACATGTTCATTTCCAAATCTACAGATAAAAGTTTTCTCTTCTTTTCACCTTTAAAAAAGTCAAACAGCTTGAGTGGACTCCTGCTTATGAAGAGGCGCTGAAAGGGCTCAAATAATACCTCACTACACCTCCTCTGTTGTCGAAACCACTCGACAATGAGAGGCTCTACCTCTACTTGGGAGTTTCAGAGCACGCGGTTAGCGGAGTCTTAGTGAGAGAGGAGACATAAATTCAACTACCAGTCTACTACGTGAGTAAAGCATTGTTGGGAGTAGAATCACGCTACCCGTCAATGGAGAAATTGGTATTCGCTCTAGTTACAGCCGTGATGAAGCTCAGACCCTACTTTCAAGGACACCCGATCACACTATACACGACATATCACACTACCTCTATTTGCTCTAGTTGTCCGGGAGATTGATGAAGTGGGAAATTGAACTTGGAGAACATGACATATTGTACCAGCCTATGACCGCCATCAAATCTCAAGCATTGGCCAATTTTGTGGCCGACTTCACTCCCAGCCTACTTGCAGCAGCAGAAAACGAGATCTACTCCATTCAACCGACAATACCTTGGAAGCTAGCAGTCGACGGATCCTGTAACAAAAAGGGCTGTAGTATTGGATTCATGATCACTACTCCGGCAGGTGACATTTTGCAACAAGCAATCAAATGCGGTTTTAGAGTTACCAACAACGAAGCAGAGTATGAAGCGTTTATCGCAGGGTTATCATTAGCAAAAGAATTGGGAGCCAGAGAGAGAGAAATGAAGTCTGACTCTAAGTTGATTGTCAACTAGATCCAGAGATCCTATCATGCCCGAGGTCAAGTAATGGCTTCCTACTTACAAAAGGTAAACGATATACGGTCGACATTTGAAAAATTCTCCATAACCCAAGTCCCAAGAAATGAAAATTCCTAAGAAGATGTATTGGCAACCCTTGGATCGACAATGGAGGGGGATAAACCATGAACAATACCTGTAGTGTATTTGAGCTGGCCGATAATCTGGAAGGAAGAAACAACTGTTGCAGCGGTCGATTCAGTCGACACTTGGATGACGCCAATAGTCAAGTATTTACAAGAAGGCGTGCTTCCAAAAGATAGAGTGCAAGCCAGAAAAGTCCAGAGACAGTCTCGAGGTTCGTTGTGTTCGATGGTCAGCTGCTAAGAAGATCATTCACAGGACCTTACTTGATATATCTCACACACGACGAAGCGCAACATGTGTTTACAGAGTTACATGAAGGGGAATGTGGGAACCATTCTAGGGGCAGGAGCTTGGCTTTTCGAGCGCATTTGACAGGATATTATTGGCCGACAAAGAGAATTGACTCCACTGAATTCACTAAAAAGTGTGACAAGTGCCAGAGGTTTGCACCAGTTCCTCATCTCCCACCAGAGAAACTAAATCCCATTATATCTCCATGGCCATTTATGAAATGGGGAATGGACATAGTAGGAAAGCTCCCAACCGTGCCTGGCCAACATATCTACATGCTTATGATGACAGATTATTACTCAAAGTGGATAGAAGCTGAAGCATTCGCTAGAATACGTGACAAGGAAGCTCAAACATTCGTTTGGAAAAATATCATTTGTCGATTCGGCATACCAAGAGAAATTGTGACTGACAACAGCTCTCAATTCATCAGCCATCTTTTTCAAGACTTCTGCAGGAACTGGGGCATAAAATTGAATTTTTCGACCCCACGCTTTCCACAAGTAAACGGCCAGGCCGAATCGTCCAACAAGATGATTGTGAACACTTTGAAGAAGAGGTTAGAGAAGGCTAAGGGCGCTTGGGCGGATGAACTTCCAGGAGTGTTGTGGTCATACAGGACGACGGTAAGGTCTTCAACAGGCGAAACTCCTTTCGCATTGGCATTTGGAACAGAAGTAGTAATTCCAACTGAAGAGGTCATCCCGTCCCCACGCTACCAATGGCTCAACGAAGAAAACAATCAACACCTGATGAATTTCAATCTCGACACGATTGATGAGACAAGGGACCGAGCTTCCATTCGACTGGCTGCTCATCAACAAAGGATGGCCAGATACTTTGACAAAAACGTCAGGAGTAAGACTTTCAAGGTTGGAGATTGGGTCATACGGAGAGTGTTCCAGAACACTAAGGAAATTGGAGATGGGAAGTTGGGTCCAAATTGGGAAGGCCCTTACCTCGTCACAAAAGTTTTCGGGAGAGGAGCCTACAAGCTACAGACCATGGAGGGGGCTCCCTTGCGCAACAGTTAGAACACAGTCCATCTTAAGTGATTCATCCGGTAACACTTATGTTTTGTTGTTTGTTTGTTGGAAATTATCTTTTCCAATATTTAGCTATCGTTATAAGTCTGAAATAAGGAAATTTGTAGAAGACATTAGACTAATTTTAATAAAAGTTCATTCATTAAAATATCATTTGACATATACACAACGTTGATTGTTCAAAATTTGGCTTTTCGCCTTCCTATGGGACCACTGAGTCAAACTTTATACAAAATTTTCAAAATTAACTCTGAACCCTTAAATTTCAAAGACTGTCTACTCCTTCATCGGCAATGGTTGGAAGAATGGCAGGAACATCTTCTTGAGTCTCGACCACCATTGTCGTTTCGGTATCAACAGCTGCCGGTCCGACATCCTCTCCCTCCTTCATATGTTTCTCGACATCTTCCGTCTCAACCACTTGAAGTGCATCCGGCTCCACATCGTCCTTCTTTGACTCAACCTCCGGCCCTTTATCTTCATAATCTTCCTCTATCAACGAAGAAATACCGACAGCGCGCATTTCATACTCTCTAATCCATCTCTCCGGCTTCCAGTCTACATATTTTCCAGCGAGATATTCCCTCATTAAGTCATGTCTGTT
This sequence comes from Zanthoxylum bungeanum, assembly GCA_019454045.1. Lineage (NCBI taxonomy): Eukaryota > Viridiplantae > Streptophyta > Magnoliopsida > Sapindales > Rutaceae > Zanthoxylum > Zanthoxylum bungeanum. The sequence continues at coordinate 125,235 of SKCR01030483.1, forward strand.
TCTTAACATGGAATCAATAGTGATATCCTCCATTTGCTCTAACAATGACTCGTTCTCATTTTTCACACTTTCAAAACCTACTTTATAGCTATCAATTGTTAGCTCGACAGTTTCCTTTTCCAGCTTCAAAGCAGCCTTGACCTCATTCAACTCATTCTCGAGCACCTTCTCATTCATTTGAGAAGCGACCAGCCCGGACTTCAGATATGAAGATTCCTTCCTCACCACCGACAACGTTTTCTCCAGCTCTCTGATTCTCCTCTGACTGGATTCTGCATTCTTCCGCATGTATAAACTGCATTCCAGTGCCTGAAAAGGTCGAGTCAGAACGTCATCCGACCAAAAAAAATTTCTACTCACTTGATAATTCAAAGCAATGGCTTTCTTCATAGCCTCCATCGGGCCGATTTGTGCTAACCTCACTTCATCCCCCTCCACGAATGAATCAATGCTTGAAGGATCAGAAATTGCAGTCGACTCTCGTGGAACCTTTAAGATGAGGTTATCAGAGTTCTCTTCCACTTCGATACTAGACTTCATTTTCTTCCCTGCAGAAATCATTTCAGTCGACTTCACTTTCTCTGCGACACCCTCACTTGAAACTACTTCACTTTGCTGAAGGTCAGTTTCTTTTTCGACTTTTGGTTCTTTCTTCTTCAACTTCCTTGACTTCTTCCGGCTCTTCATCTCGTCGAGTGAAGCTACTGTGAATGGTCTAGTCATCATTTCCTCTGCGCATAAAAATTCTTCAGGTTTTAGGGGGCTCTCGATATCTAGACTCTCCATATAAATTTTGACACGACCATTTAAAATTTATCACGGGCAAAACGTCGTTACAAGAGGCCAGAACTTTACCTTCTCCTTCTCGGTGATAAATTTCCTTCCACAACGGAGTTTCCCTTAATCTCTTTTCCACTAAGATGGTCTTATAATATCTTTCCTCGGCCGACAAGGATAGAATCGCTTTGGTGTTGGATATTGTACGTGCGGTCGTAACGAATGACTTATTTCGTAGAGGATCTGCAGCAACAAACACATGGTTATTAGAATTCATAAGCAAGATTCAAGGATTAAAATTTAAAGAAAATAACGATACTCACTCGATAAACACCAAAATTCCGGGATTCGGCCAGCCCCGGTCGACCCAAATACACCCTCACCCTTCGCAAAGAAATAATTGGACTGCCAATTTCCCCTATCATTAGTCGGCAATCCAGTAACTAAATGCGTCTTCCTCTGACGTAGGATCAAACATATCTTCCATTTTCCTTCAAATGCTCTTTTAAGTAGTACGTCGCTAAAACATCCTTAACCTCAAAAAGCACTCCCAACTCGAAAGACATACATTCAATCGACAATAGTATCCTCCATCCATTCGACATCAGCTATGAAGGAGCAACTTCAAAATGGTCCAAAACCTCCCAAACCAGTCTCAGAATAGGGAATCTCAACCCCACATAGAATGGGCGAACGTAGAATCACATCCACCCCAGAACTTTGTAATCGATTCTTTCATTCGACGAAGGTACCCGTAGTACCAGAGAATCGGGAAACCTATACATACAGCTGAGTTCCCTCAACATTTTCCCAGTCATTCGACTAGCAGGATTTTTAACAATAAGTTGGTGGGTACACTTATACAAGGAAAGTCACTCGGCTCCCCGACAGCGGGTAAAGACCTTAGTGGTATGGCTTCGGTGGGGATTTCTTGAGAAGGCTTAGCCAATGTGACTACGCCATCCTTGATCAAATCTTGGTACGACCAATCTTTGTATACTTCGTCCTCCTTAGGCTCACTCGAAGAAGATATGACGTAACTATCAATCTTGGCACCTAAGCTGCCTAAGGATTCTTCACTCGACATCTTCCAAACAACAAGCATATAAACAATTAACTCACTAGTAACCTACTTCCTAAATATCAAAATCCACAAACACGGTCCCAAAAATATTCTCACAAACCCAAAGATCAAACAACCAATTCTACCTAAGGAACAGCTTGAAGCTACACTATTAATGTTTAAAGAAATTGAATAACAAGAGGAAGTTTTCAAAGAATACCTTGAAACACTTGAGAGCTCTCCTTACTCGGCATCCGAATGAAGCAGAATGAAGTACCCAAAGCTCTTTTATACACACTACTTAAATTGGCGCCAAAATTCCCGCTAAAAACTCCTCGTGAACCATGCTAGGGTTGCAATTAATGACTGGATAGAGACTTTGGAGTAACCCAAGTGTCGAATGAGGAATAGAGTCAAATGGAAATATGGAATTCACTCGTTGCATACGACATGTCGAGTGAAATTAATCCTGAACCATCACTTGGTTCAGTCGACTGGGGACATCCCCCCTAGATAACTCATGTCGAGTCAAATAGAAATATGGAATTCACTCGTTACATACGACATGTCAAGTGGAATTACTCCTGAACCATCACCTGGTTCAGTCGACCGGGGAAATCCCCCTGATGACTCATGTCGAGTCAAATAGAAATATGGAATTCACTCGTTACATACGACATGTCGAGTGAAATTACTCATAAACCATAACCTAGTTCGGTAGACGGGGGACATCCCTCTGATGATTCATGTCGACTCAATTAAAAATATGGAATTCACTCGTTACATACGACATGTCGAGTGAAATTAATCCTGAACCATCACCTGGTTCAGTCGACCGGGGACATCCCCCTGATGACTCATGTCGAGTCAAATAGAAATATGGAATTCACTCGTTACATACTACATGTCGAGTTTAATTACTCCTGAACCATCACATGGTTCAGTCGACCGGGGACATCCCCTTGATGACTCAAGTCGAGTAAAAAAGAATCATGGAATTCACTCGTTACATGCGACATGTCGAGTGTAATATAAGAATGAACTTCTTCTGTCTGTACGACAAGCCGAGTGATATTACTTCTAAACCATTATTTGCTTCAGCCGACACGGGATACTCCCCTATAGGCTCACGTATGAGCCAAATTAAAGATGTGAGCTTCCCTTAGTCTGTACGACATGTCGGAAGGGATTAACTTTCAGAGCCTTCGACAGGTTCAATCAAACCAGGGACACCCCCTAGACTCATATCGAAGCAAAATGAGATATAAATGTGTCCTCCCCTACTCATATACGACTATGTTGAGTAAAGTTATCCCCTGAACTATCTTAAAGACTTATCAACCAGGAATACCCATCGAAGAATTCAAGATAAAAAGAATCGAAGACAAGCTCACCCAATCGTACGACGGAACGACACGTGAATTAGCTTTGAACCTCTGCCAGGATCAGTCAAATAGTTATCCATGTTTTTGATTCTTGCTCGAAGGTACTCTCCAAGTCTAGGACTGCCAGACTTAAAGAGTAGGGGGCAAACTGTACGGGCCAAAATTGGGCCCAAGGATAAAATCGACATTTACCCCATGGCCAAACCACCAAACCTGGAGCCCGTTAGTGAGCCCAAGCCCATCAACATCAGGGGAGCCAACGGACACCAGTTACCAGATCAATAGGAGAATCAGAATTCATGAACATCATAAAGTCGACAGTTTCAGAAGATAGACAAACGAATCGTCAGTTGCCAGACATAAATCATCAGAATTAAGTCACCAGTTACAAATTATTCCAACGGGCAGAAGAGAGACCCCACATCAGAGAACCTATAAAATAGAGAAGCAAATGAATAGATGGGGATCTGGACACTACACCTATCAACATATAAAGCATAATACTCCGCCCTCACGGTAATCAATTAGTGGTTAAGGTATCCTAAAACCTTGATCCTTTTACCTTCGGCTTATTCATATTTTGGCTAACTTGAGCGTCGAAGTGCCTACGGCTCCCACCACACCGGTGGGCAGTAATCTCCTCTTTCGTTCTACTCTTATTTTGCAGGTTCGCTTGTGCCCCTCAACTCATTCTCGATTATGGACCTCGACCGAAATCAGCTTCCACAGTCTTCTTTTCCCTATATATATAATGGCTTTGTAATGCAAGCCATATATGAAGAGCTTCATAATATACTACGCTAGGCAGAACATGATTTGAAGAAAGAAAATCTCATTTTGTACCTCCATGGTGGAGCAAGCTCTTCAAAGATTTATAGGAAGTCTAAGAAGATTACAATGAGATATAAGAAAGATTCCAAGAAATAAACTACAAGACCGCTTGTAGCTCGTGTACATGTCTACACTGTAAAAAGGTCTGGACATTGGAAGAAAGATTGTCCAAAGATGAAAGGAATAGTAGGAACCCTAGGTACACTTTGTGTTTTCGTATTATTGACATCTCATTAGCCTTAGATGCAAATAGTGGTTGGGTGTTAGACACCGATAGTTTTACTCATATTTGAAACACCATAAGAGTTAAGAGAAGGCTAAACATAAGAGAGATCCATCTTAGAGTTGGCAATGGCGAGACATTGGATGTCAAGCCATATGAACAGTTGTTCTAGATCTCCATAATAAATATAAATTAGATTTAGATGATTGTATTTATATGCCCTCTCTTATCAGATAGATTATATCTTAACCGATATTAGATAAAGAATGATATAAAATAAACATTAAAGATGTTTTTTATGTTTATATGATTAAGACAATGTTATTTATCGAACATTACTATGCTTTGGAAACATATAGAAATGCCATTAATATAGAGGAAAATACAAGTAAAAGATCTGAATTAAATAATGTCGAATCATTGTATATGAGATTAGGCCACATAGGTGTTAAACGTCTATGAAAATTGGTTAAAGATGGTTTAATTGAAAATCTTACCTTAGATCCTTATCCGATTTATGAGTCATAATTCCTAGGGAAAATGACAAAGGCCCTATTTCTTGGTGTTGGACAATGTGCTGAAGATTTATTGGATTTAATACGTAGTGATGTGTATGGTCCATTAAATCATGTCGTTCATGTTGTTTCTACATACTTAGTGACTTTCACGGATGATAAGTCAAAATATGAATATGTCAATAAATCAGAAACATTTGACAAGTTCAAAATATTCTGAAACGAAGTAGTAAAACAAACTAGTAAATTTATCAAGTACCTTTGATTAGATCAATGTGGTGAATTTATGAGCAATGAATTCAGAAGTTATTTAAGGGAGAATTGAATTCTCACCCAATATAGCCCACCAGGAACTCCTCAACACACTGGTGTGTTTGAACGGAGAAGTCATACTTTATTGGATATGGTGTGATCTATGTGAGCTATACATATCTTTCATATTACCTTTAGGGTCATGCTTTACTTAATGTTGCCCATATACTTAATAGAGTTTCATCGAAAGTTGTTTCTACAACCTCATATTAGATATGGTTTGGTAGAAATCCAAGTCTTATAGATAAACTAGCACACATGGGTATAAATATAGGTTCATTAGATATCCTGAAAAATCTTTGGGATATTAATTCTATGATTTTGAGTAACAAATGTATTTGTTATTCACTTTGTCACTTTTCTTGAAAATAATTTTTTTTGAGAGAAAGTGAGAATTGTAGAAAGATTGAACTTGATGAGTTTGATCCCAACTGTAAGAAACCTAAGATGGAACCACAGATCCAACTAGGTGAATGATCTACAACATAAGTTCTACTTAAGTCGAGTAAAATATCAAGGCCTCCTAAAATATTATTTTTAACATTTGATGTGAGCGTTGATGTTCTTCTCTTAGAGGAAATAGATCCGAATATATATAAACAGGTGATATTGGATATCGATTCGGAAAAATAGCAGGAAGCCATGAAATCCGAGATGGATTCTATGCATGACAATCAAGTCTGGGACATAGTTGAACTTCTTGAAAGAGTTAAACCTATTGGTTGTAAATGGGTTTATAATAGGAAGCGAGGGCCCAATGGAAAGGTGAAAACCTTTAAAGTGCGACTGGTAGTGAACGGTTACACTAAATGTCCTATGATTGACTATGAGGAAACTTTTTCACTAGTAGCCATGCTAAAATCCATTAGGATTCTTTTAGCCATAGCTGCATATCATAACTGTGAGATATGGCAGAAGGATGTGAAAACCACTTTCCTAAATGGATTCCTCTAGGAGGATATCTATATGGAACAACCAGAGGGTTTTCGTATCTAGTGAGACTTCAAACTAGATTTGTAAACTCCATTAGTCTATTTTTGGACTTAAACAAGAATCCCAAAGCTGGAATCGTCATTTTGATGAGATAATTAGATTATCTGGATTCATCAAGAATGAGGAAGAACCGTGTGTTTATAAGAAAGTGAGTGGGAGCATAATAATTTTCCTAGTTTTGTAAGTAGAACACATCCTTATCACTGGAAATGATACATGATTGATGCAAAGTTTAAAAGCCTACCATTGCAAGAACTTCTCTATGAAAGATTTGGGTGAAGCTTCCTATATACTAGGCATAAAGCTCTACTGGGATAGAGTTAGGAAGCTTATAGGGTTGTCGCAATTGACATACATAGATAAAATATTAGAAAGGTATAGTTTTACCAACTGCTAGGTAGTAAATGTACCTTTCCGATACGACATACATCTTTCGAACAAAATAAAACCTCAGACCGAGGAAAAGAAAGTTAGAACTTCTAACTTGCCATTTGTTTCTAGGAAGCGTAATGTACGTTATGTAATATACGAGACCTGACATCAGTTTCAGCGTCATTGTGACTAGCCGATATCAATCTGATCTAGATAATGATCATTGGACAGCCATGAAACATATCCTGAAATATCTTAAGGGTATTAAGGATAGGTTTATCATACATGGAGAAGATGAACTATAATTTAAGGGTTATATAGACACTAACTTCAAAGGAGAACCATATGATAGATAGTCTATATCCGGATATATATTTACCTATAATAATAGTGTAGTTAGTTGGCAATATTCATAGTAAGGCTCAACAGCTGATTCCACCACTGAGGCGGAATTTATAGTCGCTTTAGAAACTGCTAAAGAAGCTGTATAAGTTAGAAATATTATCACAGAACTTGGCATTGTGCCTAGTATTGAGGATTCAATCCTATGGTACAGTGATAATAATGGAGCCATTCCGTATGCTAAGGAGCCGACGGCGTATTCCAAGTCTAAACATGTGGATATGAAATATCACGTAATTTTAGAGATTGTTGAACGAAAAGACATAGCAGTCTTGAAGGTTCAAGGACTAGACAACATGCCAGACCCGCTTACTAAGGCCTAACCTCCTAATTTATTCAATAAACATGTGGAGGAGATGAGACTGAGGTACCATCCATATTGGCACTAAGCAAGTGAAAGTTTGTTGGAGTTGGTGTTTGGAGAGCCAATTCAAATAATGTTTAGTACATTATATTTTATTATTTATTAATAAAATAACTATATTTTCATTTCAAACCCTTTTAATGGTATTTTCATTACTAATATTAGATTGATGTATAAATATGCTAAGAATGACATCGACCTTAGAATAGTCATGTTGTAATACTGGACACTAAAAGGTCTGAAATTGGGATAAGTATTACTATTATAAACTATTCTTAAAGTATATATATAATCCTAGTCGTTGCTTTTGGAATACGGTCGAATTCCTATAACCTAGAAGAATAGCACATGTTGTATATTGAAATTGGAGTTCCAATGGTTTAACTAAATGTACCATGAGAATTTGAAGCTCGTATAGACATGTGGATATTGGTTGGACCGAATACTGAATGACTCACATGTGATTCTTAATAGTTGGAAGTACACACCACCGTCAGTAGGAATCTCATCGAGTCGCGTAGTATATGTAATTCTTTGACTATAGAATATCATTGATTTTATGTGAGATCCTCCACACTTTGATGCCATGTATTGTTAGACAATTATGACCCATAACGTCACTATTTGTAAAAGACATTGTAGTTTTTGTACAAATTAACTATGTAGCAATGGGAATTGCATTTTATCATTTTGTAATTTGATTACTTAAATATATAAATGATAAAAGTCCTTATGATTAGTTCCGGATTATAAGATATGAGACAATATCAATCTATAAAGGTTTAATCATTAAATATCCATAGTCGTAGTATTATCGAGACTAGACATCGATAATGCAGAATAGACTAGTATTGCACTTGTGCGTGTTATGGAAGTGTAACAACATAGTTCTCATATATTTAAGTATTGGATACTTATGCAAGTGTGATAGGAGGTTGTGTTTACCGATGGTATAGAAACGGCTTCGCTCTGGATAGACCCCGCGGAATCTCATTGGTAGTATGACTATGTGTTTATGGGAATCCGCATCATGGTAGGTGTATTTGGTTTTAACCTGAGAGTTGCATCGCTAGTACTTGCAACAATCAATACACTTTGGTTTTGGTCGTCCAGGACTTTAACAGGTTTTTTGTACGCCTCTTCTGGGTTTATTGAGAATCGTAGTGTATTGGGTGTGATGTTAAGATGGAAGTATCACTTCAGTCATATGGAGATGATGAACACGTAGGGAAACAGAACTGGTACTCTAAATGGTTGCAATCATCGGGATAATATGACATGGTCATGATTATCCGATTAAAGAGAATAGTTTCTTGTAATCCGATATATGCTTCGTACGGGGCAGACACTATTCCAGCCCCAGGCCTTGCATGTGACATCCGATATTGGATCACAATACGTAATACTACGTATATTATGCCTGACATAGATTATATATTCCATTAAGAATATTTTTGGAGAATTTGGTAGGCACGATGCTTTGCTAGAAGCCAACCATGTCTCATAAATCGGTAAAAATGTAGTACGAGGTACGTACGTATTCGGATAGTCCGACGACTGGATTTACTGCCAACATATCCATGGATCTCTTGGGTCGCTTCCTAAAGAGATTTTATCTAGGATAAAATACTATTTGAAGAGAGAGAACTATTAATTTGGAATTAATCGATAAAATAATATATTCGATATATTAAACAAAATTAGATTTGGAGGAGGAATTTTAATTGGATTTTAATTCTGGCAGATGAATTAATTTAGAATTAATTCGCGAGGGACGTGAATAATAATTTTCATTGGCAAAATTATTTAATTAAATTTGATTTAATTACGTCGCAACCGATAATTCGTTAATTCAAAATTAATGAACCCGAGCCCGGGGTGTGTTGCGGGCCCACTCGGATTTTGAATCAAGTGGGGCCCACATGTCACATCACTTGTCACATCACTTGTCACTTTAATTAATTTAGGTGATGGGTTTTGGTGAAAGGAATGGTGTGTTGGGTTTCTACTATAGTCCCAAGATCATTCAAGCAATGAAAATATGAGAATACAACAAAGAAGTTTGGCGGAATCATACTTACAATGATCGGCTTTTGCGATGTGAGGAACAACAAAAATTCTTCAAGCTTTTCCTCCAAGGTGCTCACTGCAAAGCTCCAATTTTTGCTCCTTTGATTTTCGGTCAAGCCCTCCATGGATGGTCTCCAAGCTCCAAGCTTTGAATGATGATTCCATGCTCAAGGGTTTGTTTCCCTATCACCTTTGGATGACTCCTAATGTGTGCTAGCACTCTTGAAATTTTGCCACAAAATTTCTATTTCCCCTTGGCGAAGCTCACGACATTGAAGGAAATGGAAGAGAGAATTTTTGGCCCTTGGCCGAATGTGAGGGAGAGGAGAGAAGTGAGGAATATGAGATGGGTTTTGTGTATTTGGTTTTCCAAAAACTAATACCAAAAACCAAAGTCAAAAAGTACAAGGCAATAAAGCCTTTCAACCACCCACATCACTCATGAATAGTGACTAACATCACATCACTCAAAGTGACAAGACATCCATCACTTGAATGAATAAAGATGTGACGCTTGATGTGACTTGTGGGCCACACTTGAATTCGAAATGCGAGTGGGCCCGCAAACACTCCCGGGCTCAGGTTCGTTAATTTCCGAATTAACGAATTTTCCGTTGCGACGTAATTAAATCAAATTCAATTAAATAATTGTGCCTAGCAAAATTACTATTCATGTCACTAACGAATTAATTCTAAATTAACTCGTTCGCCCGAATTAAAATCTAATTTAATTCCTCGTCAAAATCTAATTTCGTTTAATATATCGAATATATTAATTTATCGATTAATTCCAAATTAATCGTTCTCTCTCTTTAAATAATATTTTATCCCAGATAAAATATCTCCGTAATTAATCCCAGATTAATTTTTTCTCTCTTATAATTAATCCCATATTAATAAAGTGGGAGTCATACGTCATCGGTGAATCTTTGGGAAGCGACCCATGAGATCCCCGGATATGTTGGCAGTGAATCCGGTCGTCGGACTATCCGAACATGTACGTACCTAGTACTACGTTTTTACTGATTTACAAGACATGGTTGGCTTCTAGCAAAGCACTGTGCCTACCTAATTCTCCAGAAATATTCTTAAAGGAATATGTAATCTTTATCAGGCGTAGTATACGTAGTATTGCGTATTGCGATCTAATATCGGATGTCACGTGCAAGGCCTGGGGCTGGAATTATGTATGCCCCGTACGAAGCATATATCGGATCTCTAGTAACTAGTCTCTATAATCGGATAAACATGACCTAGTCATAATATCCCGATAGCTGCAGCATATAAGAGCATCAGTTCTGTATCGTACGTTATCACCATCTCCACTATGACTGAAGTGATACGTCCATCTTGACATCACACCCAATACACCACGATTCTCAATATACCCAGAAGAGGCGTACACATAACATGTTAAAGCCCTGGATGACCAAAAGCAAAGTATATTGATTGTCGCAAATATTAACGGTGCAAGTCTTAGGTTAAGACCAAATACACCTACCCTGATTTGGACTTCCATAGACACATAGTCATACTACCAATGGAATTCTGAGGGGTCTATCCAGAGTGAAGCTGTTTCTGTACCATCGGTAAGCACAACCTCCTATTACACTTGCATGAGTATCCTATACCCAAATATATGAGAACTATGCCGTTATGCTCCCACAACGCGCACAAGTGTAATATTAGTCTATTCCGCATTATCGATGTCCAATCTCGATAATACTACGACTAGGGATATTTAATGATTAAACCTTCGTGGATTGATAATGTCTCATATCATCTCAATCCGAAACTAATCATAAGGACCTTCTATCATTTTTACATCTTGGTAATCTAATTACAAATGATAAAAGAGAAATTTCCTTTGTCACATAGTTAATTTGTACAATAACACCATGATCTATACAAATAGTTATGCTATGGGTCATAATTGTCCAACAATCTCCCACTTGGCCTATAGCCAATCACTTAAGCGTCCTACACTCGAACTATGTACGGTTCGCTCAAACTTTTGCTGAGAAAAAGCTTTCGTCAGTGGATTTGTATGGTTATCATCTGATGCGATTTAATCGATCATCACATCGCCACGATGTATGATCCGAACGAATCAGATGAATATTTGAAGTATATATCTGGATCGTTGATGAGACCATTAATTCTTTAGCCTGTGTTGTAGCGTAGCTCAGCTGCTAACAGAACTACTCCTAATCTAATTAGGATTATTATCGATCCAAAAGGCTTCTATTGTTGCCTCAGCTGCAGCAATAATCCACTTTTGTTGTTTATTCAGCAACAATATCTTGCTTGGAAGATTTCCAGCTTACTGTTCCGTTATTCAAACAATATAGTACCTTTATTACGACTTATATTCATTTTTATCGGTTAGGAAACTTGCAACGGTGAACCCAGTCACTTCAAGTTCTCCTTCTCCATAGTTTAAGAAAGCATCTTTAGTTCGTCTAAGATACTTAAGGATGTTCTTAACTTCAATCCAGTGACCATCATTTGGATTGGCCTGATTGTGACTCCATATGCTCAAAGTATATGAGACACCAGGTCGTGTACATTTATTTCAATGTACGAGTTCTCGGAGAGTACCAACAACTTTTAGAACTATCACAGTAGATCTTTATTCCTAGAATAAAAGTTGTTTCTCCCAAGATTCTACGGAGAATGTTTCATGAAAGCCAAACTTTCACCGATTTTATTATGGGAAATATCATTTCCAAGAAATGACATATGTCATCATTACTTAGGACATTCATTGTCAGTGTGCTCCCACTAACCTCCTTATATACACAAGAATCATTTTCGTTTTGAATTAAATCATATACCATTATGATTACATCAAAACTATAGTTTCAAGAATGCAATGCTTGCTTCAATCCATATATGGATCGAATTAACTTGCAAACCTTGTTTGCTTGTTTTGGTACGACAAAACCGTCAGGATGTTGTAAACATCATCCAAAAGGTTTCCGTTAAGGAAAGCGGTTTTGGCATTCAGCTGCCATATTTCATAAATGAAACATGCAGCATTAGCAAGCATTATCCGAATGGATTTAACCATGGCAATGAGTAAAAGGTTTCGTCGTAATCGACACAATGTTGATAACGATACTTTTTCGCTACAAGCCTAGCTTAGTACGTTGGTGTGTTGCCTTCCATGTATGTCTTCCTTGAAGACTCAATTAGTACCAATAGGCACAATGTCTTCCGGTACATCAACCAGTGTCCAAACTCAGTTGGTATACATGGAATCCATTTCGGACATCATGGCACTTTGCCATAATAGGGAGTCGATACCTTGTATCACTTCCTCATACGTAGTCAGTTCGTATTCCTCAATAAGATTGACATCTTTACGAGGTGAGATCAGAAACCCATACCTCCCAGGTTGTTTTCTGACTCTCTCCGACTTACACGGTTCTTGTGTATTTGAAGTTTGTGGTACAGTTTCATCCTTGATGAACTGTTTGTGTTCCATTAAGGACTCGGTGCCTGGAACAGTATTACTTCGATTTTTCATCAAGTTTTACTTTCCTCCCACTTACCACTGCATATAGGTATTCCTCTTAGGAAAACCACATGGTGAGCAACAATTAAATTGTTCTCATGTGAGTTGTATAAGTACTATAATTTGGTTACCCTAGGATAACCCACAAATTAGGCACTTATCCGATTTGGGTTATAGTTTGTTATCATCCAAACATATGCCCAGCATTCCCAAATTTTCAGGAATGAGAAAATCCAGTTTCTTTCCTGTTCATATCTAATATGAAATCTGTCAAACAGATTTTTATGGAACCTTATTCAAAATAAGTTTTGCATTGTTAATGCGTATCCCTTGAAGGAAATGGTAGCTCAGAGCGACTCATAATTAACCTTATCATGTCCAACAAAAATTGGTTTCTCAGTTCGGACACACCGTCAAACTGACGTGTTCCGGGAGGAGTCCTCATTGAAATAATACCATAATCTTTCAAGTATTTGAGAAAGTTTTTACTTAAGTATTTTCATCATGGTCTAATCATGATGTTTTAATACTTTAGCCGATCTATTTGTCTACTTCGTGTCGAAACTCTTTGAATTTATCAAAAGTTTCCGATTCGTGTTTCAATAGAAACACATAACCATAACGCGATGCCACATCCGTAAAGGTTTTGAAGTGTTCATATCCACCTATAGCCTAGCTAGATATGGGCCGACTTACGTCACTATGAACGAGGGCTAATAGATCGGTGGCACTTGCACTTTTATCAAGTAAAAGGTGTTATAGGCATTTTGTGTAATAAACTCGATTCGTAATCATTATTTGAATAGAATCAAATCCGTCCTAGTATCCACTCTTCAAAAGTGTGGATATACGAGTCTTGTTAATTGTGTCCCAGACAACAATGCCACAAATAAGTCTAAACTGATTAATTCAGTTTGAGCTATTTGTTTGTCATGTTATATGTTTGAGATTCATACTATAAGGATCTAATCCTTAGTTCTGACTAAGAAATTAAGGAGTCTTTGCGGCAAGCATAACGGATTGAGCACTAAAGTTATCATCACATGAATATTCCAAATATCATGTTCTACTATTTGCTCAACTCCGGGCTTAGGCCTAAGACGTCACTCTATCAAATAAAGTAACTTCTCGGTCCCCATGACTATCCTGAGATTTTATTCCCAATCTGAAAATTAAAGCTGTTTAAAGACATTTTTACCCAGGTTTATGTTTTAAACGCTAATCTTTCAGTTATCTTGATACCAATAGTCTAACTATCAAATCAACGATTTTAGGTACTATTTATTATAATGATTACTATAGTCTAACTATATAATCAACTACAATTTAATTGGTTAAATTCAAATATATTGATTACTATAATCCAATTATATAATCAACTATAATTGAAATAGTTTGAATACAGTCCAACTGTTTAATTAAAGCAATGATTAAATATTAGTCCAACTAATATATTAATTTTAATGACGAAATATTTAAATGAGCGCGTATTGGCAAGTATCTAAACGAATATTGCAAATTTAATACTTGTCTCCCACTATTTTTCGGCGAGCCTCTAACCCTCTGTGGAGTACTCGGGAAACCTTATTTCCTAGTGGGCTAGGATCCCGTTAAATAACACACAATCTTGACTTTGGCCAACAAATTGTATGATAATTAACTAGGTAGATCTCTAAGATCAATTGGATCCCATCCAATTCCTAGATCCAGTAGGTGGACATCCAAGTCCGAAACATATATCCTATATATGCCAATATATCCAATATATTCCCTAACCTTTTTCCTTTGAATCAACTAAGCCTTGGCTTTGGCACAACAAACTTAATGATCTCAGTTAAGCGGAACCCATTGACCTTGGAAAGCTTCGTAATCGATGTCGATGGACAAGAAGTGATCTTGACTTTGGCAAAAAAATCACAACTTGGACAAGACACCGATATGGAACAAAGCATTCATTTTTCAAACACATCCGCGACGGACAAAGGTCTTGACTTTGGCCAACAAACCAGTGCCAATCTTGGATATTGAGTAAGAATCACTCAATGGAAGGAAAAACGCTTAATATATATTGAGGGTTTTTTCGCGTAATTGGCAACCAATTAATTATCTTTGTTAGGTCTCATCATAATACACCCTTAAGCATGCATTCTAAAAGCATAATAAGGCGCGTAAATAAAATAATAATGATATGCGGATGGATATTTAAACACATTGTTCCTAGAACAAATCTCTCCATTTCCTCTCTCCCGCTAGCACAAATATTACTTCTACCCAATTACATAACAAATATGCGGATGTAAATGATATTTAAAGAAACGTCATTTACATTGAGGGGAATAGGTGAGAAGAGAAATACAAAGAGTCAAGAGGTAATAGGCTGGACACGCAGGTCCAATTAACAAATTCTAAATTTATTACAACAATTTCCAAAATTTCCCTCACCCATCTAATATCCATCTGATATGCATTATTCACACATCACATCCATGTATTCACACAAAGCATGTTATCAATCAATCTAATCCAATTAATTAATCTGAAAATTAATGACCATCCAATGTTCAAACAACGATTTGATTTTGCGCGAGTCCAACTCATTTTACGAATAAGTACTCAAAGTACGAATTCTTGAATTATATTGAACTACAATATTAAATCCAATTTAATTTGTATTTAATACTAATTCTATATTTAATTCCAAATTAAATAATTACACTTTTTAATGTGTCTTTACGACTTAGATTCTAAATCTAATCGTTACGGGTCTCAAAGCCCAATTAACATCCAATGTCAATTTAATTAAAGTCCAATGGGCTTTCAATTAATTTCATAAGGCATGGACTTTGGTCAATATGGGTCAAACCCAAATACCAAAGCCCATTTAAGGAATCACCCTTATTTGCCAAGAAACCAATTTAGGCCCATTAGGCCCAATTAAAATTAAAGGTCCATTTAATTATATTTGGACTTTATGGATATGGTTTTGGGCCCAATTGGATCCAACCAATTAGCCTAAACCAAACTTGGCCCAACCAAGCCCATTAAGCCCAAATACAACTTTACAAGCACAATTCCAAAATAAGCCCAATTAATTAAATCACAACATTCCAATATCACAATTTAATTAATTCAAAGTGTATAGCCATAATTAATTAACCAAATTAACATTTCCAAAATACTAATTTAATCAATTAATCATGTTCATTATCATCAACACATGTCCAACATCATTGAATCAAAAAATCAATCATTTTCCATGTTAATCACTCACGACAATTTGGGGTTTAATGTCTGATTCCGAATTCAATCCAATTAAATCCTAAATCAACATTTCCCAAGTGATTTCAACTCATCCAATGACCAAAAATCAAAATTACCATGACATTAGGGTAAGTCCAACTTTCGGCCAAGCCTTATATTTTGGGGAAAATTCATCCAATTCAATTTTCATCAAATTGATCATGCATAACACTATGTTATCATCATTCAAGCAAATTCATACAATCAATTTCATCCAAACATGCTCAAATCAATTTTACCCAATTTTACCCTAATTCCAATTTCATGCTTAAACAAGGCTCAAAATACCATTGTTGGGTTTCTACTATTGTCCCAAGATCATTCAAGCAATGAAGATATGAGAATACAACAAAGAAGTATGGCGGAATCATACTTACAATGATCGGCTTTTGCGATGCGAGGAACAACAAAAATTCTTCAAGCTTTTCCTCCAAGGTGCTCACGGCAAAGCACCAATTTTTGCTCCTTTGATTTTCGGTCAAGCCCTCCATGGATGGTCTCCAAGCTCCAAGCTTTGAATAAGGATTCCATGCTCAAGGGTTTGTTTCCCTATCAGCTTTTGATGACTCCTAATGTGTGCTAGCACTCTTGAAATTTTGCCACAAAATTTCTATTTCCCCTTGGTGAAGCTCACGGCATTGAAGGAATGGAAGAGAGAGTTTTTGGCCCTTGGTCGAATGTGAGGGAGAGGAGAGAAGTGAGGAATATGAGATGGGTTTTGTGTATTTGGTTTTCCAAAAACTAATACCAAAAACCAAAGTCAAAAAGTACAAGGCAATAACGCCTTTTAACCACCCCATCACTCATGAATAGTGACTGACATCACATCACTCAAAGTGACAAGGCATCCATCACTTGAATGACTAAAGATGTGACGCTTGATGTGACTTGTGGGCCGCACTTGAATTCGAAATGCGAGTGGGCCCGCAAATACTCCCGGGCTCAGGTTCGCTAATTTCGAATTAACAAATTTTCCGTTGCGACGTAATTAAATCAAATTCAATTAAATAAGTGTGCCTAACAAAATTACTATTCATGTCGCTAACAAATTAATTCTAAATTAACTCGTTCGCCCGAATTAAAATCTAATTTTAATTCCGCGTCGAAATCTAATTTCGTTTAATATATCAAATATATTATTTATCGTTTAATTCCAAATTAATCTTTCTCTCTCTTTAAATAATATATTATCCCAGATAAAATATCTCCGTAATTAATTCCAGATTAATTTTCTCTCTCTTATGATTAATCCCTGATTAATAAAGTGCGAGTCATACGTCATCGGTGAATCTTCGGGAAGCGACCCATGAGATCTCCGGATATATTGGCAGTAAATCTGGTAGTCGGACTATCCGAACACGTACGTACCTAGTACTACATTTTTACCGATTTACAAGACATGGTTGGCTTCTAGCAAAGCACCGTGCCTACCCAATTCTCCAGAAATATTCTTAAAGGAATATGTAATCTTTATCAGGAGTAGTATACGTAGTATTGCGTATTGCGATCCAGTATCGGATGTCACGTGCAAGGCCTGGGGCTGGAATTGTGTCTGCCCCTTACGAAGCACATATCGGATCTCTGGTAACTAGTCTCTATAATCGGATAAACATGACCTAGTCATAATATCCCGATAGCTGCAGTATATAAAAGCACCAGTTTTCTATCTTACGTGATCATCATCTCCACTATGACTAAAGTGATACTTGTTGGAGTTCTACGGCCCCGAGGATCGAATACAAAGTATAAAACACATGTGAGAATACAACGAGGGAGTTGTGGAATACTCACATCGATCGATTGAGCGACGCGGCAATGACCAAAAATCAAATTCTGCTCACTGTCATGGTCACGGCAGTGGCTGTTTTTGAGTCCCCATTTTCGGCTTCAATCTTCAAGAATCCAAGCTCCAAGCTTCCTCAAATGATTCCAAGCTCATGGGTGGACTTCCCTATCACTTTCGCATGACTTCATAGTGTGCTAGCACTCAAGAAATTTGGCACAAATTTCCCCACTTGGCTTCCATTGCTCACGGTTTCTGGGCAGAGTTTGAGAGGAGAGAAGAGAGAGGAAGTGTTGTGTGAGTTGTTTCTAATTTGTGTATCTTATACACAAATGTGAATTTTAAATTCATTTACAATGAATTTGGCTTTCCAAAAGTCAAGCAATTAAAAGCTTTCTATCAACTCACATCAACTCACATCAATCAATCAAATCAAGTGACAAGTTGTCACATCACTCAAAGTGACTAATGATTTGACGCTTAATGCGACTAATGATTTGACGCTTGATTTGACTTGCGTGCCGTACTCGAATTCGAAATGCGAATGCGCTCGCAAATAATCTCGGGCTCGGGTTCGCTAATTCCAAATTAATGAATTTTCATTTGCGACGTAATTAAATGATTATGCCTAGCGAAATCACTATTCACGCCGCTAAAAAATTAATTCTAAATTAATTCATTCGCTAGAACTAAAATCTAATTTTAATTCCGCGTCGAAATCTAATTTCGCATAATATATCCAATATATTAATTTAATCGATTAATTCCATTAATCGTTTTCTCTCTTTATTGATATTTTATCCCAGATAAAATATCTCAGTAATTAATCCCAGATTAATTTTCTCTCTCATCTAATTAATCCCAGATTAATAAAAGTGCGAGTCATACGTCATCGGTGAATCTTTGGGAAGCGACCCATGAGATCCCCGGATATGTTGGCAGTAAATTCGGTCGTTGGACTATCCGAACACGTAAGTAACTGGTACTAAGTTTATACCGATTTACAAGACAAGGTTGGCTTCTAGCAAAGCGCCATGCCTACCCAATTCTCCAGAAATATCCTTACAGGAATAAGGATCTATATCAGGCGTAGTATACGTAGTATTGCATATTTCGATCATGTATCAGATGATCACATGCAAGGCCTGGGGCTGGTACAATGTCTGCCCCTTACGAAGCATATATCGGATTACGAGCAACTAGTCTCTTTATTATCGGATAATCATGACCAAGTCATATTATCCCGATGGTTGCAACCCTTAGAGAACCAGTTCTCTATCCCTACGCGATCATCATCTCCATATGACTGGAGTGACACTTCCGTCTTGACATCACACCCAACACACTACGATTCTCAATATACCCAGCAGAGGCGTACACAGAACCTGTTAAAGCCCTAGACGACCACAACCAAAGTATATTGATTGTCGCAAGTATTAACGGTGCAAGTCTCAGGTTAAGACCAAATACACCTACCCTGATGTCGGACTTCCATAGACACATAGTCATACTACCAATGGAATTCCGAGGGGGTCGATCCAGAGCAAAGCTGTTTCCCGTACCATCGATAAACACAACCTCCTATTACACTTGCATGAGTATCCTATACCCAAATATATGAGAACTATGCCGTTTGTGGCCTCACAATGAGCACAAGTGTAATACTAGTCTTTTACGCATATATCGATGTCCAATCTCAATAATACTCTGAGTAGGGATATTTAATGATTTATCCTTTGTGGACTAATACTGTCTCATTTCATTCTCAATCCAGGAACAAATCATAAATACCTCATGTTATTTATACATCTTGGTGATCTAATCACAAATGATAATAGAGCAATCTCCTTTGTCACATAGTTAATTTGTACAACAACACCATGATCTGTACAAATAGTGACGCTATGGGTCATAATTGTCCAACAATCTCCCACTTGGCCTATAGCCAGTCACTCGAGTGTCTGACACCCGAACTATATACGGTTGGCTCAAATTGATGAGAAAAGGCTTTCGTCAGCGGATTTGCTTGATTATCATCTGATGCGATTTATTCGATCATTACATCGCCATGATGTATGTTTCAAACGAATCAGATGAATATCGAAATATGTATTCGGATCGTTGATGAGACCATTAATTCTTTAGCCTACGCTGTAGCCTAGCTCAGCTGGTAAAAGAACTATATCTAATCTAATTAGATTTATTATCGACCCAGAAGGCTTCTATTGCTGCCTCAGCTACAGCAATAACCCGCATTTGTTGTTTATTCGGTAACAATATCTTGCATGGAATATTTCCAGCTCAATGTTCCGTTATTCAAACTTTATAGTAAAGTTTGTGACTTATAGTCGTCTTTATCGGTTTAGGAAACTTGCAACAGTGATCCCAGTAACTTCAAGTTCTCCATCTCCATAGAATAAGACAACATCCTTAGATCTCTAAGATACTAAAGGATGTTCTTAATATCAATCCAGTGACTATCACTTGGATTGGCCTGTTTGTGACTTCATATGCTCAAAGCGTATGAGACACCAGGTCGCGTACATTTTTCAATGTACGATTTCTCGGAGAGTTTTCTCGAAAGCCAAGCTTTCGCCGATTGTTTTATGGGAATATCATTTCCAAGAAATGACATATATTATCATTATTTTATAGGGCAGCCACTGTCAGTGCGCTCCCACTAACCTCCTTATATACACAAGAATCATTTCGTTTTGAATTAAATCATAAGCCATTATGATTACATCAAAACGATAATTCCAAGAACCTAATGCTTACTTCAATCCAAACATGGATCGAATAACCTACAAACCTTGTTTGCTAGTTTTGGTACGACAAAACCGTCAGGATGTTGTAAACATCCTCCAAAAGGTTTCCGTTAAGGAAAGAGATTTTGGCATTTAGCTGTCATATTTCATAAATGAAACATGCATCATTAGCAAGCATTATCCAAATGGATTTACTGTGGCAACAGGTAAAATGTTTCGTTGTAATCAACACAATGTTGATAACAATACCTTTCCGCTAAAAGCCTAGCTTTATACGTTGGTGTGTTGCCATCCATGTATGTCTTCCTTGAAGACTTATATAGTACCAATAGGCACAATGCCTTGCGGTACAACAACTAGTATCCAAACTTAGTTGATATACATGGAATCCATTTCTAACTCATGACACTTTGTCATAATAGCGAGTCGATACCTTGTATCACTTCCTCATGCGTAGTCAGTTGGTATACCTCAATAAGATTGACATCTTTATGAGGTGAGATCAGAAACCCATACCCCAGGTTGTTTTCTGAATCTCTCCGACATACGAGGTTCTTGTGTATTCGAAGATTATTGGTATAGTTTCATCCTTGATGAACTATTTGTGTTCCATTAAGATTCGGTGCCATGAATAGTATTACTCTGATTTTCATCGAGTTTTACTATCCTCCCACTTACCACTGCATATCGGTTTTCTTATTAGGAAAACTGCATGGCGAGCAACAATTAAATTGTTCTCTTGTGAGATGTATAAGTACTATACTTATGGTATCCTAGGATAACCTACAATTGGCACTTATCCAATTTGGGTTTTAGTTTGGTATCATCCAAACATATGCCTAGCATTCCCAAATTTTCAGGAATTAGAAACCCGGTTTCTTTCCTGTTCATATCTAATATGAAATCTTTCAAATAGATTTCATTGAAAATAAGTTCTTGCACTGTTAATGCATATCCATTGAAGGAAATGGTAGCTCAGAGCGACTCATGATTAGCCTTATCATGTCTAACATAATTAGGTTAGTCTGTTCGGACACACCGTAAAATTGACGTGTTCCGGGTGGAGTCCTCATTGAAAGAATACTATACTCTTTCAAGTATATTAGAAACTTATTGCTTAAGTATTTTTCCATTACGGTCTTACCGTGACGGTTTAATACTTTAGCCGATCTGTTTGTCTACTTCGTGTCGAAACTTAAAAGTTTCTGATTTATGTTTCGAAAGAAACACATAACAATAACGCGATGCCACATCCGTAAAGGTCACGAAATATTCATATCCACCTCTAGCCTAGCTAGACATGGGCCCACTTGCTTCACTATGAACTAGGGCTAACAGATCGATAGCACTTACACTTTCACCATGTAAAGGCGTTTTATGCACTTTGCCTAATAAAATAGATTCGTAGACTTTATTTGAATAGAATCAAATCAGTCCTAGTACCCACTCTTCGAAAGTGTGGATATACGAGTCTTGTTTAATTGTGTCCCAGACAGCAATGCCACATTTAAGTTTCTTCTGATCAAATTAGTTTGAGCTATTTGTTTGTCATTTTATACGTTTGAGATTCATTTACATTCAAAATATAAATGCTGTTATTCACATCTAATGTGTTTACCTCAATATCATCTTTATAAAATAAAACACTTTAGTGTTCTAGAATATAAAGGTAAACCCACAGTGGGTTAAACACTGATATAGAGATAATGTTTCTAGTTAAACTAGTTACATTATAACAGTTTCCAAATTTAGGTACACACCCGAGGGTAGTTCCTAAAGTTAGGTATCTACGGTTAAAACAGTGACAGTCGTCCCATTTCCAATTCGCAGATAAATCTCTATTGAAGTCAGTATCCTGCTCATAGCAGATTCTGAACATCAATTCATATTTATGTATCACATTAAGTATATAAAATCTAATTTTAATACTAGTATTTTACATATTTATGACAAACATATTTGAAGTTAGAGCCTTGCTCGTCTTCAATTCCTTCATGTCTGCTTTGTCCAAACTGCAGTCACGCTTCCATGATCCCGTTTGCCACAGTTTAGGCAGACATTTTGGGATATGTCATTTATCTTCCTAGAAGATTATAATGATTTTGCCTTTGCCCTTTTCCACATTCCAGAAGCCTTTGGCCAAGCCTTGGGTTTCTAGAATATCGAAGTAAGGTGCGTCTTGCGCTACTTCCCTAATTGAAAACTTTGACTTTATCTCCTTGAGAATAGTCATTATCTCTCTAAGAGTTAAGTATTGCAATTTATTACTTCTAAAATCTAAGTATATATTTATGAAGATCCTTCAATTTCTTTATCATACTTTAAGGATCTAACCCTTAGTTCTGACAAAGAAATTAAGGAGTCTACTGCGACAAGCTTAATGGATTAAGCACTAAAGTTATCATCATATAAATCTTCCAAAGATTATGCTCTACAATTTGCTTAACTCTGGGCTTAGGCCTAATATGTTTTTTATCAAATAAAGTAACTTATTAGTTTCCATGACCATCATGAAATTATTCCCAATTTTGAAAATTAAACCATTTAAATACATTTTCCCTATGATTATGTTTTAAATGTCAATCTTTCAATTTTATCTTGATTTTAATAGTCCAACTATTTAATCAAGGATTTAGGTACTATTAAATATAATGATTATTATAGTCCAACTATATTAATCAACTATACTTTAATTGTTTGAGTATAGTCCAACTGTTTTATTAAAACATCTATTAAATATTAGTCTAACTAACATTTAATTTATTTGACGAATGATATTTGATTTGAGCGCGTATAGCAAGTAATTAAACGAATATTGCAAATTTAATTCTTGCCTCCCACTATTTTTCAGCGAACCTCTAACCCTCTGTCGAGTACTCGGGAAACTGTGTTTCCTAGCGGGCTAGGATCCCGTTAAATATCACACAATCTTGACTTTGGCAAACAAATTGTATGATAATTAACTAGGTAGATCTCTAAGATCAATTGAATCTAATCCAATTCCTAGATCCAGTAGGGGGACATCCAAGTCCAAAACATATATCTTATATATGCCAATATATCCAACATATTGCCTAACCTTTTTCCTCTGAATCAACTAAGCCTTGGCTTTGGCACAAGAAACTTAGTGATCCCAGTTAAGCGCGACCCATTGACCATGGAAAGCTTCGTAATCAATGTCGATGGACAAGAAGTGGTCTTGACTTTGGCCAAAATCCACAACTTGGACAAGACACTAATATGGAACAAAGCCTTTGTGATTCAAACACATCCTCGACGGACAAAGGCCTTGACTTTTTCCAACAAGCCAATGCCAGTCTTAGATCTTGAGTAAGAATCACTCAATGAAGGAAAAACGCTTAATATTTATGAGGGTTTTTCGAATGCAAATCGGCAACCAATTTATTATCTTTGTTAAGGTCTCATCATCATACACCCTTAAACATGCATTCTAAATACATAATAAAGCACATATGAATAAAATAATAATGATATACGGATGGATACTTTACACAATGATCCTAGATCAAATCTCTCTCTTTCCACTCTCCCGCTAGCACAAGTATTTACTTCTACCAGTTACACTACACTTCTAAAGAAACCTCATTTATTGAGGGGAATAGGTGAGAAGAGAATACAAAGAATAAAGAGGTAATAAGGCTAGACAAGCAGGTCCAATTTAATAAATTCCAAATATTACAAAAATTTCTAAAATTTCCCCACCCATCTAATATCCATCTGATATACATTATTCATGCATCGCAACCATGTATTCACACAAGCATGTTATCAATCAATCAAATCAAATTAATTAATCTGATAATTAATGACCATCCAATGTTCAAACAACGATTTGATTTTGCGCGAGTCAAACTCGTTTTGCGAATAAGTACTCAAAATATGAATTCTCGAATTAAATTAAACTACATAATTAAATCCAATTCAATTTGTATTTAATACTAATTCGCTATTTAATTCCAAATTAAATATTACACTTTATTAATAAACTTTTACGACTTAAATTCCAAATTTAATCGCTACGGGTCTCCAAGCCCGATTAACGTCCAACGTCAATTTAAGTAAAGTCCAATGGGTTTTTAATTAATTTCTTCAAGGTGTGAACTTTTGGTCAACTCGGGTCAAACCGAATAACCAAAGCCCAATCCGGGAATTACCCCATAAGCCCAGAAATCAATTTAGGCCCATTAGGCCCAATTAAACTTATTAAGGTCCATTAGTCGCATTTGGGCTTTATGGAAGCGGTTTTGGGCCCAATTGGATCCAACCAATTTAGCCTAAACCTAACTTGGTACAACCAAGCCCAATAAGCCCATTTACAACATTACAAGCCCAAATCCAATTTTAAGCCCAATTATAATTAAATTACAAAAGCCCAATTTTATAATTTAATTACCTAAAGTGTATAACACAATTAATCACCCTAATCAATATTTCCAAAACATCAATTAGCCTAATTAATCATGCTAATTTACAACAAAACATGTCCAACAAATTTCATTAAAAAATCAAACCCAATACATGCTATCATAGTCTCGGCAATTGAAGGAAATTCATGTCCGATTCAGTTTCAATCCAATTAAATCCACAATCGACATTAAATCAACATCCCAATTGATTCCAACTCATCCAATGAATCAAAAAATCAAAAATCCAAGACTTTAGGGCTTCTCAAACTCTTGGCCAAGCAAGATAAATTGGGGAAAATTGTTCCAAACAACATTTCATTAAATTGATCCAATCAATCTTCAATTAAAACACATTTAAGCATATTCATTCATCCAATTTCATAAATTCATGCTCAAAATCAATTTACCCAAATTTTAAGCCCTATTTCGTTTTCATGCTTTTACTCCGCTTGATACCATTGTTGGAGTTCTGCGGCCCCGAGGATCAAATACAAAGCATAAAACACATGTACGAATACAACGAGGGAGTTGCGGAATACTCACATCGATAGGTTGAGCGACACGGCAACGAACAAAAATCAAATTCTGCTCACTGTCATGGTCACGGCAGTGGCTGTTTTGGAGTCCCCATTTTCGGCTTCAATCTTCAAGAATCCAAGCTCAAAGCTTCGTCAAATGATTCCAAGCTCATGGGTAGACTTCCCTATCACCTTCGCATGACTTCGTAGTGTGCTAGCACTCAAGAAATTTGCCACAAATTTCCCCACTTGGCTTCCCTTGCTCACGATTTCTGGGCAGAAACCAGTGAAGAACACAGCCCTTTGGGCGTGTTTGAGAGGAGAGAAAGAGAGAGGAAGTGTTGTGTGAGTTGTTTCTGATTTGTGTATCTTATACACAAATGTGAATTTCAAATTCATTTACAATGAATTTGGCTTTCCAAAATTCAAGTAATTAAAAGCTTTCTATCAACTCACATCAACTCACATCAATCAATCAAATCAAGTGACAAGTTGTCACATCACTCAAAGTGACTAATGATTTGACGCTTGATTTGACTTGCGTGCCACACTCGAATTCGAAATACGAATGCGCTTGCAAACAAACTCAGGCTCAGGTTCACTAATTCCAAATTAATGAATTTTCCGTTGCGACATAATTAAATGATTATGCCTAGCGAAATCACTATTCACGTCGCTAACGAATTAATTCTAAATTAATTCGTTCGCCCGAACTAAAATCTAATTTTAATTCCGCGTCGAAATCCAATTTCGTATAATATATCGAATATATTAATTTAATCGATTAATTCCAAATTAATCGTTTTCTCTCTTTATTGATATTTTATCCTAGATAAAATATCTCCGTAATTAATCCAAGATTAATTTTCTCTCTCATCTAATTAATCCCAGATTAATAAAAGTGCGAGTCATACGTCATCGGTGAATCTTTGGGAAGCGACCCATGAGATCCCCGGATATGTTGGCAGTAAATACGGTCGTCGGACTATCCGAACACATAAGTACCTGGTACTACGTTTATACCGATTTACAAGACAAGGTTGGCTTCTAGCAAAGCGCCATGCCTACCCAATTCTCTAGAAATATCCTTACAGGAATAAGGATCTATATCAGACGTAGTATATGTAGTATTGTGTATTTCGATCCAGTATCAGATGATCACATGTAAGGCCTCGGGCTGGTACAGTGTCTGCCCCGTACGAAGCATATATCGGATTACGAGCAACTAGTCTCTTTATTATCGGATAATCATGACCAAGTCATATTATCCCGATGGTTGCAACCCTTTAGAGAACCAGTTCTGTATCTCTACGCGATCATCATCTCCATATGACTGGAGTGACACTTCCGTCTTGACATCACACCCAACACACTATGATTCTCAATATACCCAGCAGAAGCTTACACTGAACCTGCTAAAGCCCTGGACGACCACAACCAAAGTATATTGATTTTCGCAAGTATTAGCGGTGCAAGTCTCAGGTTAAGACCAAATACACCTACCCTGATGTCGGACTTCCATAGACACATAGTCATACTACCAATGGAATTCCGAGGGGGTCTATCCAGAGCGAAGCTGTTTCTCGTACCATCGGTAAACACAACCTCTTATTACACTTGCATAAGTATCTTATACCCAAATATATGAGAACTATGCCTTTTGTGCCCTCACAACGCGCACAAGTGTAATACTAGTCTTTTACGCATTTATCCATGTCCAATCTCGATAATACTCTGACTAGGGATATTTTATGATTTATCCTTCTTGGACTGATACTGTCTCATATCATTCTCAATCCAGGAATAAATCATAAGGACCTCCTATCATTTATACATCTTGGTGATCTAATCACAAATGATAAGAGAGCAATCTCATTTGTCACATAGTTAATTTGTACAACAACACCATGATCTGTACAAATAGTGACGCTATGGGTCATAATTGTCCAACAATACTTCCATATTGACATCACACACAATACACTACGATTCTCAATATACCCAGAAGAGGCGTACACTGAACCTGTTAAAGCCCTGGATGACCAAAACCAAAGTATATTGATTGTCGCAAGTGTTAGCGGTGCAAGTCTCAGGTTAAGACCAAATACACCTACCCTGATTTGGATTTCCATAGACACATAGTCATACTACCAATGGAATTCCGAGGGGTCTATCTAGAGTGAAGCTGTTTCCGTACCATCGGTAAACACAACCTCATATTACACTTTCATGAGTATCCTATACCCAAATATATGAGAACTATGTCGTTATGCTCCCACAACGCGCACAAGTGTAATACTAGTCTATTCCGTATTATTGATGTCCAATCTCGATAATACTACGACTAGGGATATTTAATGATTAAACCTTCATGGATTGATACTGTCTCATATCATCTCAATCCAGAACTAATCATAAGGACCTTCTATCACGTATACATCTTGGTAATCTAATTACAAATGATAAAAGAGCAATTTCCTTTGTCACATAGTTAATTTGTACAACAATACCATGATCTGTACAAATAGTGATGCTATGGGTCATAATTGTCCAACATGGTGATGACTTGTATTACACATTTTGTGTGTAATCATGAGATTGACTTTTACCAAATTTTGAGATTTGATATATGATATTTTGTTTTTTGAAAACAAGATACAAAAATAATTTTTTTTTTCATCTCCCTCTCTTCTCTCTAATTGGCACTCTCCCTCTCAAATTTGGCTTGGCCGAAACTTGAAGAACGAAGAAGAAGATTTTGTCGTAAAAATTTCTAAGTGCTAGCACACACAAGGAATCATCCAAGGTGATAGGGAAACCATCCCAAAAGCTTGGAATCAAAGGACAAAGCTTGAAGCTTGGATCTTGGAGCTTGGCCGAAAACTTGGAGCAAAAAGTTTTGTGTTTGACGCATCCTAAATCCGTTCAATGTAAGTATGATTCTGCCATACTTCTTTATGTATTCACGTTATTTCATTGCTTGAATGATCTTGGGATTGTCTTAGAGACCAACAATGGTATCAGATCCTTGAATAAGCATGAAATATACTTTGGGTTTATATACTAAAATTTGGGTAAATTTGATTTGAGAATGATTTAACCAAATTGTTTGTTTGAGCATGCTTATATATGGATAACTTGGAGTTATATGTGATCAATTTGAAGAAAATTGAATTGGATTAATTTTCCCCAATTTTTTGCATGTTGGCCGAATGCAATGTAGCCCTAAAGTCATGGTATTTTTTGTTTTTTGATCATTGGATGAGTTGAAAGACATGGATATATTGATTTAAGATTCAATCGAATTGAAATCGGAATCGAATATAAAAAACCCTCAAATGCCGTGAGCTTCAAAGCATGAAATGAGATGATTTTTTGTTTCAATAATGTTGGACATGTGTTGAACAAATTAAAGCATGATTAATTGATTAAATTGATATTTTGGAAATGTTAATTTAGATAATTAATTAATGTAATACACTTTAATTAATTAAATTATGAAATTTGGAATTTTAGAGTTTGATTAATTGGGCTTAATTTAGAATTGGGCTTATAATGTTGTATTTGGGCCTAATGGGCTTGGTTGGGCCAAGTTGGTTTAGGACAATTGGATTCGATCCAAATTGGGCCTAAATCATTCCATTAAGTCCAAATATGACAAATGGGCCTTTTATGTTTAATTGGGCCTTATGGGCCGAAATTGGTTTCTTGGCAAATATGGTGATTCCTTAATTGGGCTTTGGTATTTGGGTTTGACCCATATTGACCAAAGTCCATGCCTTAAGAAATTAATTGAAAGCCCATTGGACTTTAATTAAATGACATTGGATGTTAATTGGGCTTTGAGACCCATTTAGATTAGATTTGGAATCTAAGTCGTAAAGGTGCATTTAAAAGTGTAATTATTTAATTTGGAATTAAATATAGAATTAGTATTGAATACGAATTAAATTAGATTTAAATTATAGTTCGATATAATTCAAGAATTTGTACTTTGAGTACTTATTCTTAAACGAGTTGGACTCGCGCAAAATCAAATCGTTGTTTGAACATTGGATATCACTTTATTCAAGATTAATTAATTGGATTAGATTAGATTGAATAACATTCTTTGTGTTAATACATGGATGTGTTGAATGAATAATGTATATCAGATGGATATTAGAAGGGAAATGGCAATTTTGGAAATTGTTGTAAATTTAGAATTTATTAAATTGGACCTGCGTGTCCAGCCTTATCTCTCTCGATTCTTTGTAATTCTCTTCTCACCTAATTCCCCTCAATGTTAATGAGGTTTCTTTAATTGTATTATGTAATTGGGTAGAAGTAGGAATAGTGCTAGCCGGGGAGAGGAAAGTGAGTGATTTGTTCTAGGAACAATCTGTGAGATATCCATCCGCATATCATTATTAATTTATTTTCCGCGCCTTATTATGCTTTTAGAATGCATGCTTAAGGGTGTATGATGAAACCTAACAAAGATAATAAATTGGTTGCCAATTTACGCGAAAAACCCTCAATAAATATTAAGCGTTTTCCTTCCATTGAGTGATTCCTACTCAAGATCCAAGATTGGCACTGGTTTGTTGGCCAAAGTCAAGACCTTTGTCCATCACGGATGTGTTTGAATCATGAAGGCTTTGTTCCATATCGTATGTCTTGTCCAAGTTGTGATTTTTTGGCCAAAGTCAAGATCACTTCTTGTCCATTGACATCGATTACGAAGCTTTCCAAAGTCAATGGGTTCCGCTTAACTGGAATCATGAAGCTTATTGTGCCAAAGCCAATGCTTAGTTGATTCAGAGGATAAAGGTTAGGAAAATATATTGGATATATTGGCATATATATTGTATATATGTTTCGGACTTAGAGGTCCACCTACTGGATCTAGGAATTGGATGAGATCCAATTGACCTTAGAGATCTACCTAGTTAAATATCATACAGCTTGTTGGCCAAAGTCAAGGTTGTGTGTTATTTAACGGGATCCTAGCCCACTAGGAAACTAGGTTTCCTGAGTACTCAACAGATGGTTAGAGGCTCGCTGAAAAATAGTGGGAGGCTAGTATTGAATTTGCAATTTCGTTCAAATACTTAGCTTTACGCGCTTTCAAATTATTTCGTCAATTATTTTTATTAGTTGGACTAATATATTATTATTTTTCTTGTAACAGTTAGACTGTATCCAAACATCGTTAATCGAATAGTTGGACTATTGCGGTTAAGATGACAGGAAAGTTAAGCTTTAGAGATATTGTCATGGGCGATAATGTCTTTAATGGCACAAACTTTCAAGACTGGGATATGAATCTCAGAATTTTTCTGGGATCTGAGAAGTTACTCTACACTATAGAGCGACCTCTTGGGCCTAAGGCCCGACCTGATCAGTTACTTGAGCTAGAGCTTTGGAAGACTCATAGCGATGACAATGCGACTGCTCAATCGGTAATGCTTGCTGCTATGACTCCGTAATTCCGTCGTCAAAACAAGGGGTTGGATCCCTATGAGATGATGGCGAAGTTGCATGATCTTCACCGATCTAATCTTATATCGCAAAGATATGAGTTGCAGAAGAAGCTCTTCCGCGCTCGCATGTCAGAGGGTACGTCTATTAAGCACCATGTGTCACAGATGATTGCTGACATTGAGAAACTCAGACAAATGGGCATAGTCTTCGAGGCTGAGACTTCAGTAGATTTGATCCTACAGTCTCTCCCCGACATTTGGAGTGGGTTCATCATGAACTACAACATGTTGAACCAATACCAAAATCTTGGAGAGTATATGTCCACTCTGCGTGAAGTAGAAAAAGAGCTCCTTAAGGGCAAGAAACGCGAGGCCTACTTTGCTTCAACATATCAAACTCCGAGGGCTTGGCCCAAAGCGAGTGGAGGTGTTAAGAAGAAGAAGCATAAG
The DNA here is from genome assembly GCA_019454045.1 of Zanthoxylum bungeanum. Lineage (NCBI taxonomy): Eukaryota > Viridiplantae > Streptophyta > Magnoliopsida > Sapindales > Rutaceae > Zanthoxylum > Zanthoxylum bungeanum. The sequence continues at coordinate 156,773 of SKCR01030483.1, forward strand.
AAGAAAGGCAAGGCCAAATCGTCAAAGGGTTCTGGGAAACCTAAGGATAAATCCCAAGATGTATGTCTCCAGTGCGGCAAGCGGGGTCACTGGAAGCGTGACTGCCGCGAGGACAAGGCACACATGAAGGAAATCAAAGCGGGCAAGACACCGACTTCAGGTATGTTTGTTATAGAAATAAACATGTCTACTACTAGTTTTAAAAATTGGATTTTTGATTCTGGTTGTGGAACTCATATATGTACTGATGTGCAGGATCTGCAGATTAGCAGGAGACTGGCCTCAGGAGAGATTGACCTCCGCGTTAGAAATGGGACACGGGTCGCCGTTTTGGCTGTTGGCACTTTTATTTTGGAACTGCCCTTGGGGCATGTACTTAAACTATCAGACTGTTATTATGTTCCTAGTTTGACTATGAATATTATTTCTGTATCTATGTTAACCCAATGTGGGTATACTTTTGTATTTAGAAACACTGGGAGTTTTATGTATAAAAATTATATGGAAATTTGCACTGCTGATGTAAATAATGGTCTTTATATTTTGAATATGAATCAATCTCAAACATATAATGTAACAAACAAAAGGCTTAAAGTAAGTAACAAAGATGAAACTTATATGTGGCATTTTCATCCGGGACACATAAACAAGACACGTATATCCACACTTTCGAAGAGTGGGTACTTGGACGGATTTGATCCAAATTCATATGACGTCTGCGAATCTTGTTTATTAGGCAAGATGCCTAAATCATCTTTTAGTGGAAAAAGGTGCACGTGCCACCAAACTGTTAGCCCTTGTTCATAGTGATGTTTGTGGGCTCATGTCTAGCCAGGCTAGAGGTGGATATGAATACTTCGTAACCTTTACGGATGATGCATCGCGTTATGGTTATATATATCTTATGAGACACAAGTCGGAAACTTTTGAGAAATTCAAAGAGTTTGACACGAAGTAGAAAAACAGACCGACAAAAGTATTAAGAGATTACGGTCGGACCGTGGTGGCAAATACTTGAGCAATGAGTTTCTTGATTACTTGAAAGAATATGGTATTCTTTCACAGTGGACTCCTCCAGGAACTTCGCAATTAAACGGTGTGTCCGAACGGAGAAACCGAACTTTGTTAGACATGGTAAGGTCTATGATGAGTCGCACAGAGCTACCTATTTCCTTATAGGGATATGCATTGAACAGTAAAATACTTATTTTGAATAAGGTTCTGTCAAAGTCTGTTCAACAGACTCCATATGAAATATGGACAGGAAAGAAACCGGGTTTCTCATTCCTGAAGATTTGGGGTTGCTGGGCATACGTCAAACATTTGGAAGGTACCAAACTTGAACCCAAATCGGATAAATGCCTATTATAGGATATCATAGGGAAACCAAATGATATTACTTCTATCACCCACAACAGAACAACGTATTTGTTGCTCTACATGCGGTTTTCCTTGAGAAGGAATTCCTAAATGCAGTGATAAGTGGGAGGAAACTAGAAATCTATGAAAATCAGAGTGATACTGTTCCTGGCACATAATCCTTAACGGAACATGAACAGTCCATCAGGGATGAGACTGTACCACAATCTTCGAATACACAATAACTGTTTAGGTCGGAGAGAGTCAGAAAACAACCTGAGAGGTATGGGTTTCTTATCTCACCTCATGTGGATATTAATCTTATTGAGGAAGATAAGCCAGCTACGTATGAGGAAGCGATACAAGGTATCGACTCCGGTTTATGGCAAGATGCCATGAATTCTGAAATGGATTCCATGTACACCAACCAAGTTTGGACACTGGTTGATGCACCAGAAGGCGTAAAGCCTATTGGTTGGAAATGGGTCTTCAAGAGGAAGACTGACATGGATGGCAACGTACAAACGTACAAAGGTAGGCTTGTAGCGAAAGGGTATCTTCAACGACATGGTGTCGATTATGACGAAACTTTTTCACCTGTTGCCATGATTAAATCCATTAGGATAATGCTTACTATTGTTGCATATTTCGATTACGAGATATGGTAGATGGACGTCAAAACCGCTTTCCTTAACGAAAACCTTTTGGAAGATGTTTATATGCAACGGTTTTGTCATACCAAAACTTGCAAACAAGGTTTGTAAATTAAATCGATCCATTTATGGATTGAAGCAAGCATCACGTTCTTGGAACCAACTTTTTGATGAGATCATAAAAGAATATGACTTCATTCAAAACAAGGATGATCCTTGTGTATATAAGAAGGTTAGTGGGAGCGCACTGACATTCATTGTCCTTTACGTTGATGATGTATTGCTTATTGGCAATGACATTCCCGTGTTAACATCGGTGAAAGCTTGGCTTTCATTAAAATTCTCCATGAATGATCTGGGAGAATCAGCCTTTATTATAGTAATAAAGATCTACCGGGATAGATCTAGAAAGCTGCTTGGACTCTCCCAGAGCACGTACATTGACAAAGTGTTGAAGAGATTTAACATGGATCAGTCCAAGAGGGGACTGTTGCCAGTGTCACATGGCGTCACTCTAACTAAGGACATGTATCCTAAAACTCAAGATGAGAGAGACAGCATGAGTCGGATACCGTTCACCTCGGCAGTCGGATCGATCATGTATGCCATGATATATACGCGACCTGATGTCTCGTATGCTTTGAGCATGTGTAGTTGATGACCGGAAAATATATCAATATTTACCACCCCTTTTACTTAATATTTTGTTTAGTTTCTCGGGTTTGATGAACGTTTTGATGTGTTTTTTAGTTTATTTTGCAGATAAAATAATATCGGGTCTTAATGAAATCATTTAGGATGAAATATGGGTCAAATAAGGGCAATTATTGGACTTGATATTTTAATTTTGGAGATTGGAAACTTGAAAGGGCGTTTTGACGAAGTGCAGTTTTGGAAATTACAATTTTGTGCATCTGTCGTATTTTGGGCATAACCATTTATTCAAATATCGGATTGAGCGGATTCAAGTTCCATATTAAAGACGACTCAAAGATCTACAACTTTGAAAGAGAAAATAGTTTCGAATTCTGATGATTTCATGACCGAAATTGATGAACCATCCAAAAGTGTGTGGAGTGTAATTATTAAAAGTCATTATCAATCATTTTCAAAGCAAAATATTAATTAATTAATAATTAATAAAAATTATCAAACAATCAACACCAAACAAGATAAGCAATTAGCGGAGCAATTATGGATTTGTGGAGTAATTAGTGGAGAAATTAATAATGGATTTGGTGGAGAATTTGATGGATGATTTGATGGTGGCAAAATTTTGCCTATAAATACCAAGCCATTTCATTTGTAAAATTCATACTTTCTTCTTTGAAATTCTTAATGAATAAATAAGAAGATTGTATCTAGTTTGTTTATTTTTAGTTTTCAGTAATTAATTTTCAGTTTCGCACTTTCTTTTCTTTACTTTTCAGTTTTTACTTTCCGCAATTTTTTTTACGCACAGTACTTTTCTTTCTTTAATTTTTCAGTTTTTACTTTTCAGTAATGAGGAGGTAACTTCCCCAGCTAGGGTGAAAGGTAATTCTTTTACTATTGCTATTTAGATTAATCTCCCTTAAATATAATATATTCACTATTTAAAATATTGACTTAAAAAGGATACCGCCAAGCCAGATTGGTCGGTTGGTAATTAAACTTTCTTACCGCCTATATGGCAGGTTCATGGACAAATCTTTTTACCGCCTTATGGCCGGTTGGACTTAATTTCATTTAATCAGTTACCGCCTATATGGTTGGTTGGTAATGTTATCACAAGTTTATATATTATATTATGGGAGATATCTAAATTAGTAGTAGTAAAAGTAATTCCTTTTACCTTAGCATTTTATTTTATTGTAATTTACTTTTCAGTATTTACTTTACCGCATTTTTACTTTATGTCTTTTATTTTCAAGTTTTTACTACCTGTAAATATGTGTCGTAACTAAGCCAGTTATCTGGGGTTGTGATGAAATCCAATATCAACGGTTTATAAGGGGTTAAATTATAGTTTGGGTAATATAAAGGTTTATTTATTGAGTCTTAATCCTAATGCTTTTTATTAACTGGCCATTAATAAAATTGAACTGGTAAATCTAAAATGAACTAGACATAGGGATTTTAGGTTTAAGACCTTAGACTTAATAGCCCACGATCTTCCTTGAGGATAGATAACCCTTTAATAGATTTCCTTACAGGATAGGAATATACCTGTCGGGCGGGGGTAGCCATAATTGGAACTTAAACTTAATGAATCCAGATAATTTGGTTGACATAGACATATGGTTCAATTGGGTTAAACTGGGTATTTGTGTCTGACCATCGACAGAGGCTTACACATAATTTAGTGTTCCAGGTTAATAAATCAATATATTACCCAACTTTAAGATAACCACTTCATCTTTAAAATGATATTGGAAGAAATCACAACCCTAGATAGTTTTTAATATTAAATTTTCTTAAAATCTACTTTCGAACAATGTTATTTACTTACTTGTTTTTAAATTTAGAATCGTCACCATTTCAAATCAATCAAACAACCTGTTAGATACTAGTAATCATTTGACCTCATAAAATTAATAGATTAGATATTAAGTCCTCGTGGGATCGATATTTTTATACTACTTGAACGATACGTGCGCTTGCGTTATACGTGTGTGTTTACGCCGGTCAAGTTTTTGGCGCCGTTGCCGGGGACTTATTTATCTTTTACTATTAGTTTAGGGGTTAGATACGTTACTTGTATCTAATTTCTTTTTACTTATTGTCGTTGTTTTCTTGTGTTTCAGGTTTTCAGAAACTACATGAGACGAACCAGAAGCTTTGAACTCCGACCGCTTGACCCGGAAATTGAAAGAACCATCAGACAGTTGAGAAGGGAAAGGCGAGAAGGCCAAGAAGCTTTAGTCAACATGGAACCTGAACCTTTGAACGTTGCACCACCAATTCCCATTCGAGACAGAACCATTCCGGTGGTTGACAGACTCATTCCTGTATTGTACTTCCTTCTTCCTCCCTTACCAGCAAATGCGTGTGACATCAAAACATGCATTCAGATGATTCAGCAGTCAGTTCAGTTCGGGGGGAATGCAACTGAAGATCCTAATCCCACATCAGCAACTTCCTGGAAGTTTGCGGCACTTTTAACTACAACAGAGCATCAGAAGAAGCAATGAGACTGCGTGTTTTTCCATACTCCTTGAAGGACAGAGCTAAAGCTTGGCTACATTCACTACCAGCAGGTTCCATCACAACTTGGAACACTTTAGCCACCAAATTTCTTGCAAAGTACTTTCCACCAGCCAGAACCGGAAAATTGAGGAATGACATCACATCCTTTGTACAACAAGATTCAGAATCTCTGCGAAGCTTGGGAAAGGTACAAAGATTTACTCCGGAAATGTCCTCACCATGAGATTCCAAAGTGGCTACAAGTCCAGACCTTCTACAATGGACTTTCTGGAATAATGAGAACCACAATCGATGCTGCTGCTGGAGGAGCCTTGATGGCAAAAGGAGAAGATCAAGCCTGGGACCTAATCGAAGAAATGGCCAACAACAATTCCTTGTGGCCAACAGAAAGGAGCATGATCCAAAGAATTGCAGGAATTTATGAAGTTGGAGCAAACACAGCAGTGAATACCAGGCTGGATCAGATATGCAAATGTCTAGAAACACTTAGCACGCAAGTTGTGAACATCATGGATCCACAAGTTCACCATATGGAGGAGCACCAGAACCAAACCAACACCAACAGTGAACGGTAATTATGTCAACAATTTCAACAGACAAAGGAACAATCCATATTCCAACACCTACAACCCAGGGTGGAGGAATCATCCTAATTTATCATGGAGCAACAATTCAGGCCAACAACAGAACTATCCACCACCTGAATTCCAGCAACAGAACAAAGGCCAGGAGCAGGCAAATGAATCAGGAATAACAGAAGTGTTGACCTACTTGAAAAGATAGAAGCAAAACACGACTCTCAAGCAGCAAGATATGATACTATATTTCAAAGCCATTCAACCTCTATCAAAGCATTGGAGAATCAAATTGGACAACTGGCAAATGCTCAGAATTACAGACCGCCAGGTACCCTTCCTAGAAACACAGAGCCAAATCCAAGGAACATGGGGAAGGAGCAATGTCATGCCATCATGTTAAAAAGCGGTACTGAAATCAAAAAAGATGTTGGAGCCAAAACAACTGTTGAGGAAGTTCCAAAAGAAACAAAGCAACAGATGGAGGAAAAAGAAGCAAAGGAAAAAGAACAGATCACTCCACCTCCACATTTTCCTCAACGTCTTCAGAAGAACAAATGGACAAGCAGTTTTCTCGGTTCCTGGAGATCTTCAAAAAGCTGCATATCAACATTCCATTTGCAGAAGCGTTGGAACAAATGCCCACCTATGCCAAATTCATGAAAGATATTCTTTCACGAAAATAGAGATTGGGAGATTACGAGACAGTAGCATTAACAGAAGAATGCAGTGCCATCATTCAGAGGAACTTCCCCCAAAGTTGAAAGATCCTGGCAGTTTCACTGTTCCTTGCGTCATAGGAGAACATAACTTTGGTAAGGCTTTGTGTGATTTAGGTGCGAGTGTTAACTTGATGCCTTTTTCTATTTTCAGGAAATTACAGATTGGAGAAACAATGCCAACTTCAGTCTCACTGCAACTTGCTGATAGAACGCTCGTATTTCCGAGAGGCGTAGTTGAGGATGTGCTGGTCAAGGTTGACAAATTCATTTTCCCAGCAGATTTTATTGTCCTTGATATGGAGGAAGACGCAGACGTGCCAATCATCCTTGGGAGACCATTCTTGGCTACAGGTCGAACCATTATTGATGTACAAAAAGGAGAATTAACCATGAGGGTACAGGACCAAGAAGTAACATTCAATGTTTTCAAGGCCATGAATTTCCCAGATGATGAAAAGAATGAGGAATGTTTCAGACTCGATGTGATACACAGTACCATTCAGAACTCCAATGCAATGCAAAGTTCTACTGACAAACTTAAAACATGTCAATTGCCTGTGGAGCCTAAAGATAAAGCGTCTTTTGTACTGAAGAGCCAATTCTTGCACTACAAGCAACAGAAGAGAAAAAGTTCCACCAACTCAACGAATTGGAGGAATTTCATAATCAGCCTTTTGAGGATGCCAAATTGTACAAAGAAAAGGGCAAGAAGAGACATGATGAGAATTAGTGCGCATACAACTGGAACCAGGGCAGAAGGTACTGTTAAACAAATCAAGGGTGAAATTCTTCCCATGGAAGCCAAAATCACGGTGGTCAGGTCCATTTGTGATCACCAAAGTTTTACCAAATAGAGCCGTTGAGATACATGATCCTGACGCTAACAAAACTTTCAAGGTTAAAAACAAGCGTGTCAAGCACTACTGGGGAGAATCATTTGAGCGACAAAAAGAAAGTGTTACACTTTCAGATCCAGCTTAACGTTCGATTGAAGCCAAGTCTGGCTGACGACTTTAAACTTAGCGCTAGCAGGGAGGCAACCCATGCAATTTGTGTATATATTGTGATTTGTGTGTGTTTATTTTGTGTGTTTAATTTTTGCAGGATTAGTCATTTCAAATGGAAGATGCTCTCGCAAATCTTCGCAAGCAATTTCCTTCTCTCCCTCAAAAATCTCTGATGAAAGTTTACAAAGCTCGCTTGGAACGGATGAGGTTACTGACAATCCATGGTATTCCTAATGATATTCGTTGGGTAATTGAAGCACGAGTCCGATTGGCAGGTGAGTCTTCTGACTCTTTTATTTCACATCTGCCTGGTTTTGGAAGAAGCACCTATGCAAAGAAACGAAGAGCTAAGCAAATGGGTGTTTGTTTTAAATGTGCACGATTTAATTGCAACACTCGTTGTCGTTCTTTAGGAATGGTGTCTGATAATCGCGAAGACAAAATTAAATTCATTAGGGATGGCTTGAGTAAGGAGTCTTTAGATGAATATCTTCAACTCTTGAGACGCATCCCAGTGGATATGTTCACATTGCCATTCGCAATTACATACACAATTCCAAAAAGAAAGACAACAATTAAGTCTCGGGAATCTGACTCAAAAAGACCATGTTTGCCAATTTATAAGAAAATTGGATGGGAAGCTTGTCCCTGACGCATAGACGTCAATCAAGCCGTTACTTTTCTTGTAAATATTATATCTCTTTGTCTTTTCTTAATAATTTTGATTTTTTTTTGTTTGTTTTCTTTTATTTTCTCCGACAGGATCCAGACCTTTTTGACTATCACGATATTATTTCGCTACTAATCGTCCTCTGGAAGATACTTGTGCTATTATTACTCACCCTTTTTCAGGTACTATAAATTCAGCCCGTCATTGCACTTTTGAAGGCATCCAGAGTTGAAAAAGAAATACAAAAAAAATATGGAAGCCACTTCAAGAAGACGAGTTGAAAACATGTGCGTGTTTTGCGGTAGTAGTGTTGGTACTAAGCCACAATACATAGAAGCAGCACATGAATTGGGTCGAGTCTTAGCTACAAGGAATATGCACTTAATATATGGCGGAGGAAATCTTGGACTTATGGGGATCGTTTCAAAGGCTGTACAGGAAGGAGGCAGTCATGTTTTGGGAATCATCCCAAAACCTTTGGCAGAGGCAAATCTTATTGGTTCATCAAACGGAGAGGAACTGATCGTGCCAGGTATGTCTGAACGATTGGTAGAAATGATTAACCGTGCTGATGCTTTTATCGCTTTGCCAGGTGGCTTGGGCACATTGGAGGAAATTTTTATAGTTCTATCTTGGACGAACCTGAACATACACCAGAAACCGCTTGGACTGCTTAACGTTGATGGATTTTATGATTTTCTTTGTGTGTTTCTTGATGATGCTCTGAGAAATGGGTTCGTGTCAAAACCTATGAAAGAACTCCTCTTCACTGCCAGAACTGCTCCAGATCTAATAGACCAACTCATAGCCTATGAACCACAAGTTGACCCTATCATTTCAAAGATAAATTGGTATGGGGACGATCGTGGTAAGAGGCGTCGGGTTAATCTGGATCTTAACCTTTAATTTCCTGTAGAATTTCTGCTAACCAGGTATTATCTTCTAAACTCTTCTTCTACTGTTTAAGACATTGGGGACAATGTTTCATTTAGGTTTGGGGGAGGGAATTAGTTTATCAGTACCTTATTTTTTTTTTTTAGTTTGTGTGTTATTTTTATTTTTTAGTCCAAAATGTTTCGAAAAATACAAAAAAATTTGAAAATTTTTCAAAAATTACAAAAATATTTTGCGTTTTTGTGTTTTTTATTTTTGACTAAAAAGGTGAAATTGGTAAAAGATAGCTGAGTAAGGAGTTTCCACTCCTGATACGTATCTCAAACCTATTTTGAAACAAGTTAATTTTTGTTTATTTCATTTTAAATTATTTAATTTGTGAAATCTCCATAAAACTGACTAAAATGAATCTTTATATGCTCAGTTGACAGATATTATCAATATGCATAGTAACATACGGTCGTGAGCTAAAATTGAAAAGTTTGTAATATTCAGTGCTCTAGTTTAATTGGAGAAAGCATCTCAAAAAAAGCAATGGAGAAAAAAAAAAAAAAAAAACGTCTGAGATCCGAGTTATTAAGTCTGTAAGGGTGTCTTAACACCTAGTGCCCTAAAGCCAACTGGTTTGGGAGTCACTGGCCCAAAGCTCGTTACATGGATGAAAGATACTGCAAAAAATATATATATATCTGAAGTCTGAGTAATTAAGTCCGTATGGGTGTCTTAACACCTGGTGCCCTAAAGCCAACTGGTTTGGGAGTTACCGACCCAACACTCGCTACATAGATGGAAGATATTGTATATAAATAAAAAATAGTGAAAAAAAAATCAAAGAAAAAAATCAGAAAAATGAGAAAAATTATTTCATTGCTACCAAAAGGTGTTAAATCTGATAGAACTTTAGGACAAAAATAATACTCTCTTATCAACTGCACTTATGACTGTTGTGGGCAAAAATGAGTTGATTAATATTTTGTTAGCTGTGTATATGGAGAATGGTAAAAATAATCGGAGAATTTACTTATTCGGTAATTTAGAATAAAACAAAACAACTAGTAACTTGGAGTAGAAGTTTCACCTGATTAGTCACTAACATCTTTATTCTCTTTTCGCTTGTCTTTTTGCTTTTGTGTGCATTAGTTTTATTATCTTTTTACTTCTGTAAAACGTTTGTGGGTATCGTTGCTGTAAACCCTCACGAGACTAAAACTCGTCCACTAGGGACACCTTAGGGGTTTAAAGGCTTGTTGCATATGCTAAATGCAACCGTGATCCCTACGAAAGTGGCTTAGTTTAATTTTAATTTAATTTTATTATTTTGCTCGAGGACTAGCAAAATGTTAGGTTTGGGGGTGTGATGACCGGAAAATATATCAATATTTACCACCCATTTTACTTAATATTTTGTTTAGTTTCTCGGGTTTGATGAACGTTTTGATGTGTTTTAGTTTATTTTGCAGATAAAATAATATCGGGTCTTAATGAAATCATTTAGGATGAAATATGGGTCAAATAAGGGCAATTATTGGACTTGATATTTTAATTTTGGAGATTGGAAACTTGGGCGTTTTGACGAAGTGCAGTTTTGGAAATTCCAATTTTGTGCATCTGTCGTATTTTGGGCATAACTGTTTACTCAGATATCAGTTTGAGCTGATTCAAGTGCCATATTAAAGAAGACTCAAAGATCTACAACTTTGAAAGAGAACATATTTTCTAATTCTGATTATTTCATGACCGAAATTGATGAATCATCCAGAAGTGTGTGGAGTGTAATTATTAAAAGTCATTATCAATCATTTTCAAAGCAAAATATTAATTAATTAATAATTAATAAAAATTATCAAATCAACACCAAATAAGATAAGCAATTAGTGGAGCAATTATGGATTTGGTGGAGTAATTAGTGGGGAAATTAATAATGGATTTGGTGGAGAATTTGATGGATGATTTGATGGTGGCAAAATTTTGCCTATAAATACCAAGCCATTTCATTTGTAAAATTCATACTTTCTTCTTTGAAATTCTTAATGAATAAATAAGAAGATTGTATCTAGTTTGTTTATTTTTAGTTTTCAGTAATTAATTTTCAGTTTCGCACTTTCTTTTCTTTACTTTTCAGTTTTTACTTTCCGCAATTTACTTTTACGCACAGTACTTTTCTTTCTTTAATTTTTCAGTTTTTACTTTTCAGTAATGAGGAGGTAACTTCCCCAGCTAGGGTGAAAGGTAATTCTTTTAGTATTGCTATTTAGATTAATCTCCCTTAAATATAATATATTGATTATTTAAAATATTGACTTAAAAAGGATACCGCCAGATTGGTCGGTTGGTAATTAAACTTTCTTACCGCCTATATGGCAGGTTCATGGACAAATCTTTTTACCGCCTTAATGGCCGGTTGGACTTAATTTCATTTAATCAGGTTACCGCCTATATGGTTGGTTGGTAATGTTATCACAAGTTTATATATTATATTATGGGAGATATCTAAATTAGTAGTAGTAAAAGTAATTCCTTTTACCTTAGCATTTTATTTTATTGTAATTTACTTTTCAGTATTTACTTTACCGCATTTTTACTTTATGTCTTTTATTTTCAAGTTTTTACTACCTGTAAATATGTGTCGTAACTAAGCCAGTTATCTGGGGTTGTGATGAAATCCAATATCAACGGTTTTTAAGGGGTTAAATTATAGTTTGGGTAATATAAAGGTTTATTTATTGAGTCTTAATCCTAATGCTTTTTATTAACTGGCCATTAATAAAATTGAACTGGTAAATCTAAAATGAACTAGATATAGGGATTTTAGGTTTAAGACCTTAGACTTAATAGCCCACGATCTTCCTTGAGGATAGATAACCCTTTAATAGATTTCCTTACAGGATAGGAATATACCTGTCGGGCGGGGGTAGCCATAATTGGAACTTAAACTTAATGAATCCAGATAATTTGGTTGACATAGACATATGGTTCAATTGGGTTAAACTGGGTATTTGTGTCTGACCATCGACAGAGGCTTACACATAATTTAGTGTTCCAGGTTAATAAATCAATATATTACCCAACTTTAAGATAACCACTTCTTCTTTAAAATGATATTGGAAGAAATCACAACCCTAGATAGTTTTTAATATTAAATTTTCTTAAAATCTACTTTCGAACAATGTTATTTACTTGTTTTTAAATTTAGAATCGTCACCATTTCAAATCAATCAAACAACCTGTTAGATACTAGTAATCATTTGACCTCATAAAATTGATAGATTAGATATTAAGTCCTCGTGGGATCGATATTTTTATACTACTTGAACGATACGTGCGCTTGCGTTATACGTGTGTGTTTACGCCGGTCAGTAGTCGCTATCAGGCCGATCTAGGTGATGGTCACTGGATGGCGGTTAAGAATATCCTTAAGTATCTTAAACGAACTAAGGATGCTTTCTTAATCTATGGAGATTGAGAACTTGAGGTAACTGGGTATACCGATGCAAGTTTCCAAACCGATAAAGACGACTGCAAGTCGCAATCCGGGTACATATTTTGTTTGAATAACGGAGCAGTAAGCTGGAAATCTTCCAAGCAAGAGACTGTTGCCGATTCAACAACAGAAGCAGAGTATATTGCTACAGCTGAAGCAGCAAAAGAGGTAGTTTGGATCCGTAAATTCCTAATTGGATTAGGAGTAGTTCCGTTAGCAGCTGAGCTCGTTCCATTGTATTGTGACAATAACGGGGCTATAGCGCAGGCTAAGGAACCACGGTCTCATCAACGATCCAAGCATGTTCTTCGATGTTTCCATCTGATTCGTGATATCATGCATCATGGCGATGTGAAGATCGAGAAGGTCGCATCAGAGGACAACATTGTAGATCCCCTTGCGAAAGCTATTCCTCTGCAAAATTTTGAGCGACATGTACATAGTTCAGGTATTAGATGCTTGAGTGACTGGCTATAGGCCAAGTGGGAAATTGTTAGACAATTATGACCCACAGCTTCACTATTTGTAAAAGACATTGTGGTTTTTGTACAAATTAACTACGTAGCAATGGAAATTGCATTTTATCATTTTTTAATTTGATTACTTAAATAAATAAATGATAAAAGTCCTTATGATTAGTTCAGGATTATAAGATATGAGACAGTATCAATCCATAAAGGTTTAATCATTAAATATCCCTAGTCATAGTATTATCGAGACTGGACATCGATAATGCAGAATAGACTAGTATTGCACTTGTGCGTGTTATGGAAGCGTAACATCATAGTTCTCATATATTTAAGTATTGGATGCTTATGCAAGTGTGATAGGAGGTTGTGTTTACCGATGGTACGGAAACAGCTTCGCTCTGGATAGACCCCGCGGAATCCCATTGGTAGTATGACTATGTGTCTATGGGAATCCGAATCAGGGTAGGTGTATTTGGTCTTAACCTGAGACTTGCATCGCTAGTACTTGCGACAATCAATACGCTTTGGTTTTGGTCGTCCAGGACTTTAACATGTTCTATGTACGCCTCTTCTGGGTTTATTGAGAATCGTAGTGTATTGGGTGTGATGTCAAGATGGAAGTATCACTTCAGTCATATGGAGATGATGATCACACAGGGATACAGAACTGGTACTCTAAATGGTTGCAACCATCGGATAATATGACATGGTCATGATTATCCGATTAAAGAGACAAGTTGTTTGTAATCCCATATATGCTTCGTGCAGGGCATACACTATTCCATCCCCAGGCCTTGCTTGTGACATCCGATACAGGATCGCAATACACAATACTACGTATACTACGCCTGATATAGATTATATATTCCATTAAGAATATTTCTGGAGAATTGGGTAGGCACGGTGCTTTGCTAGAAGCCAACCATGTCTCGTAAATCGGTAAAAACATAGTACGAGGTACATAGTATTCGAATATTCCGACGACCGGATTTACTGCCAACATATCCATGGATCTCTTGGGTCGCTTCCCGAAGACTCACCAATGACGTATGATTCGAGCATAATTAATCTGGGATTAATTACAGAGAGATTTTATCTAGGATAAAATACTATTTGAAGAGAGAGAAAGATTAATTTGGAATTAATCGATAAAATAATATATTCGATATATTAAACGAAATTAGATTTCGACGCGGAATTAAAATTGAATTTTAATTCGGGTAGACGAATTAATTTAGAATTAATTCACGAGCGACATAAATAGTAATTTTACTTGGCATAATTATTTAATTAAATTTGATTTAATTACGTCGTAACGGATAATTCGTTAATTCGAAATTAGCGAACCCGAGCCCGGGATGTGTCGCGGGCCCACTCGGATTTTGAATCAAGTGGGGCCCACATGTCACATCACTTGTCACTTTAATTACTTTAGGTGATGGGTTTTGGTGAAAGGAATGGTGATGACTTGTATTACACATTTTGTGTGTAATCATGAGATTGACTTTTACCAAATTTTGAGATTTGGTATATGATATTTTATTTTTTGAAAACAAGATACACAAGTCATTTTTTTTTCATCTCCCTTTCTTCTCTCTAATTACCGAAAATTGGCACTCTCCCTCTCAAAATTTGGCTTGGCCGAAACTTGAAGAAAGAAGAAGAAGTTTTTGTTGCAAAAATTTCTTAGTGCTAGCACACACAAGGAATCATCCAAGGTGATAGGGAAACCATCCCAAAAGCTTGGAATCAAAGGACAAAGCTTGGAGCTTGGATCTTGGAGCTTGGATCTTAGAGCTTGTCCGAAAACTTGGAGCAAAAAGTTTTGTGTTTGACGCATCCTAAATCCGTTAAATGTAAGTATGATTCCACCATACTTCTTTATGTATTCACATTATTTCATTTCTTGAATGATATTGGGATTGTCTTAGAGACCAACATGTATATCAGAAATCTTTAATGGTCTGGCCTCTAGATGTTCGTTGGGTGTGGACCGATGCACTTGTTAATCAAGTGTGAATCAAGATATGATCCGTCGGCCCATATGTATACCATAAGAGGTTTAGGTATTCATGTGAGTAAGTCATGATTCTTAAAGGCTTTGGCCAAAGCTGATCACCTAGGGTGGACGTGTCAACATGAGATGTGCACCTCAGAAACTTGACGGTGTATTCTATGTTTCCTAAGCACAACTCAGATAGCCTACGACAGAGGGATTGTTAAACATACATGATGACCTCAACTTGTATAGTTCCGAAAGGTCGTTCATGTTCTTCGCGAATTTAGAGGTGGTCGAATTGCATACATATTAGCTAGGTTTATATGACGAACGTTTCTGGACTTAGAGAGTCCCAATATGAAGTGTACTCGTTGAGTACTTAGGTAGTCGATTAATTTTGATAGAAGATAATATTCGATATAATAATTTTCAACTAAGATAATCAAATGTTATTGGAGAACATTGATTATTTATTTTGATCTAATCAAATTAATTAGATTAATTCAATAATTACACATTGGCTTAATTATAAATTCATAAATATCTCTACCATTTGAGGATATTTTGGTGATTACACAAATATAATTATAGGTGAATTTGGCTTAATTTAATTGGATTAAAGACAAACATTGAACAAATCAATTTCCTAATTTAATTGGATTAAATCAAAGTTGTAGACAAAGGTGATTAGTCACACCTAATTATTCATATTTGGACAAATTGGATTACACTCACCTAAAAGTTGATTACAACTTTTATTATTTAAAAATTACCTAAGTTTTGCTATAAATAGCAAGCTTAGCAAGGCTTTAATTAAGCTTAAGCAAAGCAAAATGAACTTGAGAATGCTAAACTAAATACAATTACTTTTTGGAGAAATTAGCCTAAGTTAGAGAAGTGTTTAGAGATGCTTTGGTAGATCTCTACAACATTTCATCTAAGAGAAATCAAGATTGGATCTTGAAGTGAAGCTTGCATGCATTGGAATCAAGATTGGATTTTGGAATGAAGCTTGCTAAACCTTGGAAGTTCTCCAACAATAACCATAATGAGAAGGAGATTGAATATTTTATCAAGCTTATTCGATATGTTTGATCTTCTCTTAAGCTATGTACTTCATTAGTGAGACATATAGTGATGAATTATGTATTGGATGCATAATTACATAGTCTAAAGTTGAAATTAAGCTAATGAATTATGTTAGGATGCTTTGGAAGTATAAACATAATATGCTTGTAATTGGGTCAAATATGTTCATGTTGGACACGAAATAAATTATTTAGAGTTTGAAACTCTAGATTAAAGCTTAGAGCTATGCCTACCATTCTAGAATCACTTGACCATTGTTTGGTGAACTGAAATTGTTCATAAGATATTTCATAGTGGGATTCTAAATTCGTTTGTGTTTAGATTCAAAAAAATGCATATATGCTTTTAGAATAAATGTATATTAGTTGTATAACATGTGTGGATGGTGGTTATGATGCTAAAATTGGATTTTAGGTGTATTTGAAGTATTAGAAGAAAATTGGAATTGTTTAGTATTGGTCTGAAGTATAAATTACTCACTACCTATGACAGTGTCACGACTCTGACCCCTCAGCGTCACGACACCGAGCATCAGACGTAGGCTCGTCGTGATGCTCATTCTTCCGTGTCGCGATACTAAGATGTTCAGCTCTCGCGTTGCTCTCACACTTTGGAGCGTCTCGACGCCCTAACTCCAGCGTCGCGACGCGTAGAGCTGATACATACGGAAACTTCATTTTCTCCGTTCATGAGTTTCCGGACTGTGTTTGGGTCCCCGTTTTTCCCTATGGATTTTAAAATGAATTCAGTTTTACATAAAATATTTTAAAATACACCCATTCTAGATATCTATGAATTAGACCCACTTCCACTGTGCAGGACATCGATCCGACCCTAGGGGTTTCACATATGCCCCAACAGATGGAAGATCCATTCAGATTATAGGATAGCCTGAGAGAAAGATATGACCATCATAGGGATATTTTCCTCCCCAAGCAAATTGCGATTGGATATTCCTAAGATTGGATGACTTTATCTCTATCAGTGGATACATTATTGCTCTTTTCAATATCACATCATAGCTAAATTTTGTGTGGTGAAACTTTTACTTAAAATGATATGTTGGAGAAGAATTTCTCTTTATTCTATTCATCCAATGCAATCCTACAATAACAATATTGTGAACGTTGGTTCACTAAATACTCAGAGCTCCTTACATGTCTCTTTGAAGAAATAAAAAATGAACTTCTGTTGAAGAATCATAAATCCCGTCCAACCAGTTCAACATCATTCCCAGAAGCGAATGCTAACACAAAGGGCAGTAATGGTCGTGGTCGGGGGATGGATATCATTTTCATGGTGTCTATCACCCCCCCAATGGTCATAAACCATCAAGATCACAAAATAATAACAAACATGGCCACAAGAAATGAAATGTTTATAAATAAAAAAAAAAAAAAAAAAAATTAATGGGCTAAGTTCAGAAAATAAGCCTACTAAAAATGATGACAAATGCAATTGATGGGGAACAGTGGGGCATTGGTCAAGAATTTGTAAAGAATTGAAACACTTGGTGGATCTTTACTAGACATCTCGTGAAGGAAAAGGAAAGAATGTGGAAACCAATTTTATCAATGATCAAGTTCCTGAAGATTTGACTCATCTTGATATCTCCAACTTTTTTTAGGACAGTGATGGAAAGATAAATCACTTAATTGATGATGGAAATGCTATCCTATTTACAAATGTAATTTTTAATTTGAATTATATATGTGATGTAGTTGTTGTCACTTTTTGTAGTTTGCCTTCTCTAACAATTTTGTATACTCACATCTAATGAAACATTTTGTATGCTTTGCTAGTACTAATATATATTTTTATTTTCTGAAATGATATGGACTTAAGAAATGAATTATCAATTTCGGAAAAGAAAGTTGGGGATTTATGTCTACCCGACAGTGCAATTACCCATACACTTCTTCGATAAATAAATACTTCTCGAAATTAATTTTGCATGGAGCTAAGTTAAATACTATATCAGGTCATGTTGACCTAATTGAAGACGCTATAAGAGATAAAATCTTGTTGGCAAATGCAACCAAATTATGCATTCAGAATGCCTTATATTCACCCAAATCTAATAGAAATGTGATAAGCTTCAATGATATCTGCTGAAATGGATACCATATTGAGACCTTGAGTGACAATAATATAGAATATCTTTACATTACAATAAATATCTCATGCACGAAATGGAAATTAGAAAAGCATCCAGCTTTGGCTTTTGGATTATATTATACAAAAATAAATGAAATAAAAAGTTATGCATTAATAAACCAAAAGTTCATTGATCCAAAAATATTCATGTTTTGGCATGACTGCCTTGGCCATACAGGATCCACAATGATGCGTAGAATTATCGATAATTCTGATGGGCATCCATTAAAGAACCATAAGATTCTACTATCAAAAGAGGTTACTTGCACTGCTTACTCACAATGAAAACTTGTGGTTAGACCTTCCCCGTGTAAAATTGCTCTTAAGTCTCCATCATTTTTAGAAAGAATTCAATGATACATTTGTAGGTCAATTCATCCATCTAGTGGACCATTCCAATATTTTTTGGTTCTAATTGATGCATTTGTGCGATGGTCACATGTTTGTCTATTGTCCACGCGTAATGTTGCGTTTACTCGATTACTTGCACAAATTATCAAATTAAAGGCACAATTTCCATATTGGCTTATTAAGACTATATGTCTTAACAACGCTGGTGAGTTTACATCCAACTCATTTGATGACTATTGCATATCAGTTGGGATTGATGTAGAGCATTATGTTCCACATTTCCATGCACAAAATGGATTAGAAAAATCATTGATTAAGCGACTCTAGGCGATTGCACGAACCTTACTTTTATGTACGTAATTACAAATATCTGTATGAGGTCATGCTATCTTACATGCTGCAACATTAATTTGCCTCAGACCTTCTACATACCATTAATATTCTCCATCACAACTTGTGTTGGTCATCAACTAGATATTTCTCATTTACGCACTTTTTCTTGTGCTATGTAAGTTCCTATTACCTCCACAACATACTAAGATGAGACTTCAATATCGTTTGAGGATTTATGTATGATTTAACTCACCTTCACTTATTAGATATCTTGAACCCCTTACGAGTGATATTTTCAATGCACGTTTTACAGATTGTCATTTTGATAAGACGATTTTCCACCCTCATGAAGTAAGACACATACTTTCCTGGAAAACAACCACTTTGTCTCATTTATACACTCGTATCAATCAATGTGAAAATGAAGTATGAAAATTGATTCATTTACAATTCATTGCAAATCAATTACCGTATGTATTTACAGATGCAGCAAAAGGAACCAAGTCACATGTACCAACTGCTAATAAACCAGCCCGAATGAGTGTTCATGTAGAACAATTTATTCAAAATGCAGCTAATGAACTACCTATTGCACGTCAGAAACGTGGTAGGCCACTTGGTTCAAATAATATAATTTCTCGAAAAAGGAAAACAAAACTTCAGGAATATGTTACAATTAATGCTCGTGTTGTAAATGAACAAATTGCTTCAGAAGAGCCAATAGTCCACGTGGATACACAAATTCATGAAGTAACATTACCCAATGAAGAGGAACAAGTCCCACAAGAGGCATAAGCCCTAGAAGAGGGACAACATGATGAGAAATCAATAAATTTTACCCACTCACGAGTAATGTGGAATTGAAAGGAAACAGTCATCGAGATGCATTTGTATTTACAGTAGCTACTGATGTCATGACTGATAATTTTGAACCCCAAACTATCGATGAATGTAGATCTAGAAATGATTGGCTTAATTGTAAAGAAGCAAACCAAGCAGAATTGACTTCTCTAGCAAAACGAGAAGTATTTGAACCTGTAGTTCAAACACCAAAAAGTGTCATGTCCGTTGGATATAAACGAGTATTTGTTTGAATACGTAACGAGAAAAGTGAGATTGTGCGATACAAAGCATGACTTGTTGCATAAGGTTTCTCGAAGAAACCAGGTATCAATTATGATGAAACATATTCCCCGGTAATGGATACTGTCACATTCAGATTCTTAATAAGTTTAGTCGGTTTTAAAAAGCTTGATATGCACTTTATGCCTAATACATATCAGTCATCACATCATAGCTTATATTTGATAAAGCTACAAAGGTCCTTGTATGGGCTAAAATAATCAAGGCGCATGTGATACAATCGCCTCAGTTAATACTTAATTAAAGAAGAATATGTTAATGGTCTTATATGTCTATGCGTATTCATAAAGAAGTGAGAACGTGGTTTTACCATTATAGCATTATATATTGATGATATGAATTTAATTGGAATACCTGAAGAAGTTTAAAGGGCTGTGGATTATTTAAAAGGGGAATTTGAGATTAAAGAGTTGGGAAAAACAAACATTGTCTCGGCCTGTAGATTGAACATAGTCCTAATAGAGTCTTTATCCACCCAACAGCTTATATTGAAAAGATTTTTAAAATGTTTTAACATTAATAAAACATATCCACTGAGTACCCTGATGGTTGTTCGATTTCTCGACCCTAAAAATGATCCATTTCGCCCTAAGGAATCTGATGAACAAATACTTGGTCTTGAAGTACCATATTTAAATGCAATTGGTGATTTAGTATATATAGCACAATGTAGCGCGTTTCAGTTCTGAACCTACTCGAAGACATTGGAATGATATTAAACATATTGTTAGGTATCTACGTGGAACGATTGATTTGGATTATTTTATTCTAATGAGCCAGTAGAAAATCTTGGTCTAGTTGGTTATGCAGATGCTGGATATTTATCTAATCTACATAAAACTCGCTCACAAATGGGGTATATTTTTACCTACAATAATACAACAATCTCTTGGCGATCTACAAAATAAAGTTTTGTTGTCACATTCTCCGACCACTCTGAGATTCTTTGACTATACGAAGCAAGTCGAGAATGTGTATGGTTGCAGTCTATCATTCATCATATTCAAAACACATGTAAACTATCTTCAATTACGAACGTTCTAATAATAATTTATGAAGATAATGCTGCATATATTGCTCAAATAAGATGTGGTTATATCAAAGGAGACAAAATAAAACATATCTCACCAAAATTTTTCTATACTCATGAGCTTCAACAAAGTGAATAAATCGATGTTAGACAGAAACGTTCGACTGACAATCTTGCATATTTATTTACTAAAATGTGATCAAGATCAACGTTTGAAAAGCTAGTTTCTGGCATTAGTATGCATCAACTCAATAAGTTCTCCAGTTGAAATATGTTGCGAATCTGTTATAGTACATAAATTTACTTGGTGGATCTTTAGGGAGAGTGTTGTGAATGAATCTCTACCGCATAAATTCATGTTCAACAATTTCCTATGTCATGCTACACACAAGTCTGCACATTCTTTTTATTTTGATTGGTGACTTATCATGTCAATTTTTGATTGGCTTTAGTAGAGGTTAAATTCTATTGGATGTAATAAAAGTTTTTAACAATAAATACGTGTGCACAATTTTGAGAATGTGTATTTGCATATCACGTTATCATCTTTCATTATTACTTAGTTATAACAAAAATAAGCTTAGTTTTATGATATATTTTATTATTTTAAAGTTACTTTAAAAGGTCTCTCACTGGGTATGAAGCTATTGAGGTCAACTACTTATAAGTCTTAACTCATATATAGGGGCATAGTAGTAATTTTTAATATTCTGCTTCCTAAAGACAAAAACATTAAAAAAAAACGAGCTTCTAGAAGTATTTGGAGGCATTCATTTTAGAAAAACATTTCTATCCTTAGATGGTATTATATCAGTTATATAATAACATTGTTGACGGCTGATTTTGGTCTCAGGACAATATTGGATATTTACTCCCGAGAAAATCCTCCCTCAATAGTGAATTTGTTCGGTTATGGGGGAACCAAAAGCAAACTTAGCAAAAGACAGATAAATACGCCAATCGACAAAGAGATTTAACGTGGTTCGGCGGATTAGATCCAACCTACGTCCACGGACACAAATCGAATGATACTTTTATTATTGAGATATGCTTCTCCGATATCTCTCGTGTTTACAAGTCTGATGATAATGATTCTGATGCCTCTCACGTATACCTTCCCCTTCTATTTATACTAGTAAAGAAATCATATTCATTTTCTTATAAGGATTCCTAGTTTAAAACTAAATTCACTTCTCATATCCTATTAGGACACTGACTCATTCACCTCCCATATCCTATTAGGACACTGACTCATCAACATTTCCCCATGAAAGTATGATAACTTATCTTCTTATCCGTAAAAATAGGATGTCTTATCTTCTGGAACATATCCCGCCATATTCCCGGTCTTCATGAGGTCGGTCATGATGGTCTTTTGAACTGAGAATGCTACTGTCAATCTGATAATGCCCGGTCATCCGATCTTAAGTGGTCGGGTTACCGATCATAAGCGCTCGGCCCCTAACTCATGTGGTCGGGTCGATATTAATGATCTTGATCAACAAGGGAGTTACCCTTTTTACCCATGCCGTACTGCTTAAATATCATAGTGCTTTAAAAAACACCATCAACATCTATCCCCTAGTTCTCGGTAACAACGAGTTTGCGAGTTGATGCCAGGAACTATAAAAAAAGATGGTGTACCGATGAATCCGTCGGTGGTCACTCCAGGAACCGCAGAGAAAAATGCCTTGGCTGCAAATCTGGTCCTTCCTGCCACCTTCATGTGCTCAGTCAACGAGGATCGCGATATCTACCCGGGAGAAAATGCTTTGCCCTTATGCTGATGACGATCGACTCGGTGGGACGTAACCCGATCTCGAGCTGAGAAGAACATTTGGCTCTGGGGGAATGTCATCTCCCCAGACCAATAGAGGGCCGACCATTGGGGAGATGCTCCGATCCCATGCCGATGATAAGTCTCTCGGTGGGACGTATCCCGACCCCGAGCTGAAGAAAGACTTGACTCTAGGGGAATATTACATCCCCAGTCCAAAGAAGCCGACTCGGTGGGACGTAACCCGACCCCGAGCTAAAAGAAAGACTTGGCTCTGGGGGAATGTTACATCCCCAGTCCAAAGAAGCTGACTCGGTGGGACGTAACCCGACCCCGAGCTGAAAGAAAGACTTGGCTCTGGGGGAATGTTACATCCCCAGTCCAAAGAAGCTGACTCGATGGGACGTAACCCGACCCTGAGTTGAAAAAAACATCAATCTCAGCGGTACAAGAGCAGACCCGAGCCGGAAAGAAACATCGGTCTCGGTGGTATAAGAGCAGACCCGAGCCGGAAAGGAACATCGGTCTCAGCGGTACAAGAGCAGGCCCGAGCCGGAAAGAGACTTCGGCCTTGGCGGTATAAGAGCAGACCCGAGCCGGAAAGAGACATCGGTCTCGGCGGTACAAGAGCAGACCCGAGCCGGAAAGAAACATCGATCTCGGCGGTACAGTAGCAGACCCAAGCCGGAAAGAAACATCGGTCTCGGCGGTACAATAGCATACCCAAGACGGAAAGAAACATCGGTCTCAGTGGTACAAGAGCAGACCCGAGCCGGAAAGAAACATCGGTCTCGGTGGTACAAGAGCAGACCAGAGCCGTAAAACATATATCAACAAAAAGGACTCGGCGGTACAAGAGCAGACCTGAGCCGTAAAACAAATATCAAAACCATTGCGTGGGCCATAACAAACAAGCATAATCAAATGTCAGCCTAAGATAGAAGAGGTCTTACTCACATTTTTTGGATTTGTTGCATTTCTTGCAACTCTAAAAGGGTCACTACAAGCAAGGCACTTCTTCATACATCCTCTCTGCATCTCAGTATTCCACGCATCCGATCGGATGACTTCCGTTGTCAACTTTGGTCGACCTAAAAAACCGAATGGTCTATGTACACACTGAGATAGCCTTCTTTCACCAAGTCTTCCACCTGCTCTCGCAGGTCTCTGCACCCATTCGTGGCATATTCCCTTACGTTATGGTAGATACAGTAAGCCCTACTATTTCCCTCCTCAATCGGGAACCTCCTCAAATTAGGCTCGGCCAACAGACCTTTTCCTGGATTTCCCAAACTATCTGGGCCATAGGTTTGTTCAGGGGGGTGTATACTGTCCTCCCCGCGACACGGTGACTTGGACATATGACTTTATCTCTTGAACATGACTACTCGAAGGTGTCGGTCTGAGTTTCTTCTTCTCGGGACTGGTCCTCCTCTCAAATTTCTGATCGAATCCCAGTGATTGTCTGACCTGAGTATCTTAGCCTTTCGGGTGTCTACTCTCCGGGCAATCTTTTTCTTCCTCCTCTATTAAGATAAAATTCCTAGCAAACTCCAGGGCAGTGGCATAATCCGATACGTCTTGAATTCTCAGGTGAGTCGACAACTTCCCGACCTTCAGACCTCCTTTGAGACTTTCTAGCTCGCTTCTGATGACTCGTACGCTCCGACCTCGAGCACCAAATTGTAGTACCTTTCAATAAAATTCCTCAGGGGCTCATCATCCCCCTGCTTCATCGGTCTCAATTCTCCCATAATTTTCTTTGGGGCGCAGGCCCCTTTGAAGTGCCGAACAAATAACCTTCTGAGTTGAGCGAAGCTATTGATGCTTCCAGGGGCAAGACTTCTGAACCACAGAATGGCAGACCCCCCAAGGTTAGGGGGAATACTTTGCAAATGGCATCCCCTACTACCTCTTGGACCTCCATCAATATGACGAAACTTTCAATATGGGACTTTGGATCTGAATGGCCTTTGTAGGGCGTCATGGATGACATGTTGAAATGTCTTGGGAATTTTGCCGACCTTATTTCTTCTGTGAAGGGAGATTCAACCTCACCGTCCCGGGCATCTGCTGTATCAGTTTTGGGGTTTACTCCCCACTTGGCCATTTCTTTTCTTAACCAAGATTTTATACTGCTATATGTGTTACCGTGCCGCCTCATGCGTCCTTCTTTGCGTCTGTCACCCCAGTGGTGCGGCGTTCCTCATGGCTTGAGATTTCCCGTCTGGTTTCACTATCCTTTCTATCTCCCATTCTGGTGTCGTGGGGGCCCTCATAGGAAGAGTCTGGTGACTGTCTCCCCTCTTCTTCTTCCCACGTATCCTCCGTTTGTAAATCTTTTTCTACTACTACGGACCTCATCCCGTAGGGACCCTTCCTCATCGGTTCATTGTCATCACTCACATCTGCGACTCTTTTTCTTTCCGTTTTTTCGCTTCTCCTCCGACTGGCTCCGGCTTCAAGCCTCTCATTATTTGTCTCTTCCATCCTCTCCAACATGTTCATCATGGACTTCAACAGGTTTTGATTTTCCTCCATTTCTTTCCTTATATTTTCTCCATCCATTCTGCTGTTGAGCTCCCTGACGATCGGTGATTTCCATCTTCTGCCATTGTCTTACTACGCGAGCTGCTTTTTGTTGGATTCCCCACAGACGGCGCCAACTGTTGACGGCTGATTTTGGTCTCAGGACAATATTGGATATTTACTCCCGAGACAATCCTCCCTTAATAGTGAATTTGTTCGGTTATGGGGGAACCAAAAGCAAACTTAGCAAAAGACAGATAAATACGCCAATCGACAAAGAGATTTAACGTGGTTCGGCGAATTAGATCCAACCTACGTCCACGGACACAAATCGAATGATACTTTTATTATTGAGATATGCTTCTCCGATATCTCTCGTGTTTACAAGTCTGATGATAATGATTCTGATGCCTCTCACGTATACCTTCCCTTTCTATTTATACTAGTAAAGAAATCAGATTCCTTTTCTTATAAGGATTCCTAGTTTAAAACTAAATTCACTTCCCATATCCTATTAGGACACTGACTCATTCACCTCTCATATCCTATTAGGATACTGACTCATCAACCTTTCCCCATGAAAGTAGGATAACTTATCTTCTTATCCGTAAAAAATAGGATGTCTTATCTTCTGGAACATATCCCGCCATATTCCCGGTCATGATGGTCTTTTGAACAGAGAATGCTGCTGTCGATCTGATAATGCCCGGTCATCCGATCTTAAGTGGTCGGGTTACCAATCATAAGCGCTCGGCCCCTAACTCATATGGTCGGGTCGGTATTAATGATCTTGATCAACAAGGGAGTTACCCTTTTTACCCCTGCCGTACTGCTTAAATATCATAGTGCTTTAAAAAACATCATCAACAAACATAATAAAATTTTGATAAATATATTAAACTAATAAAAATGATTAAATAAGTAGTAATCCCAAGCCACTCATACAACTATTTTCGGATCTGTTTTCATTTTTCATGAAAAAGAAATGTTGCCACTTATTTTTTCTATGCTAAGCAGAGTGGAAGCAACAATTCCAAACACTTTTATGCTTTCAATTCAATTTATGAGTTTACGTATAATTTTACATGTTTTTTAATTTTCCAAACAAACTACTGATGCATCTTCAACATTTTCAAAATTTATAAAATAAACTACCCACATTTTGAAATTCATAAAAACACAATATGTTGGTGACTGTTGCACTCACTATTTTATGTGCTTACATATATCTCTTGTTTATGGGAAAAAATTATATGAGATTGTCCGATCAGTGAGTGTCACGTATTCGAATTATTTTGAAAATAACCAATTAAATCGGAGAGAAAAAATAATTAAGACACATGTCACTGACTGATTGGACGGTCCTATAAAATTTATCCAACATATAAGTTCTTCTCCTTGTTTAGATCTCTGTGCCTTTTAGTTGAGACAAAAAAATATATTGAATTCCTATTAGGATTTTTAATCATAACAAAAAATCGACCTAAATCTCATATTGAATAGTATATGATCCTAAATCTCTCGATCAGGATATAAAATTTTCTACCGACCCTAACCCATGAGGGAACTGTGTAAATTTTAGATTTTAAGCAGTGATACTCTTTTTTTTATACACTATATAAATATTTTTCGATAAGGACCTCAAAACTCTGATTTGTCCTAAATGATTACTTAAAAAAAATTCCGAATATCGATTGAATTTTTTAATCGAGTAAAATTTTTATCTCGAAATCTTATCGAAATCCAGAAAATTTTAAATAAAAAGTTAGGATACATCAAGGATTCGAGATGAGAATGAATCCAAGAGGCGCAAGCACACAATTCTAATTAGTTATCTAAGAAAAGAAAATACATTTCCTCAAGAATGGGAGAACCGAATGAATCGGGAGACATGGGAATGAATCATCGGGAATAAAACAACCGAATGAATCGGGAGAGATAGGATTGAATCTTCAACAATGTAAGAACCGGATGAATCAAGAGACATGGGAATGAATCCTCGAGAATGAATAATCGAATGAATCAGCAGACGTAGGGAACAAATCTTCAAGAATAAAAAAATCGAATGAATCAGCAGTCATAAGGAACGAATCCTCAAGAATGAAGCAACCGAATGAATTGAGAGACCCAAAGAGTGAAGCTTTGGGAATGAGGAATGAATCCTCGAAACTCCATCAACCTCATACATGGGGAATGAAGCCTCCACGAACATAAAATTCATACATAATGAATGAAGCCTCCACCAAAGTCACAACCAATTTAAGCATCGGAAGCCTAAGGGTCCAACTTATCAGAATATTAGACAGAGGTCGAAGCACCTCAGACTATCAAAGCATCGGAGGGTATGAAGATACATCACTTATCTAAGAATTACGCAACCGGGGTTGAAGCTGTTGGACAATTATGACCCATAGCGTCACTATTTATACAGATCATGGTGTTGTTGTACAAATTAACTATGTGACAATGAGATTGCACTCTTATCCTTTGTGATTAGATCACCTAGATATATAAATGATAGGAGGTCCCTATGATTTGTTCCTGGACGGAGAATGATATGAGACAGTATCAGTCCACGAAGGATAAATCATTAAATATCCCTAGTCAGAGTATTATCAAGATTGGACATCGATAAATACGTAAAAGACTAGTATTACACTTGTGCACGTTGTGAGGGCACAACGGCATAGTTCTCTTATATTTGGGTATAGGATACTCATGCAAGTATAATAGGAAGTTGTGTTTTACCGATGGTACGGGAAACAGCTTCGCTCTTGATAGACCCCCTCGGAATTCCATTGGTAGTATGACTATGTGTCTATTGAAGTATGAAATCAGGGTAGGTGTATTTGGTCTTAACCTGAGACTTGCACCGCTAATACTTGCGACAATCAATATACTTTGGTTGAGGTCGTCTAGGGCTTTAACCTGTTTTGTGTACGCCAATGATGGGTATATTGAGAATCGTAGTGAGTTGGGTGTGATGTTAAGACGGAAGTATCACTCCAGTCATATGGAGAATGATGGTCACATAGGATACAGAACTTGTTCTCTTAAATGCTCGAGCTATCGGGATATTATGACAAGGTCATGTATATCCGATTAGAGAGACTAGTTGCCAGACATCCGATATGTGCTTCGTACGGGGCAGACACAATTCCAATCCAGCCCCAGACCTTGCACGTGATCATCTGATATGGATCGACATACACAATACTACGGTAATACTACTCTTGATATAGATCGTTTATTCTTGTAAGCATGTTTCTGGAGAATTGGTAGGCATGGCGCTTTGCTAGAGGCCAACCTTGTCTTGTAAATCGGTACAAAACGTAGTACTAGTACTTACGTGTTTGGATAGTCCGACGACCGTATTTATTGCAACATAGCTGGGGATATCATGGGTCGCTTCCCGAAGATTCACCGATGATGTATGACTCGCACTTTAATTAATCTGGGATTAATTAAAGAGAGAGAAAATTAATCTAGGATTAATTACAGAGATATTTTATCTGGGATAAAATATTAATTAAGGAGAGAGAACGATTAATTTGGAATTAATCGATAAAATAATATATTCGATATATATACGAAATTGGATTTTGACGCGGAATTAAAATAAGATTTTAATTCGGGCGAACGAGTTAATTTAGAATTAATTCGTTAACGACGTGAATAGTGATTTCGCTAGGCGTAATCATTTAATTGCGTCGCGACGGAAATTATCATTAATTGGGAATTAGCGAACCCGAGCCCGGGATTATTTGCGAGCGCATTCGTATTTCGAATTCGAGTGCGGCACGCAAGTCAAATCAAGCGTCAAATCGCTAGTCACATCAAGCGTCAAATCATTAGTCACTTTGAGGTGTGACAACTTGTCACTTGATTGATTGATTGATGTGAATAGTGATGTGGTAGTTGAAAAGCATTTATGGCTTTTTGCTTTTTGCTTTTTGCTTTTTGATAAATGAAATTGTTTTTGTATATTTGTTTTGTTTTTGGAAAATAAAATAAATATATCAAAAAGAATTTTCTTTTTATCTCTCTCACATTGTATACGGTTTCATGGAAACCAATTTTTCCCTCCTCTTCTTCATTCTCCCTCTCACACGGCTTGTAGCCGATTTCTTCCCAATTTTTCTAGTTAGACCAAAAATAAGAAGAAGAAAAAGAAGTGCTAGCACACCATGAGTTATCCTAAGGTGATAGGGCAGTGTTCTTGTGAGTTTGGAATCATTTTGGAGCTTAAAGCTTGGAGCTTCCATGGTGTTCATCAATGGCCGAATTTTGGAGGGACAAAAACCAGTGAAACCGAGTAGCCCACTGCTCCATATGCACACTGACGAGCTTCAACAAGGAGGAAGAAATGGTTTTGTTCTTCGTAGCATCAAACCGTTCAATGTGAGTATGTATTCTGCCTTACTCCTTTGTGTATTCATGCGAATTTCTTGCTTGATTTCATGATCTTGGGACCTAATCTAGAAACCAACAATGGTATCTTGAGCTTTGATCAAGCATGAAAAAGTTAGGGTTTGAAATTGGGTAAAATCAATTGAAGCATGATTTGGTTAAATTGATTGATTAAGTATGCTTGTATGTTGATTAATTGAAGTTGTGCATGATCAATTTCATGAAATTGGATTGGAATCCATTTTTCCCCCCAATTTTTAGGCATGGCCGAAAATTTAAGCCCTAATGTCTTGGCATAATTTTATTTTTTGATCATTGGATGACTTAAACCATTGGATTGAATTTTGATTTGGAACAATTTTTCCCTTAAAAGTTGGCTTGGCCGAATTCTTTAATAAATTGAAATTCATTGTGTTTTTTTTTTATTTTAATTCATTGGATGAGTTGAATTGATTTGGGAAATGATGATTGTGGATTCAATTGGATTGAACCGAATCGGAATGAAAAAACCCCTAATTGCCGAGAATAAAGAAGCATGGAATGGGTTTGATTTTGATAATTGTGTTGGACACTATGTGTTGTTAAAGTGCATGATTAATTAGGCTAATTGATATTTTAGAAATATTAATTGGGTGATTAATTGTGTATACACTTAGGTTAATTAATTATGGAATTTGGAATTTTATAAGTTAATTAATTGGGCTTGTTTTTGGAAATTGGGCCTTAAGGTTGTAATTGGGCTTTTGGGCTTGGTTGTACCAAGTTAGGTTTAGGCCAATTTGGTTGGATCCAATTGGGCCCAAAACCGCATCCATAAAGTCCAATTATGACTTAATGGACCTTAATATTTAATTGGGCCTAATGGGCCAAGATTGATTTCTGGGCTTATGGGGTAACTCCGGATTGGATTTTGGTTATCGGTGTTGACCCGAGTTGACCAAAAGTCAACGCCTTAAAGAAATTAATTAAAAGCTCATTGGACTTTAATTAAATAAACATTAGATGTTAATAGGGCTTTGAGACCCGTTGCGAATAAATTTGGAATTTAAGTCGTAAAGGTTCGTTAATAAAAGTTTAATATTTAATTTGGAATTAAATAGTGAATTAGAATTAAATGCGTATTAAATTGGATTTATTATGTAATTTAATTTCATTCGAGAATTCGTACTTTGAGTACGTGTTCGCAAAACGAGTTTGACTCGCGCAAAATCAAATCGTTGTTTGAACATTGGATGATCACTAATTATCAGATTAATATAATTGGATTAGATTGATTGATCACATGCTTGTGTGAATACATGGTTGCGATGCATGAATAATGTATATCGGATGGATATTAGTTGGGTGGGGCAATTTTTAGAAATTGTAATAAATTTGATTTATTAATTGACATTCGTGTCGCCTTATCACCTCCATTCCCATCTCATTCTCATTGTCTCTCTTCTCACTATTCCCCTCAATGTAAATGAGGTTTCTTTAGAAGTGTAGTGTAACGGGTAGATGTAAATACATTGCTAGCGGAAAGAGAAAATGAGAGATTTGATCTAGGATCAATGTAAGTATCCATCCGCATATCATTATTTTTTTTTTATTCATATGCGCTTTATTATGTGTTTAGAATGCATGTTTAAGGGTGTATGATGATGAGACCTTAACAAAGATAATAAATTGGTTGCCAATTTGCACGCGAAAAACCCTCATATAATATTAAGCGTCTTTCCTTCCATTGAGTGATTCTCACTCAAGATCCGAGACGGCATTGGTTTGTTGGCCAAAGTCAAGGCCTTTGTCTGTCGAAGATGTGTTTGAATCACGAAGGCTTTGTTCCATATCAGTGTCTTGTCCAAGTTGTGGTTTGTTGGCCAAAGTCAAGACCACTTCTTGTCCATCGACATTGATTACGAAGCTTTCCATGGTCAATGGGTTCGCGCTTAACTGGATCACTAAGTTTGTTGTGCCAAGCCAAGGCTTAGTTGATTCAGAGGAAAAAGGTTAGGTAATACATTGGATGTATTGGCATATAAAAATATATGTTTCGGACTTGGATGTCCCCATACCGGATCTAGGATTGGATTGGATCCAATCGATCTTAAGATCTACCTAGTTATTATCATACAATTTGTTGCCAAAGTCAAGATTGTATGATATTTAACGAGATCCTAGCCCACTAGGAAACACGGTTTCCCGAGTACTCGACAGAGGGTTAGAGGCTCGCCGAAAAATAGTGGGAGACAAGAATTGAATTTGTAATACTCGTTCAATTACTTGCCATACGCGCTCATCACAAATTATTTCGTCGTTATATTAAATGTTAGTTGGACTAATATTTAAATTGGTTGTTTTAATTAACAGTTGGACTGTATTATAGTTGATTATATTAATTGGATTATAGTAACCAATATATTTGAATTAATTAATTTCAATTTACAGTTGATTTTTATAATTGGATTATAGTAATCAATGTAATTGAGGTTAAATTAATATAAATTATATTTGATTGTATAGTTGGACTATAATAATCAATATAATACATAGTACCACAAATCGATGATTAAATAGTTGGACTATTAGAATCAAGATAAATTGAAAGATTGACATTTAAAACATAATCCTGGGGAAAATGTGTTTTAAATGATTTAATTTTCAAATTGGGAATAATTTCATGATGGCCCTGAAAAATAATAAGTTAGTTTATTTGATAAAATAACGTATTATGCCTAAAGCCCGAGTTAAGCAAATAAGTGGAACATGATATTTGGAATATTCGTGTAATGATAACTTAGTGCTTAATCCATTAAGCTTGTCGCAGTAGACTCCTTAATTTCTGAATCAGAACTCTGATTAGATCCTTAAAATATAATACTGAAATTGAAGGATTTTCATGGATCTATTTTAGATCTTTGAAATACTAAATGCAATAAATAATTCTTGGAGAATTAATGACTATTCTCAAGGAGACAAAGTCAAACTTTGCAATAGGCAAGTAGCGCAAGGCGCACCTTACTTCGATATTCTAGAAACCCGAGGCTTGCCCAAAGGCTACTGGAGTGTTGAAAAGGGCAAAGGCAAAATCATTATAATCTTCTAGGAAGATAAAAGGACATATCCCAAGAAGGACCGAAGACGAGCAAGGCTCTGACTTCAAAATATGATTGTCATAATTATGTTCACTACTAGTATTAAAATTGGATTTTAAATACTTAGTGTGGTACATAAATATATATTGATGTTCAGAATCTGTTTTGAACAGGATACTGACTTCAATTGAGATTAATCTCCGGATCGAAAACGAGACGAAAGTTGCTATTTTAACCGTAGATACCTAAGTTTAGGAACTACCCTTGGTTTTATACCTAAATTAAGAATCTGTTATAATATAACTAGTTTGACTAGATACATTATCTCTATATCAGTGTTTGACCCGTTGCGGGTAAACCTTTATATTCTAGAACACTAAAGTGTTTCATCATCATATAAATGATATTGAGATAAACACATTAGATGTGAATAACATAATTTATATTTTGAATATAAATAATATCTCAAATAAATAGCTCAAACTGATTTGATCAGGTTGAAACTTGAATGTGGCATTGTTGTCTGGGACACAATTTAAACAAGAATCGTATATCCACACTTTTGAAGAGTGGGTACTCGGACTATTTTGATTCCAATCAAATAAAGTCTATGAATCTAGTTTATTGGACAAAGTGCCTAAAACACTATTTACTTGGTAAAAGTGCAAGTGCCACCGATCTGTTAGCCCTAGTTCATAGTGAAGCAAGTAGGCCCATGTCTAGCTAGGCTAGATGTGGATATGAATATTCCGTGACCTTTACGGATGTGGCATCGCGTATGGTTATGTGTTTTTTTTGAAACACAAATCGGAAACTTTTAGAGTTTTGACACGAAATAGACAAACAGATCGGCTAAAGTATTAAACCATCACGGTAAGACCGTAATGGAAATACTTAAGCAATAAGTTTCTCATATACTTGAGACAGTATAGTATTCTTTCAATGAGGACTCCTCCTGAAACATGTCAGTTTGACGGTGTGTCCGAAATGATTAACTGAATTGTGTTAGACATGATAAGGCTAATCATGAGTCGCTTTGAGCTACCATTTCCTTCAACGGATAAGCTTTAACCAGTGCAAGAACTTATTTTGAATAAGGTTCCATAATATATGTTTGACAGATCTCATATTAGATATGAACAGGAAAGAAACCAGGTTTCTCATTCTTGATAATTTGGGTATGCTATGCATATGTTTGGTTGATACCAAACTAAAACCCAAACTGTATAAGTGCCAATTGTAGGTTATCATAGGGATACCATAAGTATTGTACTTATACAACTCACGAGAGAACAATTTAATTGTTGCTCACCATGCGATTTTCCTAAGAGGAATACCGATATGCAGTGGTAAGTGGGAGGATAGTAAAACTCAGTGAAAATCGGAGTAATACTATTCCTGGCACCGATTCCTAATGGAACACAAATAGTTCATCAAGGATGAAACTATTCCAATAATCTTAGAATACACAAGAACCACGTATGTCGGAGAGAATCAGAACATAACCTGGGGTATAGGTTTCTGATCTCACCTCATAAAGATGTCTATCTTATTAAGGAACACCAACTGACTACGTATGAAGAAGTGATACAAGGTATCGACTCCCTATTATGGCAAAGTGCCATAATGTCCGATATGGATTCCATGTATATCAACTATGTTTAGACACTAGTTGATGTACAACTAGGCATTGTGCCTACTGGTACTAAATAAGTCTTCAAGGAAGACATACATGGATGGCAACATACCAGCGTACTAAGCTAGGCTTGTAGCGAAAAAGTAGAGTTATCAACATTATGTTGATTACGACGAAACCTTTTACATGTTGCCATGGTAAATCCATTTCGACAATGCTTGCTGATGCTGCATGTTTCATTTATGAAATGTGGCAGCTGAATGCCAAAACCGCTTTCCTTAACGGAAACCTTTTGGAGGATGTTTACAACATCCTGACGGTTTTGTCAAACCATAACAAGCAAACTAGGTTTGCAGGTTATTCGATCCATAATTGGATTGAAGCACGCAATAGGTTCTTGGATTTGTCATTTTGATGTAATCATAATAGTTTACGATTTAATTTAAAACGAAAATAATTCTTGTGTATATAAGGAGGTTAGTGGGAGCGCACTGACAGTGAATGTCCTGAGTAATGATGATATATCATTTCTTGGAAATGATATTCCCATAATAATAATCGGTGAAAGCTTGGCTTTCATGATAACGACTATAAGTCGTGACAACGGTACTATAAAGATAGTATAACGGAACAGTGAGCTGGAAATCTTTGAAGCAGGATACTGTTACCGAATAAACAACAAATGCGGGTTATTTTTGCAGCTGAGGCAGCAATAGAAACCATTTGGGTCGATAAAAAATCTAATTAGATTAGATATAGTTCTGTTAGCAGCTGAGCTAGGCGTCAGCACATGCTAAAGAATTAATGGTCTCATCGACGATCCAGATACTTATTTTGATAATCATCTGATTCGTTCGGATCATACATCGTAGCGATGTGATGATCGAATAAATCGCATCATACGATAATCATACAAATCCGCTGACGAAAGCATTTTCTCAACATTTAGAGCCAACCGTACATAGTTCGAGTGTTAAATACTCGAGTGACTGGCTATAGGCCAAGTGGGAGATTGTTGGACAATTATGACCTATAGCGTCACTATTTGTACAGATCATGGTGTTGTGTTGTACATTAACTATGTGACAAGGAGATTTCACTCTTATATTTGTGATTAGATCACATAGATATAAAATGATAGGGTCCCTATGATTTATTCCTGGACGGAGTAAATATGAGACAGTATCAGTCCACGAGGATAAATCATTATATCCCTAGTCAGAGTATTATTGAGATTGGACATCGATAAATACGTAAAAGACTAGTAATACACACTTGTGCAACGTTGTGAGGACACAACGGCATAGTTCTCATATATTTGGGTATAGGATACTCATGCAAGTGTAAAGGAGGTTGTATTTACCGATGGTACGGGAAACAGCTTCGCTCTGGATAGAACCCCCCTCGAATTCCATTGGTAGTATGACTATGTGTCTATGGAAGTCCGAAATCAGGGTAGGTGTATTTGGTCTTAACCTGAGACTTGCACCGCTATTTGCTATACTTATGTTAGACATTATGTCCCATAGCGTCACTGTTTGTAAATGATATTGTATTATTGTACAAAATTAACTATGTGATAATGAATTGCCTTTTGCCGTTTTGTAATGTTATTTACTTTGATATATAAATGGCGAAAGTCCATATGATTAGTACCGGATTGAGATGATATGAGACAGTATCAATCCATAAAGGTTAAATCATTAAATATCCCTAGTCGTAGTATTATCGAGATCGGACATCGATAATGCGGAATAGACTAGTATTGCGCTTGTGCACGTTGTGAGGGCACAACGGCATAGTTCTCATATATTTAAGTATTGGATACTTATGCAAGTGCGATAGGAGGTTGTGTTTTACCGATGGTACGGAAAACAGCTTCGCCCTGGATAGACCCCGCGGAATCCCATTGGTAGTATGTCTACGTGTCTATGGGAGGCCGCATCAAGGTAGGTGTATATGGTCTTAACCTGAGACTTACATCGCTAGTACTTGCGACAATCGGTAAACTTTGGTTTTGGTGGTTGGGGACCTTAACCGGTTCTGTGTACACCTCTTCTGGGTTTATCGAGAATCGTAGTGTACTGGATGTAATGTCAAGATGGAAGTATCGCTTCAGACATATGGAGGCGATGATCACGCAGGACACAGAACTAGTACTCTATAAAAGGTTGCAACCGTCGGGACAATATGACCAGGTCAGGATTGTCCGATTTAAAGAGACTAGTTGCTTGATGTCCGATATATGTTTCGTACGGGGCAGACACATCTCCAGCACCAGGCCTAGCATGTGATCATCCGATACTGGATCGATGTACGCAATACTACGGTATACTACGCTTGATACATAGATCTTATATTCCTATAAGAATATTTCTGGAGAATTGGGTAGGCATGGCGCTTTGCTAGAAGCCAACCTTGTCTTGTGAATCGGTATAGACGTAGTACGAGGTACGTACGTGTTCGGATTATCCGACGACCGGATTTACTGCCAAAATATCCGGAGATCTCTTGGGTCGCTTCCTGAAGATTCACCTATGATATTTGATTCGGACTTAATTAATCTTGGATTAATTACGGAGAAACTTTATCTCGGATAAAGTGCCTATTTAGAGAGAGAACGATTAATTTGGAATTAATCGACAAAATTATTATATTCGATATAATAATCGAAATTCGATTTCGACGCGAAATTAAAATTAGATTTTAATTCGGGCGTACGAGTTAATTTAGAATTAATTCGTAAGCGACGTAAATAATAATTTCGCTAGGAGCGATTATTTATTTAAATCCGATTTAATTAACGTCGCGACGCTAGCTCGGTATTTCGGAAATATCGAACCCGAACGCGTGAGTGGACGTGGGCCCACTTTCATTGGGAAACGTGTGGGGCCCACATGACACTTGTCATTGATATGGCATGCATGTTAATAGTGTACAAAACACTCTAAGGCATTGCATGGTGATAGTGTGCATTTCACTCAAAGGCTTTGCATGGAGTTTGAGTGTTTGACACTCTAAGCCATTGCATGGTTTATGTCATAGATTTATTATTAATTTAATAAATTATAACATAA
Organism: Zanthoxylum bungeanum; assembly: GCA_019454045.1. NCBI lineage: Eukaryota > Viridiplantae > Streptophyta > Magnoliopsida > Sapindales > Rutaceae > Zanthoxylum > Zanthoxylum bungeanum. The sequence continues at coordinate 194,401 of SKCR01030483.1, forward strand.
ATATAAATTGATTTTTGGTAATACAAAGATTAATTAATCAAGTCTTTACACAAAAATTCTCTCTTCTCTCTCAAATTGCCGTGAACACCATTGTCAAGGGCAAGGAAGATTTGATCTTCCACTTCTCCATTTTTGCTAGCACAAGCAAGGGATCAAAAGAGGTGATAGGGAAACCATCAAAGAGCTTGGAATAAAAAGCTTGGAGCTTCAAGTCTTCTTCCTCCTCTTGGCCGAATCCTCCACCACTTGGAGCTTCTACCATTTGATCTTCTACTTCATCACAAGGCATTGTAAGTATGATTCCGCCATACTTCATGTTTAAATATATATTCTTTATAGTATTTCACATGCTTAATCTTTGTTTGGGACCTATATTATAGAAACCAACAATGGTATCATTGAGCTAGGTTTAAGCATGAAATACTTTAGGTTAAAATTTGGAAAAATGATTGAAGCATGTTCTTGTGAAATTTGATGATGAGTATGCTTATATGTATGTTAAATGACTTATATGAAATCAATTTTATGAAAAATGCATTGGATGATTTTTCCCCAAAATTTCTACCTTGGCCGAATGGGTGTGATAAATTGATTGAAGCATGTTCTTATGAAATTTGATGAATAAGTATGCTTGCATGTGTATAAATGATATTACATGGAATCAATTTTATGAAAAATGCATTGGATGATTTTCCCCCAATAATTCACCTTGGCCGAATGGCATGATGAAATTGATATGAAGCATGTTCTTATGAAATTTGATTAATAAGTATGCTTGCATGTGTATAACATGATGTTATATGGAATCAATTCATGAAAAATGCATTGGATGATTTTTCCCCAAATCCATGCCTTGGCCGAATGTATTACTACTTGGAGTGGTTTGATATTTTTTGTTTATAAGATCATTGGATGACTTAGAACGTATACGGGACGTAGATTAGTAATTCAATCGGATTGAAAAACAATCGACACAAAAACTCACCTTGGCCGAATCAACAAGGACATGAAATGGAGTTGATTTTTTGATAAAATTTATGTTGGACATTTATTTTGCAAATACATGATTAATAAATTAAATGGGTATTTTTGAAATATTTGATTTAATGTATTAATCTTGGTATTACACTTTAATTAATTGGACTTTAATGTTTGGAATATTAAAATTTAATTAATGGGCTTTAATAATTTAATTGGGCCTTATGGGCTTAAAATTGGTTTTATGGCACTTAAGGGTGATTCCTTATTTGGGCTTGGTAATTGGGTTTGACCCACATTGACCAAAGCCCAAGCCTTAATAAATCAATTCTAAGTCCATTTGACTTGAATTAAATTTAACATTGGATGTTAGTTGGGCTTTGAGGCCCAATAAGATTAGATTTAGAATCTAAGTCTTTAAAGCACATTAAAAGTGTAAACATTTAATTTGGAATTAAATGAATGAATTAGTATTGAATACGTATTAAATCAGATTTAATAAGTAGTTCGATATAATTCGCGAATTCGTACCTTATGTACTTATTCTCAATAGAGTTGGACTCGCGCAAAAATCAAACCGTTGTTTGAACATTGGATGATCACTTAACAAAGACTAATTAATTGGATTAGATTGGTTGTAAAAGCATGTCTTGTTTGAATATATATGTATGTGATGAATGAATAGTGTATATCGGATGGATATTAGAAGGGAAAGGGTAATTTTAGAAATTATTGTAAATTTGGAATTTATAAATTGGACCTGCGTGTCCAGCCTTATCTCTTTATCTCTTTGTATTCTTCTCACCTAATTCCCCTCAATGTAAATGAGGTTTCTCTTATTGTATTATGTAATTGGGTAGTAGTAGAATAGTGCTAGCGGGGAGAGAAAGGGAGTGATTTGTTCTAGGAACAAGTTGTTTATATATCCATCCGCATATCACTATTAATTTACTTTACGCGCTTTATGATGTTTTAGAAGCATGCTTAAGGGTGTATGATGATGAGACCTAACAAAGATAAATAAATTGGTTGCCAATTACGCGAAAATCCCTCAATTTATATTAAGCGAATATCCTTCCATTGAATGATTCTTGTTCAAGATCCGAAATTGGCATTGGTTTGTTTTTGACCAAAGTCAAGACCTTTGTCAATCAAGGATGTACTTGAATCATGAGAGTTTTGTTGCATATCGGTGTCTTGTCCAAATCGTGATTTTTTTTGGCCAAAGTCAAGGTCACTTTTTGTCCAATGACATTGATTACGAAACTTTCCTCGTCAATGGGTCCCGCTTAACTGGAATCATTAGGTTTGTTTTTGGCCAAAGCCATGGCCTAGATGATTCGGAGGATAGGTTAGGAAAATGTATTAGATACATTGACATATGTATTAGATATATATGTTTCGGACTTGGATGTCCACCTAACCGGATCTAGGAATTGGATGAGATCCAATTGATCATAGAGATCTACCTAAGTTAAATAGCATGCAATTTTTTATTGGCCAAAGTCAGGGTTGTATGTTATTTAACGGGATCCTAGCCCGCTAGGAAATGCGATTTCCCGAGTTCTCTACAGAGGGTTGGAGACTTGAAGAAAATAGTGGGAGGCTATTATTGAATTTGCAATTTCGTTCAGATAATTAGCCTTACACGTCTTTCAAAATTATTTCGTCAATATTTTTAGTTGGACTAATATATTGTTATTTTACTTGTAACAGTTTGACTGTACCCATAACATCGTTGACTTTATAGTTGGACTATAGTCGTCAAGATGACTGGCAAAGGTAATATCCGCGACATAATCATGGGCGATAATGTCTTCAAAGGGACAAACTTTGCCGACTGGGAAATGAACCTCAAGATTGTGCTTGGGGCTGAGAGGGTACTGTATACTATTCAGAGGCCTCTCCCGCCTAAACCCACTGAGCCACTGGAGCTAGAGTTATGGAGAACTCATAGTGATGATTGTGACCAAGCTCAGTCAATTATGCTAGCTGCAATGACTCAGCATTTCAGACGCCAAAATAGGGACTTGGATCCCTATAACATGATGGCAAGATTGCGTGATCTTCACCGCACTAAGCGGATGAAGAGGTACGAGCTAGTAAGGAAACTCTTCCGCTCCCGGATGACAGACGGCGCATCAGTTGAGGCCCACGGGACTCAAATGATCGCTGACATTGATGAGTTAGCCAATATGGGCATTGTCTTGGAGGCAGAGCTGACGATTGATATGATATTACAATCGCTGCCCGATACTTGGAAACAAATCATCATCAACTACAAGTTGATGGATACTGACGACACTCTCGGAGAGTTGTTGTCCGTACTGAAGGAGTCCGAAAAGGAACTCCTAAAGGGGAGCAAGCGCGAGGCGCATTATGCATCGACCTCTCATGCGCCAAGGGCCGGCCCAAGGCAATTGGAGGTGCGAGGAAGAAAAGTTTCAAGAAGAAGGGCAAAGGCAAGTTGACAGTGGCTTCTAGGAAGCCAAAGGACAAATCTCGCGACATCTGCCTAAACTGCGGCAAGAGGGGTCACTGGAAACGTGACTGCCGAATGGGCATTGGGCAGAGGGAGGATATCATCAAGGCTAGCAAGCTATCGCCTCTGGTATGTTTGTCATTGAGATAAATATGAATACTTCTAGTTTTAAAAATTGGATTTTTGATTCTGGTTGTGGTGCTCATATTTGTACTGATGTGCAGGATCTGCATGATAGCAGGGTGCTGGCGTCAGGGGAGATGGATCTACGGGTCGGAAACGGAACACCTGTTGCTGTTTTGGCCGTAGGGACTTTTGTTTTAGAACTGCCCTCAGGGCATGTACTTAAACTTATGAACTGTTATTTTGTACCTAGTTTAACTAGGAATATTATATCTGTATCCTTGTTAACCCAGCAGGGTTACACTTTTGTATTCAGAAACACTGGGTGTTATTTATATCTGAATGATGCAGAAATTTGCACAGCTGTTGCAAATAACGGTCTTTATATTTTGAATATAAATGAATCTCCTAAAATGACAAACAAAAGGCTCAAAAGGAGTAATCTAAAAGATGAAGCTTATATATGGCATTGTCGTCTAGGACACATCAACAAGACTCGCATATCCACACTCTCGAAGAGTGGGTACTTGGACGAATTTGATCCCAATTCATATGACGTCTGCGAATCTTGTCTTTTAGGCAAAATGCCTAAATCACCTTTTAGCGGTAAAGGTGAACGTGCCACAGAACTGTTGGCTCTAGTTCATACTGATGTATGCGGGCCCATGTCTAGCCAGGCTAGAGGTGGATTTCACTACTTCGTAACCTTTACAGATGATGCATCTCGTTACGGTTATGTGTATCTTGAGACACAAGTCGGAAACTTTTGAGAAATTCAAAGAGTTTCGACACGAAGTGGAGAAACAAACAGGGAAGAGTATTAAGACATTACGGTCAGACCGTGGTGGGGAATACTTAAGTTATGAGTTTCAAGATTACTTGAAAGAATATGGTATTCTTTCACAGTGGACTCCTCCTGGAACACCGCAATTAAATGGTGTGTCCGAACGGAGAAACCGCACCTTGTTGGACATGGTAAGGTCAATGATGAGTCGCACTGAGCTACCAATATCCTTCTGGGGATACGCATTAAACAGTGCTATACTTATTTTGAATAAGGTACCGTCGAAGTCTGTTGAACAGACTCCATATGAAATATGGACAGGAAGGAAACCAGGTTTCTCTTTCCTGAAGATTTGGGGATGCTGGGCATATGTTAAACGTTTGGAAGGTACCAAACTTGAACCCAAATCTGATAAATGCCTTTTCGTAGGATATCCTAGGGAAACCAAAGGATATTACTTCTATCACCCACAAGAGAACAAAGTATTTGTTGCTCTACATGCATTTTTCCTTGAGAAGGATTTTATAAATGCAGTGGTAAGTGGGAGGAAAGTAGAACTCGATGAAGATCGTGGATACTGTTCCTGGCAATGAATCAACGACGGAACAAGAACAGACCGTCCAGGATGAGTCTGTACCACAAACTTCACATACACAAGGACCGCGTAGGTCGGAGAGAGTCAGAACAGTACCTGAGAGGTATGGGTTCCTGATCTCACCTCATGTAGATATTAATCTTATTGAGGATAACGAGCCGGCTACGTATGAGGAAGCGATACGAAATATCGATTCCGCTTTATGGCAAGATGCCATGAAGTCCGAGATGGATTCCATGTACGCCAACCAAGTTTGGACACTGGTTGATGCACCAGAAGGCGTAAAGCCTATTGGATGCAGATGGATCTTCAAAAAGAAGACCGACATGGATGGCAACGTACAAACGTACAAAGCTAGGCTTGTAGCGAAGGGGTATCGTCAACAATACGGTATTGATTATGACGAAACCTTCTCACCCGTTGCCATGATTAAATCCATTCGGATAATGCTTGCAATAGCTGCATATTTCGACTTCGAGATATGGCAGATGGACGTTAAAACCGCTTTCCTTAACGGAAACCTTTTGGAGGATGTTTATATGCAACAGCCTGACGGTTTTATCGTACCTAGACTTGCAAACAAGGTTGTAAGTTAAATCGATCCATTTATGGATTGAAGCAAGCATCACGGTCATGGAATCAGCGTTTTGATGAGATCATAAAGAATATGATTTCGTGCAAAACGCAGATGACCCTTGTGTATACAAGAAGGTTAGTGGGAGAGCACTTACTTTTATTGTCCTTTATGTCGACGACGTATTGCTTATAGGCAATGACATTCCCATGCTAACGTCGGTGAAAGCTTGGCTTTCATTAAAATTCTCCATGAAAGATCTGGGAGAAGCAGCCTTTATTCTTGGAATAAAGATCTACAGGGATAGATCTAGAAAGCTGCTTGGACTCTCCCAGAGTACATACATTGATAAAGTGTTGAAGAGATTCAACATGGAACAATCCAAGAGGGGATTGGTTCCAATGGTACGAGGTACCTCTCTGTCTAAGGACATGTGTCCTAAGACTCAGGAAGAGAGAGACCACATGAGTCGGATACCGTTCGCCTCGGCAGTCGGATCGATCATGTATGCCATGATATGTACACGACCTGATGTCTCATATGCTTTGAGCATGTGCAGTCGCTATCAGGCCGACCGATCCAGGTGAAGGTCACTGGACAGCAGTTAAGAATATCCTTAAGTATCTTAAACGAACTAAGGATGCTTTCTTAATTTATGGAGGTGGAGAACTTGAGGTATCTGGGTATACCGATGCAAGTTTCCAAACCGACAAGGATGACTATAAGTCACAATCCGGGTACATTTTTTGTTTGAATAACGGAGCAGTGAGCTGGAAATCTTCCAAGCAAGATACTGTTGCCGATTCAACAACAGAAGCGGAGTACATCGCTGCATCTGAAGCAGCAAAGGAGGCAGTTTGGATCCGAAAGTTCCTAATCGGATTAGGAGTAGTTCCGTTAGCAGCTGAGCCCGTTCCATTGTATTGTGACAATAACGGGGCTATAGCGCAGGCTAAGGAACCAAGGTCTCATCAACGGTCCAAGCATGTTCTTCGACGTTACCATCTGATTCGGGAGATTATACATCGTGGCGATGTAAAGGTCGAGAAGGTCACATCAGATGATAACATTGCAGATCCGCTGACGAAGGCTGTTCTTCAGCAAGTTTTTGAACGACACATACATAGTTCGGGTATTAGATGCCTGAGTGACTGGCTATAGGCCAAGTGGGAGATTGTTAGACATTATGTCCCATAGCGTCACTGTTTGTAAATGATATTGTATTATTGTACAAAATTAACTATGTGATAATGAATTGCCTTTTGCCGTTTTGTAATGTTATTTACTTTGATATATAAATGGCGAAAGTCCATATGATTAGTACCGGATTGAGATGATATGAGACAGTATCAATCCATAAAGGTTTAATCATTAAATATCCCTAGTCGTAGTATTATCGAGATCGGACATCGATAATGCGGAATAGACTAGTATTGCGCTTGTGCACGTTGTGAGGGCACAACGGCATAGTTCTCATATATTTAAGTATTGGATACTTATGCAAGTGCGATAGGAGGTTGTGTTTTACCGATGGTACGGAAAACAGCTTCGCTCTGGATAGACCCCGCGGAATCCCATTGGTAGTATGTCTACGTGTCTATGGGAGGCCGCATCAGGTAGGTGTATATGGTCTTAACCTGAGACTTACATCGCTAGTACTTGCGACAATCGGTAAACTTTGGTTTTGGTGGTTGGGGACCTTAACCGGTTCTGTGTACACCTCTTCTGGGTTTATCGAGAATCGTAGTGTACTGGATGTAATGTCAAGATGGAAGTATCGCTTCAGACATATGGAGGCGATGATCACGCAGGACACAGAACTAGTACTCTATAAAAGGTTGCAACCGTCGGGACAATATGACCAGGTCAGGATTGTCCGATTTAAAGAGACTAGTTGCTTGATGTCCGATATATGTTTCGTACGGGGCAGACACATCTCCAGCCCCAGGCCTAGCATGTGATCATCCGATACTGGATCGATGTACGCAATACTACGGTATACTACGCTTGATACAGATCTTATATTCCTATAAGAATATTTCTGGAGAATTGGGTAGGCATGGCGCTTTGCTAGAAGCCAACCTTGTCTTGTGAATCGGTATAGACGTAGTACGAGGTACGTACGTGTTCGGATTATCCGACGACCGGATTTACTGCCAAAATATCCGGAGATCTCTTGGGTCGCTTCCTGAAGATTCACCTATGATATTTGATTCGGACTTAATTAATCTTGGATTAATTACGGAGAAACTTTATCTCGGATAAAGTGCCTATTTAGAGAGAAGAACGATTAATTTGGAATTAATCGACAAAATTATTATATTCGATATAATAATCGAAATTCGATTTCGACGCGAAATTAAAATTAGATTTTAATTCGGGCGTACGAGTTAATTTAGAATTAATTCGTAAGCGACGTAAATAATAATTTCGCTAGGAGCGATTATTTATTTAAATCCGATTTAATTAACGTCGCGACGCTAGCTCTCGGTATTTCGGAAATATCGAACCCGAACGCGTGAGTGGACGTGGGCCCACTTTCATTGGGAAACGTGTGGGGCCCACATGACACTTGTCATGATATGGCATTGCATGTTAATAGTGTACAAAACACTCTAAGGCATTGCATGGTGATAGTGTGCATTTCACTCAAAGGCTTTGCATGGAGTTTGAGTGTTTGACACTCTAAGCCATTGCATGGTTTATGTCATAGATTTATTATTAATTTAATAAATTATAACATAAATATAAATTGATTTTTGGTAATACAAAGATTAATTAATCAAGTCTTTACACAAAAATTCTCTCTTCTCTCTCAAATTGCCGTGAACACCATTGTCAAGGCAAGGAAGATTTGATCTTCCCTTCTCCATTTTTGCTAGCACAAGCAAGGGATCAAAAGAGGTGATAGGGAAACCATCAAAGAGCTTGGAATAAAAAGCTTGGAGCTTCAAGTCTTCTTCCTCCTCTTGGCCGAATCCTCCACCACTTGGAGCTTCTACCATTTGATCTTCTACTTCATCACAAGGCATTGTAAGTATGATTCCGCCATACTTCATGTTTAAATATATTCTTCTTTATAGTATTTCACATGCTTAATCTTTGTTTGGGACCTATATATAGAAACCAACACTTATGACAATCAATATACTTTGTTGAGGTCGTCCAGGGCTTACCGGTTCTGTGTATGCCAATGCTGGGTATTTGAGAATCGTAGTGTGTTGGCTGTGATGTTAAGACAGAAGTATCACTCACAGTCATATGGAGATGATGGTCACATAGGATCGGAACTTGTTCTCTTAAATACTCGAGCTATCGGGATATTATGACAAGGTCATGTATATCCGATTATAGAGACTAGTTGCCAGACATCCGATATGTGTTTCGTACGAGGCAGACACAATTCCAGCCCTAGACCTTGGACGTGATCATCCGATATCGGATCGACATACACAATACTACGGTATACTACGCTTGATATAGATCGCTTATTCCTGTAAGCATGTTTCTGGAGAATTGGGTAGGCATGGCGCTTTGCTAGAGGCCAACCGTGTCTTGTAAATCGGTACAAATGTAGTACTAGGTACTTACGTGTTTGGATAGTCCGACGACCGTTTTACTACCAACATATCTGGGGATCTCATAGGTCGCTTCCCGAAGATTCACCGATGATGTATGACTCGCACTTTAATTAATCTGGGATTAATTAGAAGAGAGAGAAAATTAATCTAGGATTAATTACAGAGATATTTTATCTAGGATAAAATATTAATTAAGAGAGAGAACGATTAATTTGGAATTAATCGATAAAATAATATATTCGATATATTATACGAAATTGGATTTCGACGCGAAATTAAAATTACATTTTAATTCGGGCGAACGAGTTAATTTAGAATTAATTCGTTAACGTCGTGAATAGTGATTTCACTAGGCTTAATGTTTAATTGCATCGCGACGGAAAATTCTTTAATTTGGAATTAGTGAACCCGAGCCCGGGATTATTTGCGAGCGCATTCGCATTTCAAATTCGAGTGCGACACGCAAGTCAAATCAAGCGTCAAATCGCTAGTCACATCAAGCGTCAAATCATTAGTCACTTTGAGTGATGTGACAACTTGTTACTTGATTGATTGATTGATGTGAATAGTGATGTGGTAGTTGAAAAGCATTTATGGCTTTTGCTTTTTGCTTTTTGATAAATGAAAATTGTTTTTGTATATTTGTTTTGTTTTTGGAAAATAAAATAAATATATAAACAAAAAGCATTTTCTTTTTATCTCTCTCACATTGTATACGGTTTCATGGAAACCAATTTTTCCCTCCTCTTCTTCCTTCTCCCTCTCACGGCTTGTAGTCGATTTCTTCCCCAATTTTTCTCGTTAGACCGAAAATAAGAAGAAGAAAAAGAAGTGCTAGCACACCATGAGTTATCCTAAGGTGATAGGGTAGTGTTGTTGTGAGCTTGGAATCAATTTTGGAGCTTAAAGCTTGGAGCTTCCATGGTGTTCATCAATGGCCGAATTTTGGAGGGACAAAAACCAGTGAAACCGAGTAGCCCACTGCTCCATATGCACACTGCCGAGCTTCAACAAGGAGGAAGAAATGGTTTTGTTCTTCGTAGCATCAAACTGTTCAATGTGAGTATGTATTCCGCCTTACTCCTTTGTGTATTCATGCGAATTTCTTGCTTGATTTCATGATCTTGGGACCTAATCTAGAAACCAACAGAAGCATCTCAACTTCAATCGAAGCATCGGAAGGGAGGGGATTTTTCTCCCCCTTCCTATATCAACAAACAAACTACAACACAGCTAGGTGAGTCCGGCGACGCCCGATGAACCAGGTAAGTAAAAATACATGCATAAATTTGATAGACTTGTCATTGTCACAAACTGCACAAGCCTACCAAAATGGAGGTGACTGTATACCATGTATTGTTTATGCATAACCTGACGATGAGTCTCTTACGGGACACCCTCTGAAATTTGAGAAATTGTAAGGATGAATTCCATGGAGGAAATAAACTCAAGGGAATATAGCCCAAAAGCCAGTCAGATATCACCTATGTCCGGCCTACCTTCTCTCTAGCAAGTAAATCTGACTAGTTTTTGATGAAAACCTACCTGGAGCAAGGCCAGACAAACCCACAAGAGATTGCTATCCACGCAACTCATGTGAACCCCGCAGGAAAAAAGCCTTGGAAACCCACAAAAGATTGTTATGAGCGCCCAGGAAAGCATAACGAGGTTTGGAGATTAGAAACCCGTGAAGAACAAAGCCTCACGAACCCCTAATTGCTTTAAACGCCACAAAGGACAACAACCCACTTTGATAAGTTTTTGAAGAGAATCCACTCTTCCACGGTTAGCCATCAACGGCCTCACCACCAAAGTGCCTAAAGGCAATATTAATTTTTAGGATAAAACATTCATCCATTTTATTCATGAAAAGCTTGTTTAAATAGTACAATAGAAACCCTAATTGTAATATGTTAAAAAAACCAGAAATAACCCTAGGTAATAATCCTTATTACAAATAAAATATCGGGCCTCTAACATCTGGCCCACTCTAGAATAAACACCAATATTAAAATCTAGGGCCCCTAACAGTTGGCCCACTCTAAAATAAACACTATCATTAACCCTCTAGTAGGCTTTCGCTTGTATATTTTCAACCCCTTCATTGCCAAATAACATGAATGGATTATTAGGCTTGGCTTCATCCTTAGATGCTTGGATCCATACTTTGAGGCTTGTTTTCTTAATGCTCTCTGTATCATATCATTCTCCCATTCTTTAAGAAAATCATCCTCGAATCTTTAAGGTCAATCTGTAATGTCCAAACACTTTATCTCTAACCAAATCTGATTTGTTCTTCTGTTCTTTTGTGGCGCAGGATTTGTGTTTTTTTTTCCACAGCCCACGTTTTTTTTCTTCTTTTTTTTTTTTTTGAAATTTTTGAATCCAACACATGCAGGATGACAAAAGAAAAAGAAAGAAAATAAAAGAAAAAAATTAACAAAAACAAGATTCAAAGAAAAAATTTAACAGAAACATGACTGAAAGAAAAGAAAAAAATTAACAGAAATAGGACTCAAAGAAAAGAAAAAAAAATAACAGAAATATGACTCAAAGAAAAGAAAAAAAAATGTAACAGAAATATGACTCAAAGAAAAGAAAAAAAAAACAGAAACATAACTCAAAGAAAAGAAAAAAATAATTAATAGAAACAGGACTCAAAGAAAAGAAAAAAATTAACAAAAACAGGACTCAAAGAAAAAAAATCATAAAAAAGAAAGAAAAAAGAAAAAAATTAAAAGGACACAAAATATAGATATAACATGCTCTGCAACCAAAGCTCTGAATACCAACTGATGAGAACCTGCCTGGAGCGGAGCCAGACAAACCCACACAAGATTGAAATCGTTCCCAAGAAATACCAAGACAGTTCGGATAAAAATTCTAAACCTCTGAAGAACAAGCAACAGAAACCTAGAGTGCTAATATGGGCTCCACAAAGGGTTAGCAGTCCTTTGATAAGCCAAAACCAGTGAGAACAAATTGAGGATCTCAATGCTCACGAATTGAAAAAATATTTTATTGAAAATAGAGTTGTAAAATATAACCAAAGAGTTAGCCTTTTATAAGGAGGCTGCAACCAAAACCCTAACCCACAAGGATAAAACGAAACTACCCACACACCAACAGGCGTGTATCCTAAAACTAAGCTAAGTTATCCCCACGTGCAAACCCTTGCACGCTTAACCTAATTCCAAAACATAAAATAATAATCTAAAGAAAATAGTCAATCGTAAATAACGGGCCGAAATAAAACAAAAGTCAAGCCCTAAATAAAAGAATAACAAATGCCAAATAACTATAATAGGCCTAAGTAACTTGTTGCTCCGTCGCCTGAATAAGATTCACCATCTTGGGTTCGTCCAACGTCAAGCCCATACTCAATGAAGTAGAAGTACGGGAATAGTCAGATACCATCTTCTGTATGAATCCATGCATAACTTCATGGATCTTCTTAGCTCGAGACCTCGTGATTGGACCTTCTGGAACTTGTACTGTGGCGGTCCGTCCATCATGGGCTGCATCCTGAGCCTCATCAGTTTTGTCTTAGAAACCATAAATCTGGCCAAACATAGCACATCGAGTTGTGTCTGATGTTTTGATTGGTAATCATTCGAGACAGATTGGAGTAAAAGAGGAGATTTTGCTCCCCTTCCTCACTCTATAAACAAAAAGGGTTCTTCCCCTTCATAAGACAGTGCCAATCAACTCAAAAAAGCCTTGTCAGAATCTTGAAACAATGACCTTGAGAGAGATAAGAGAGAGAAAATAACATTGATCTTTGGAGTTCCACATCTCATGGTGTGAATCAATCAGCAACCCAACTATATAAGTGTCTTCTAAGCCACAACATATGCATAATGGTACGACCTGAGGATACTCTTCGTAATATTTTTTCATTTTGGAATTTTCTGTTATTAACATAGTATCTCCGACTGGACATACATCACATCTGGCGAACTTGAACACATATTTGGCCGACTATAAACATGTCAGCCCATGTTTACTGTTTTCTCTAGTTAATTGCATACTTAGTTATTTTTATGTTACTCATCATTATTCCTTTATGCATGCGTTTATTTTACTATCCAAGATAATATGCATGTTATGTTCTGTTTCCTGTGCGATCCGTGAATGATGTCTGACCAGGCTTACACTAATCCGTCCAGATATTAAAATATGTGTTCTAATATGTTTACTTACTGTTTATTATATTACATAATGTACTTTTCTGGGATAGTTATCACTTAATATCTTGAGGTTCTACTTATTATGGTCCCGTTTATTATTGCACCTGCTGCGTTTCTGTTATTCTGGTTTTGCATAGTATATCTGGCTGGACTCCCAGTAAGTTTGGCCGGAAATTAATATCATACTGTATATCCGATGAAATGCATGCTCTGATTTTTTGCATCACTATTTTATCAATGTTATAATAATTAATGGATATTTACTTTATTTATTATTTTTATATTTCATGTTTGCGCATTGTATGCCTTTAAACAGCTTTTGCGTCTTCTTGCACTATAAGATGTGGAGATACATCCATTAACCGTAAATATTATGCTAGCATTAGTAAGGGACTATTCCGAACCCAAACAGGTTTAAGGTCGGCCCTTATGAGGGGTGTAGTACAGCCTTAAATCATTATTGGTGTCTCATATCGGGTGGCAACTTCATTATTATCAGGCTAGTTCCCCTGTGGGACTATCCGTACTCTATGTGGGCTGCGATCCCAATATTATAGTGATCATCGACATCATAGGCATAGCGTAAATCTTGCTCCACTCCTAAATGCACTTGCCTCATAGACAGCCAGAAAATCCATGACCGGAAAGAGACCAACCCAACAATAGTAAAAAACCTTACCCAACCACATGTTGTTAAACCACACTATACATGATGATCCAAAATAAAATGTCATATAAGCCATTCAATTAGTAGGTCCATGTTATGCGCATTGGAGATTTCAATAATAGCAAGATTGGCAAGTACGAGAACTTTTATGTAGCGATGATGAGGAAGCCGGTATTGAAAAGAATGTGGGAGGAAGAACTTCTCCGACTTAAAGGGTTGGGAGACTCAGCGGTAATCGTAAAGGAAAAAGACTATTTAGTACCTGAAATATAACCTTCCATTAAAAATCAATAAGATGAATGATTTTGCTTACTTGTCTAACTCTTTTTCTTTTAGCACGCATCATAACATACATGACATGAACATATTTGACAACTAAAATAGAGGGATTTAATCTTGGCATATGTGAAAATCGTAAGAATATACTAATTACAAGTGAGGTTACCCTTGAAGAGAGGAAATAATTAGAGAAAATACTAAAAGAATACATGCAAAAGTATTTGCTTGGTCCACCCGAACATGAAACCCATAAAGAAGAAACTTTGCAGAATGAGACCAGGATGGGCAGAGGAAACCAAAGAGAGGTAAAGAAACAAGCAAACGTGGGGTTTCTGGAAGTAGTCCCGAAAATGAAGACAAAAAAAAAACCATGGACCAACGGGGGGTAGAAATCGCCAAAGAAACTTTGAAAAAGATTCTTGCTAAAATAACAATCAAAATATAGTCAATAAGGTTTATGATGGAAGCAGCTTTACCCGAATAGGAATACTCTACAGAAAGATTCGAATAGTTGCCTCTGTTGGATGAGAAAAAAAAAGAAAGCTTTGTACCATACTCAATTGTACCATAAAATGATAGCTATGGCCTTCAATAAAAAGGATCTGACCCAATAAGGTCAAAGAATGAGACCTGGTACTAAAGCAGTCAAGGCCACTAGCAATAGACCCGAGGGAAGGGCCCTATGTGATTAGAAAAATCTTGAGAAACAAAGCAGTTCGGTTGTCTGACTTAAAAGAGAATGAGTTCACATAGCTCATCGACTTAGACAGACTGAAGAAATACTTTGCATAAAAAGAAAAAACAAAACAAAACAAAACAAAAGAAGAAAGCTCGTTAGGTCGAAAATCCGTAAAGGACGGTTTAAGCAAAAGTTAAAGCACGTCCCGCTAAATCGGAAACGGTTTAGGAAAAGTTAAGGATAAGTTAGGGAAAATAGTAAATTCAAAAACCCAAATGAGCTAGTTAACGATAGAGATACCCTTACAATATAATAATTAATATATTCACGTATGTACTCAGAAAAATGCTAATGTTTTATTGAAATAAATCTCAAAGTGTTTATGAAATGTACACTTTGAGATTTATGGAGAGAATGCGGAGAACCATGTCTTCAGTTTTTGCATACCCTATTTAACCCCAATGGAGTTACATATCAAGAAATCACTTTCACTCGAGGCGGTGGATTGGTATGTGATGATAACCATCACTTATTGGCACATTCATTTGGTCGATCAAACCCTTGAGTGGGGCGACCTAGTTGTGGGCAACCCTTAATATTTTTGGGAATACAAAAGATCATTCACTTGGTCGTTTGAACCCTTGAGCGGGGAGACCTAGTTGTGGGCAACCCTTCACTGATAAGATCCTAAGTCATACCATTATAAGCCCATATAAAAGCCCGTAGTTGTTATCCTATAAAAGGTTACCTTATGCTTGTGTTTGGGCCCCTAATCATTTGAAGTTATTTGAAATATTTTAAATTTGGCTGGATAAATTATAACTGTCATTGAATGTCTAGATTGTCCATTACCAAAAACTCAAGATCTGATCACGGCCGGCCGTATATGAAATTCAAATTAAAGAACTCATCGGACATGCAATAAAGTGGTCAACGTACTTGTAAAATTCCATAACCTGAAGTAACTTATGATAAATTATCCGCCGGATATAGATTTTAAATTAAAAGTCTGGCCGAACATTTTTCGAATGTTACAGCTTTCTGTAACACCAGACAAAACTGAAGTGTAATGAGGGATTATGTCTCCCTTCCCTTTCTAGATCTCTCTCTGCCAATATAAAAAGAGAGTCATCCCCCTCACAATCCAGGAGACAATCCTCATCAAAAAACCTTTGCTGAAATTCTGAAATGAAGTTCTTAAACCCTGCAAATTTGGAGAAAAAACTTGAGAGAGAAAATCATATTTGATCTTTTGGATTTATTCTTTTCTTGGAGCGAGTCCGAGTGATAACTCAACATCTAAAAGGTACTCAATGAGCCAAACTATAGTAAAAGGTACGACCTGAGGGTACCTTTTTAATATGAGATTATGTTTGTTAATACAGTATCTCTGACCAAACGTGAACTATGTACGACCGGACATGCACACATACCCGGCCAGATATTCATATATCCGACCAACTCAATATTTTTTATATTTTACATATTTAGCTATTTGATTTATGTTTCGTTTTTATAATTAATCTATACATGTTTAATGGTTTTATTCTGTTGATTTAATTGATGATATACATGTGTTTAGTTTGATATTTAATTGAGATTAATATGCATGCTCTAACTTTGTATGATCTACAAATGAAGTCCGGCCTAACTTGTCCTACCTCTAGTCGGACATAATGTATATCCGGTCATAAGATATAGTGGTATATATTATGGAAATCCATACATAAGTTCTATAGTCAATTCTAAATAGACAGTAATATGGTTCGCACTCTAGATACAATGTTGCGTATCACTGGAGATTACCATTTCATTATAAATATATCTCAAATGCATGTCTATCATACCTGTTATTATGTATGAGTGTCTCTGCATTCTTGGACCACACGGTACATCCGGCCAGACTTATAGTAAGTCTGGCAGGATATAATGATTGAATTATATATCCGCTCGAATTTTGGACATATTCAGATAGGCCTCTCCGAGTCAAGGCCCATGTGATGCTTGCCTAGATCCATATTATTACTATTTTATAAAAGTTGTAATAATTTACGGATATTTATTTATTTATTTTCTTTATTTATCATGTTTTGCACTTCCATGTCGTTAACTCGCTTTTGTGTGATATTGTATTATAAGATGTGAGAATACCTCTTTTAACCGTAAATATTATATTGGCATAAGTAATGGACCGTTCCGAACCAAAATGGGTTTAAGGTCAGCCCTTGCGATGGATATAGTGCGACCTTAAATCATTCCCGATGTTTAATACCAGGTAATGACTCATTATTCTCTGATTAGCCTCCCCATTGGGCTATCCATACTCTCTATGGGTTGTGAACCCTACAGTGTAGTGGTCACCGATGTCATAGGTATAGCGGTAAATCCCGCTTCCCTCCTATACCGTGTTGAATGTCAAATTAAAATAATGACAAAGACTAAAACCACACTCTTTGATGCAAAATAGGGTGAGAAAATATATTTTTTATTATGTTTATTTTTGAATTCATATACACATTCCCTTAATTTGGTACAAGCAAAATACACAGTCAAATATAACTTCTCCATTGGAGAGTAATTACATTCATACTTTAACAATTGTCTGCTAAGATATTAGATGACTCTTTTTCCGCTCATGTTATCATCTTGTGCAATCATTCCCGCTATTGATTGTTCTTCGACCGAGATATATAACTTCATTGGTCGTCCTTGTATTGGTGACACCATAATTGGTGGTTTTGCAAAATATACCTTCAGGCTTTCAAAAGCCTATTGTTGATCTTTGTTCTAAATGAAATCGTTCTGATCTTTAAGCCTTAATAATAGAAAGAAGGTTTTTGTCATTCTTGAAGAGTTAGAATGAAATCTTCTTAGAAAATTAACTTATCCTAAGAATTTCTGAAATTCTTTTTTATTACTGGAGGGTTTGGCCTCCAAAATGGTCATAGACTTATTTTTGTCAATTTTTATTCCTCTCTGATGTACCAGGAAACCTAGGAAATTCCATGTGCTCACTCCTAAGGAACATTTCAAGAGAATCAACTTAAGTTTAAACTTCCTCATTCATTCGAATGAACGTTTCAACAAGTCAAAGTGATCTTCTATTTTCAGTGATTTGACCACTATATCATATACGTATACCTCTATAAAGTTAGCGATCATGTCATGGAAGATCAAGTTCATGGCCTTTTGATATGTCGTTTCACATTTTTCAGGCCAAATGGCATAACAACCCACTTAAAACACCCTAAATCTCTAAGGCATGTAAATGCAGTCTTATGAATATCATCATCAGAAATAAAAATTTGATTATGCACTGAAGATCCATCAATGACACTTAAAAATGGTTCTTTAACTCCCAAGTACAAGAGTGTCGAAGTTATAAAATAACCTGGTAAGACCGGGGTCGATCCACAGAGAATAAATATAGTAATATAAAATAACAATTTGAATTAAATTTAAAAGACTGGATTTTTTTGATGTGATTGGAAAATTTTAAATTGGATCACAATAATAAAATAGAATACTGGGGTTAGAGGTGTTAGGGATATGCCCTATACCCAACTTGTGGATGGGATATATATACATGTATTTGTAATATTTTCATTAATTAATAAAATGTCAATCTTTATTATACGTGTCTTACATAACTTATATGAATCATCAAACACTGTAATAAAGCCCTTGGAGTAATAAGATAATGGCTTTCACGCCTTATGAGAATCATTACTCTTAAACTTTCCTAGTCATAGTTTTGTGAATAATCTGGGCATTCACAAAGCGGAGAGACTAGCATGATGATATGATCCGCCCTTAAGTGGGGTAGCCGATCTCATAGGCTACTAGTAGAGATCCGTCTGCTTGGTGTATCACATGGATGCATTAGTTGCTTGTGTCCATCGAACTGACCGCCGAAAGTTTTCACATAGAGTGTTTATCCCATATGTCTGTGAGTGTTGGAGTTTACTAAGGTCCCAAGGATCAATAAACAAGCATGAAACATAAGTGAATACAACGATGGAGTTGCGGAATACTCACATCGATCGGTTGAGTGACACGGGAGGTAACAAAAATTTCTCTTATCTGCCCACTGGACTGCTCGGCAGTTTCTGTTTTGGCCTCATCCATTTTGGCTTCAAGCTTCAAGAATCAAACTCCAAGCTTTGTGAAACGATTCGCGGCTCATGGGTGGACTTCCCTATCACCTTCTCATGCCTTCGTAGTGTGCTAGCACTCCCGATTTTGCCACAAAATCACGACTTTTGCTTCCCATTTTTCCTCTTCAGCTCACGGCAGTAACTGAACTTGAAGAAAGAAAAATTGCCTCTAAGGCCGAAAATGAGAGGGAGAAGAAGTGAAGAGAGAGAGTTGGTTTCCAAAAAAAAATGTGTATTATGTATTTGTTTTCAAAAAAAACAAATAAACATATACAATTTCTTTTTCAAAAAAAGTCAAGCTAATTAAATCTTACAACCACCAACATCAAATCCCATCAATCAATAAATAGTGACTGGTATCAATCACTCAAAGTGAAAGACATCCATCACTTGATTGACGACTGATGTGACGCTAGATGCGACTAGCGATTTGACGCTTGATTTGACTTGCGTGCCACACTCAAATTCGAAATGCGAATGTGCTCGCAAACAATCCCGGGCTCGGGTTCGCTAATTCCAAATTAACGAATTTTCCGTCGCGACGTAATTAAATGATTATGCCTAGCGAAATCACTATTCACGTCGCTAACGAATTAATTCTAAATTAATTTGTTCGCCCAAATTAAAATTTGATTTTAATTCTGCGTCAAAATCTAATTTCGTTTAATATATCAAATATATTACTTTTATTGATTAATTCCAAATTAATCGTTCTCTCTCTTTATTTGATATTTTATCCTAGATAAAATATCTCTGCAATCAATCCCAGATTAATTTTCTCTCTCATCTAATTAATCCCAGATTAAATAAAAGTGCGAGTCATACGTCATCGGTGAATCTTTGGGAAGCGACCCATGAGATCCCCGGATATGTTGGCAGTAAATTCGGTCGTCGGACTATCCGAACACGTAAGTACCTCATACTACGTTTATACCGATTTACAAGACAAGGTTGGCTTCTAACAAAGCTCCATGCCTACCCAATTCTCCAGAAATATCCTTACAGGAATAAAGGATCTATATCAGGCGTAGTATACGTAGTATTGCATATTTCTGTCCAGTATCGGATGATCACATGCAAGGCCTGGGGCTGGTAAAGTGTCTGCCCCGTACGAAGCATATATCGGATAACGAGCAACTAGTCTCTTTATTATCGGATAATCATGACCAAGTCATATTATCCCGACGGTTGCAACCTTTTTAGAGAACCAGTTCTGTATCCCTACGCGATCATCATCTCCATATGAATAGAGTGACACTTCCGTCTTGACATCACACCCAACACACTACGATTCTCAATATACCCAGCATTGGCGTACACAGAACCTATTAAAGTCCTGGACGACCGCAACCAAAGTATATTGATTGTCGCAAGTGTTAGCGGTGCAAGTCTCAGGTTAAGACCAAATACACCTACCCTGATTTCGGACTTCCATAGACACTTAGTCATACTACCAATGGAATTCCGAGGGGGTCTATCCAGAGTGAAGTTGTTTCCCATACCATCGGTAAAACACAACCTCCTATTACACTTGCATGAGTATCCTATACCCAAATATATGAGAGCTATGCCGTCGTGCCCTCACAACTCGCACAAGTGTAATACTGTCTTTTACGCATTCATCGATGTCCAATCTCGATAATGCTCTGACTAGTGATATTTAATGATTTATCTTTCATGGACTGATACTGTCTCATATCATTCTCAATCCAGGAACAAATCATAGGGACCTCCTATCATTTATATATCTAGGTGATCTAATCACAAATGATAAGAGTGCAATCTCCTCTGTCACATAGTTAATTTGTACAACAACACAATGATCTGTACAAATAGTGACGCTATGGGTCATAATTATCCAATAATCTCCCACTTAGCCTATAGCCAGTCACTCGAGTGTTTTACACCCGAACTATGTACGGTTGGCTCAAACTGCTGAGAATTGCTTTCCTCAGTGGATTTGCATGATTATCGTATGATGCGATTTATACGATCATCACATCGCCACGATGTATGATCCATACGAATCAGATGAATATCGAAGTATTTATCTGGATCGTTGATGAGACCATTAATTCTTTAGCACGTGCTGACGCCTAGCTCAGCTGCTAACAGAACTATATCTAATCTAATTAGATTTGTTATCGACCCAAATGGCTTCAATTGCTGCCTCAGCTGCAGCAATAACCCGCATTTGTTGTTTATACGGTAACAGTATCTTGCTTGGAAGATTTCCAGCTCACTGTACCGTTATTCAAACTGTATAGTACCGTTTGCGACTTATAGTCAATTTTATCGGTTAGGAAACTTGCTACAGTGATCCCAGTCACTTCAAGTTCTCTATCTCCTTAGACTAAGACAACATCCTTAGTTCTCTAAGATACTAACGGATGTTCTTAACTTCAATCCAGTGACTATCACTCATATTGGCCTGTTTGTGAATCTATATGCTCAAAGCGTATGAGACACCAGGTCGCGTACATTTTTCAATGTACGAGTTCTCGGAGAGTTTTCACGAAAGCCAAGCTTTCACAGATTATTATTATGGGAATATCATTTCCAAGAAATGACATATTATCATTATTTATATGACAGTATTGTCAGTGCGCTCCCACTAACCCTTTTATATACACAAGAATCATTTTCGTTTTGAATTAAATCATAAACTAATATGATTACATCAAAACGATAATTCCAAGAACCTATGCTTTCTACAATCCAAAAATGGATCGAATAACCCACAAACCTTGTTTGCTAGTTTTGGTACGACAAAATCGACATGATGTTTTAAACATCCTCCAAAAGGTTTCCTTTTTCAGGAAAGCA
The DNA here is from genome assembly GCA_019454045.1 of Zanthoxylum bungeanum. Lineage (NCBI taxonomy): Eukaryota > Viridiplantae > Streptophyta > Magnoliopsida > Sapindales > Rutaceae > Zanthoxylum > Zanthoxylum bungeanum. The sequence continues at coordinate 216,316 of SKCR01030483.1, forward strand.
ATTTTCCCGTAAACCTGACATATTTCATAAATGAAACATGCAGCGTTAGCAAGCATTATCCAAATGAATTTACCGTGGCAACATGTAAAAGGTTGAATCATAATCAACACAATGTTGATAACGATACCTTTCCGCTACAAGCCCAGCTTAGTACGTTGGTATGTTGCCATCCATGTATGTCTTCCTTGAAGACTTATATAGTACCAACAGGCACAATGCCTTGTGGTACATCAACTAGTATCCAAACTTAGTTGATATACATGAAATCCATTTCGGACTCATGACACTTTGTCATAATATGGAGTCGATACCTTGTATCACTTCCTCATACGTAGTCAGTTGGTATACCTCAATAAGATTGACATCTTTATGAGGTGAGATCAGAAACCCATACCCCAGGTTGTTTTTCTGACTCTCCGACTTACGCGGTTCTTGTGTATTCGAAGATTACTGGTATAGTTCCATCCTTGATGAACTATTTATGATCTATTAAGGATTCGGTGCCTGGAATAGTATTACTCCGATTTTCATCAAGTTTTACTATCCTCCCACTTACCACTGCATATCGGTATTCCTCTTAGGAAAACCGCATGGTGAGCAACAATTACATTGTTCTCTAGTGAGATGTATAAATACTATACTTTAGTATCCCTAGGATAACCTACAATTGACACTTATCCAATTTTGGTTTTAGTTTGGTATCATCCAAACATATGCCTAGCATTCCCAAATATTCAGGAATGAGAAACTCGGTTTCTTTCCCGTTCATATCTAATATGATATATGTCAAACAGATTATTATGGAACCTTATTCTAAATAAGTTCTGCACTGTCAAAGCTTATCCGTTGAAGGAAATGGTAGCTCAGTGCGACTCATGATTAACCTTATCATGTCCAACTAAATTCGGTTACTCGGTTCGGACACACCGTCACTTTGACGTGTTTCGGGAGGAGTCCTCATTGAAAGAATATTATACTCTTTGAAGTATATTAGAAACTTATTGGTTAAGTATTTTCCATTACGGTCTTACCGTAACGGTATAATACTATAGCCGATCTGTTTTTCTATTTCGTGTCGAAACTATAAAAGTTTCTGATTTGTGTTCTTCAAAAGAAACACATAACCATAACGCGATGCCACATCCGTAAAGGTCACGAAATATTCATATCCACCTCTAGCCTAGCTAGACATGGGCCCACCTGCTTCACTATGAACTAGGGCTAATAGATCTGTGGCATTTACACTTTTACCAAGTAAATAATGTTATAGGCACTTTGCCTAATAAACTAGATTCGTAGACTTTATTTGATTGGGATCAAAATAGTCTGAGTACCCACACTCCAAAAGTGTGGATATACGAGTCTTGTTTGATTGTGTCCCAGACAACAATGCCACATCCTAGTTTCTTCTGATCAAATCAGTTTGAGCTATTTGTTTGTCATGTTATATATTTGAGATTTATTTATATTCAAAATATAAATTCTGTTATTCACATCTAATGTGTTTATCTCAATTTCATCTTTATATAATGAAACACTTTAGTGTTCTAAAATATAAAGGTTCACCCGCAGCGGGTTAAACACTGATATGGAGATAATGTTTCTAGTCAAACTAGTAACATTATAACAGTTTCCAATTTTAGGTACACACGCGAAGGTAGTTCCTAAACTTTGGTATCTACGGTTGAAACAACGACTTTCGTCCCGTTTCCGATTCGCAAATTAATCTCAATTGATGTCAGTATCCTGCTTATAGCAGATTCTGAACATCAGTATATATTTATGTACCACACTAAGTATTTTAAAATCCAATTTTAATACTAGTAGTGAACACAATTTTGTCAAACATATTTGAAGTCAGAGCCTTGCTCATTCTTCAATTCCTTCATGTCTGCTTTGTCCAAACGGCAGTCACGCTTCCGCGATCCCGTTTGACACATTTAGGCAGACATTTTAGGATATGTCTTTTATCTTCCTAGAAGATTATAATGATTTTGCCTTCGCCCTATTCAACACTCCAGAAGCCTTTGGCCAAGCCTCGAACTTCTTGAATATCGAAGTAAGATGCGCCTTGCGCTACTTGCCTTATTGCAAATTTTGACTTTATCTATTTGAGAATAGTCATTAACTCTCCAAGAGTTAACTATTACAATTTAGTACTTCTAAGATTCTAAGGATAGATTCTTTGAAGATCCTTCAATTTCATTATCATACTTTAAAGATCTAATTATTAGTTATGTTTCAGAAATTAAGGAGTCTACTGCGACAAGCTTGATGGATTAAACACTAAAATTATCATCACATGAATCTTCCAAAGATCATGCTCTACTAATTGCTCAACTCCGGGCTTAGGCTTAATATGTTATTTTATCAAATAAAGTAACTTATTAGTTTCCAGGACCATCCTGAAACTTATTCCCAATTTGAAAATTAAACTATTTAAATACATTTTCCCTAGGATTATGTTTTAAATGTTAATCTTTCAATTATATCTTGATTTTAATAGTCCAACTATTTAATCAACGATTTTGGTACTATTTATTATAATGATTACAATAGTCCAACTATTTAATCAACTATAAATTTAATAGATTAAAATCAATTATATTGATTACTATAATCCAATTATAAAATCAATTATAAATGAATAGTTTGAATATAGTCCAACTATTTATTAAAAACAACATTTAAATATTAGTCCAACTAACATTTAATATATTTGACGAATGATATTTGTGATTGAGCGCGTATGGCAAGTAATTAAACGAATATTGCAAATTCAATTATTGTCTCCCACTATTTTTCGGCGAGCCTCTAACCCTCTGTCAAGTACTCGAGAAACCGTGTTTCCTAGCGGGCTAGGATCCCGTTAAATATCACACAATCTTGACTTTGGCCAACAAATTGTATAATAATTAACTAGGTAGATCTCTAATATCGATTTGATCCAATCCAATTCATAGATCCGGTAGAGGGACATCCAAGTCCGAAACATATATCTTATATATGCCAATACATCCAATGTATTACCTAACCATTTTCCTCTGAATCAACTAAGCCTTGGCTTTGGCACAACAAACTTAGCGATCCCAGTCAAGCGCGACCCATTGACCATGGAAAGCTTCGTAATCAATGTCGATGGACAAGAAGTGGTCTTGACTTTGGCCAACAAACCACAACTTGGATAAGACACCAATATGGAACAAAGCTCTCGTGATTCAAACACATCCTCGACGGAAAAAGGCCTTGACTTTGGCCAACAAGCCAATGCCAGTCTCGGATCTTGAGTGAGAATCACTCAATGGAAGGAAAGACGCTTAATATTTTGCGAGGGTTTTTCGAGTGCAAATTGGCAACCAATTTATTATTTGTTAAGTTCTCATCATCATACACCCTTAAACATGCATTCTAAACACATAATAAAGCGCATATGATAAAATAATAATGATATGCGGATGGATACTTTACACATTGATCCTAGATCAAATCTCTCCCTTTCTCTCTCCAGCTAGCACATGTATTTACTTCTACCCATTACACTAAACTTCTAAAGAAACCTCATTTACATTGAGGGGAATAGGTGAGAAGAGAATACAAAGAATAAGGAGGTAATAAGGCTGGACACGCAGGTCCAATTAATAAATTCCAAATTTATTACAACAATTTATAAAATTGCCCCACCCATCTAATATCCATCCGATATACATTATTCATGCATCGCAACCATGTATTCACACAAGCATGTTATCAATCAATCTAATCAAATTAATTAATCTGATAATTAGTGATCATCCAATGTTTAAACAACGATTTGATTTTGCGTGAGTCAAACTCATTTTGCGAATAAGTACTCAAAGTACGAATTCTCGAATTAAATTAAACTACATAATTAAATCCAATTTAATATGTATTTAATACTAACTCACTATTTAATTCCAAATTAAATACTACACTTTATTAATGAACTTTTATGACTTAAATTCCAAATTTAATTGTTACAGGTCTCAAAGCCCGATTAACGTCCAACGTCAATTTAATTAAAGTCCAATGGGCTTTTAATTAATTTCTTTAAGGCGTGGACTTTTGGTCAACTCGGGTCGAACCCAATAACCAAAGTCCAATCCGGGAGTTACCCCATAAGCCCAGAAATCAATTTAGGCCCATTAGGCCCAATTAAACTTTAAAGGTCCATTAGTCGCATTTGGGCTTTATGGATGCGGTTTTGGGCCCAATTGGATCCAATCCATTTGGCCTAAACCTAACTTAGTACAACCAAGCCCAATTAGCCCAATAACAACATAACAAGCCCAAATCCAATTTAAGGCCCAACATAATTAAATCACAAAAATCCAATTTCACATTTAATTATCCTAAAGTGTATAGCATTATTAATTACCCAAATCAATATTTCCAAAACATCAAATTTGTACAATTAATCATGCTCATCATCATTAAATCATGTCTAACACAATTTAACAAAAATCAAACCCAATTACATGATTTACTACTCTCGGCAATTTGGGGAATTTTGTGTCCGATTCGAATTCAATCCAATTAATTCCACAATCGACATTAAATCAACATCCCAATTGATTCCAACTCATCCAATGAATCAAAAAATCAAAAATCACCAGAATTTTAGGGCACATGTATTCGGCCAACACATCAAAAATTGGGGAAAATGTTCCAAACACCTTTTCATCAAATTGAACCAATCAATCCACAATTAAACATCAATAAGCATATTAATTAATCCAATTCATTATACATGCTCAAAATCAAGTTTACCTAAATTTTAAGCCCTAAACTTTTTCATGCTTTCCTTGCTCTGATACCATTGTTGGAGTTTACTAAGGTCCCAAGGATCAATAAACAAGCATGAAACATAAGTGAATACAACGAGGGAGTTGCGGAATACTCACATCGATCGGTTGAGCGACGCGAGAGGCAACAAAAATTTCTCTTTTCTGCCCACTGGACTGCTCGGCAGTTTCTGTTTTGGCCTCCTCTATTTCGGCTTCAAGCTTCAATAATCAAACTCCAAGCTTTGCGAAACGATTCCCGGCTCATGGGTGGACTTCCCTATCACCTTCGCATGACTTCGTAGTGTGCTAGCACTCCCGATTTTGCCACAAAATCGAGACTTTTGCATACCATTTTCCTCTTCAGCTCACGGCAGTAACTGAACCAGAAGAAAGAAAAATTGCCTCTAAGGCCGAAAATGTGAGGGAGAATAAGTGAAGAGAGAAAGTTGGTTTCCAAAAAAGAAATGTGTATTATTATTGTTTTAAAAAAAAAACAAATAAAACATATACCATTTCTTTTTCAAAAAAAAGTCAAGCTAATTAAAGCTTACAACCACCACATCAAATCCCATCAATCAATGAATAGTGACTCGTGTCAATCACTCAAGTGAAAGACATCCATCACTTGATTGACGACTGATGTGATGTTAGATGTGACGCTTGATTTGACTTGCGTGCCGCACTCGAATTCGAAATGCGAATGCGCTCGTAAACAATCCCGGGCTCGGGTTCGCTAATTGCAAATTAACGAATTTTCCGTCGCGACGTAATTAAATGATTATGCCTAGCGAAATGACTATTCACGTCGCTAACGAATTAATTCTAAATTAATTCTTTCACCCGAATTAAAATCTAATTTTAATTCCGCGTCGAAATCTAATTTCGTTTAATATATCAAATAATTTAATTTTATCGATTAATTCCAAATTAATCGTTCTCTCTCTTAATTGATATTTTATCCTAGATAAATATCTCCGCAACCAATCTCAGATTAATTTTCTCTCACATCTAATTAATCTCAGATTAATTAAAAGTGCGAGTCATACGTCATCGGTGAATCTTTGGGAAGCAACCCATGAGATCCCCGGATATGTTGGCAGTAAATTCGGTCGTCGGACTATCCGAACACGTAAGTACCTCGTACTACGTTTATACCGATTTTACAAGACAAGGTTGGCTTCTAGCAAAGCGCCATGCCTACCCAATTCTCCAGAAATATCCTTACAGGAATAAAGGATCTATATCAGGCGTAGTATACGTAGTATTGCGTATTTCGATCCAGTATCGGATGATCACATGCAAGGCCTGGGGCTGGTACAATGTCTGCCCTGTACGAAGCATATCGGATTACGAGCAACTAGTCTCTTATTTTCGGATAATCATGACCAAGTCATATTATCCCGATGGTTGTAACCCTTTAGAGAACCAGTTATGTATCCCTACGTGATCATCATCTCCATATGACTGGAGTGATACTTCCGTTTTACATCACACCCCAAACACTACGATTATCAATATACCTAGCATTGGCGTACACAGAACCTGTAAAGTCATGGACGACCGCAACCCAAAGATATTTATTGTCACAGTGTTCTCTTGTGCAAGTTTCAGGTTAAGACCAAAATACACCTACCTGATTCGGACTTCCATAGACACTTAGTCATTTACCAATGGAATTCCGAGGGGGTTTATCCAGAGCGAAGCTGTTTCCCATACCATCGGTAAAACACAATCTCCTTTTACATTTGCATGAGATCACTATACCCAATTATATGAAGGTAGGATTGTCTTCTTATCCGCAAGGATAGGGTGTCATCTTCTGGAGCATATCTCGCTATCTGGTCGGTCTTCATGAGGTCGGTCATAATGGTCCTTTGAACTGAGAATGCTGCCGCCGATTCTGATAATCCCTGGTCATTCGTACCAAAGTGCTCGGCTGGCGATCATAAAAGATCGGTCTGTAACCATAATGTGCTCGTATCATCATGTTGTGGTCGGCCTTTTATTTGTAAAACGCTCGGGCCCTTACTGCTGGCTTTTTATGGGTCGGGTCGGTTTTAGTGATCTCACCCAAGAAGGGAATTACCCTTCTACCCTTGTCGTGGTGTTTTAAACATCATAGTTCCTGAAAACACCATCAACATCTGTCCCTAGTTCTCAGTTCCAACGAGTATACGAGTTTGTGCCGGGAACTATATAAAGATGGTGTGCTGATTACTTTGTTGGTGGTCGATCCGGGTTTGAATCGAAATTCTCGTCGCCTCTTTTCGAGCACCTCTTCTCGAGACGCACAACAGTCACATCTGTTTAATGCCCATCAAATCACCTTTAGGGTTTTTTCTAAGTGTGACACTTGTCAATCATCTGTCGGATTCCCGCCAAAAGGAAAGTGAATCGACCGTGTATGGTGTTTTAAATGTGCTGATCTCAACCGTTCGTTTGATTTTGGCAGACCTCTTTTGTAGTTGACACTTGGCGTCCATCCGGGTTTCTTTCTTGATCCAACGGCCATGAGCGTCCCACTCATGACTATAAAAAGACGGGGCTTTCACTGTGCAGTCTTTTTGGCAAATCTTTCTCTCTTTCCAGTGAATATTTCAACCGTGACTCACTTGACTCAGTACTCCCGGAGTTTCTTTCAGCCGTGTTTTTTCTTCTTTCTCCGCAGTGGCCTGTGAATTTAGGGGACGAGCAAACCGTGCTGTGCAATCTTCAGTCTTTCTGAAAGAAAAAGTAAGTTTTCTGAACGACCTCTCCTCTTTATGTGTGTTGTGAATCTTTTGTTAGCTTTGATATTGCTAGGGAGTGATTTATGTCTTCTCGAATTTTTTTAGGGCATTTTAGAACCCACCTGCTTAGCTTTCTCGGAATTCCTGAGCAGTTTTAGAGTCTTAGCTATAGACTGACTTCCCCTTCCTTTTTATTTCTTAGGATGTCAGGAACGTCTGACAACAGATCTTCCCCTGTAAACCCTGCTAGACCCTCAATACCCCCTGCTGAAGAGCTTTCATCGGGCTCGGGGGCACCCAGTGTGGAAGACCTTGATACTACCCCCACTCCTTCTGAGATCGAACAAGATTCTTATCATCAGAGGGTTCCTCGGGAGGATCCGGAGCCCGGTGATTTTGACGGCTCGGCTCTGGACATGGTTCGGCCCTCTAAGATAACCGAGGATGATCTAGCACTGCTTCGGCAATGATATGACATCCCGATAGACATTGCCCTTGAGGTCCCTCTTCCATGTGATCGTGCCAGTCAGCCTGACGAGGGTTCCGTGGCCCTTCTCCCAGCTTTCTTCGAATGCGGGCTCCGACTGCCAATTCAACCCTATTTTGCCTGGATGCTGGCCGAGATGGAGATCGCCCCCTGTCAACTGAGTCTAAACAGTTGGAGGATTTTGGCCGGATTGTATGTAGCTTGGCATCGGGCGGGGCTTGGCGAACCTTCTTTTGAAGAGGTGAAGAGGTTATATCGGTTGAAGGCCAACCCAAAGACTCACCACGGCTGGTATTATCTTTCTGCTTACGACAGTTCGTCAAACGTCGTCCAAAAACTCCCTGACTCCAATAAGAATTTCAAAGATCTTTGGTTCTGGGCCACTGGAGATTGGGGACGGACCCTGAGGTCGGATGAAGGGGAGATCTTGGTTCCGGACATCTTTAGGGCGGGAGGTTAGGATATTAACTTTTAGCTTTTCTTCCCTTAGTTTTTTTTTTGTTTGGATTCTTACCCTTTTTTCTTCTATTCCTCCTAGCCTGTTGGAGAGATGCTCCCAAGGTCTCCCATCAGGTCCGGCAGCGGGTATTCTGGGCTCGGAAGTATGCCGCCCATTGGAGGGAGTTGGTAAACGATGCGGCATTCTTTGAATCAGGACTTATACGGGCCGTTCCTCCCAAGGTCTCGGGTCGGATAGGTAGATGTCTGTTGATCTTCTTAGCCAGTTCCCTCGTTTTTTTTATCATGTTTGGTGTCGTCCCTTTTTTTTGTGTATGCTCAGGTCCTGAACCTTTCTTTCGTCTTCGTTTCTTGCAGGCATGTCGAGGAGACCAAAGTACCTTGATCGGTTGACCGGTGCTGCGAAAAAAGCTAGCCCAGGTGGGGCTGGTACTTCTCGGAAACGACCTGAGTCTTCTGAGGATAGAAAGGTGGCCGTGGAGGCAGAACGGCCGAGCTCTCAGGGTCTAACTTCATCTCCTCGGGTGCCCCCAATGGGTGCCACCCGTCCTGCTAGCCCTCCAAGACCCTCCAGGAGGAGGAAGCGTCGGTTTGGAGCTGTGGATCCCCAATTGAGGCGGGAATTGGAGGAGGAGGAGGCTCCGAGCAGAGAAACTCCAGTTCGGGAGGAGGGTCCTTCCAAGAAATTGAAGGGTGCGGTGGTTCTCGGAGTTGATGACCTTGGGAAGAATATCAGGGAGGCTACTTCCCACTTGGTACCGGCTTTCAATGAGCTGGCCGGGGCTGTACCTCCTGAGAAGATTCCGCGGTTTGAGGACCTTTCACCTGAGGAGGTGGTCGCAAAGTTGTGTTCCCAGTTGGCTCAGGTTATTTCTTTTTCTTCTCTTCTACATCCGAGGTGTCTTTCAGACTTAGTTTGAAACTGACTTCTTTTTCTTCTTGGCAGGCAAATTACTTGGCGGCAAAAAATAAGGACCTGTTCATAAGCCTTTTGTCCGAGGGCGGTCAAGCCCAGAGGCTTCAGAATCGTCTTTCTGAAGTGGAGGCCAAGCTGGCTAGTGCCGAGGAGAGGAATAGGGACCATGAGCTGGCTGCGGTCGAGGCTGTCAAAACAAACAAAGCTCTTAGGGCTGCTGCTACTCTGGAGCGCAAGAACGCTGAGGAAGCTAGAGCAAGTTTGGTGGATGCCCGGGCTGAGATTGGGATCCTCAAGGTGGAAGTGGGCAGTGTGGAGTATAAGCTGCGGGCCAAAGAGGAGGAACTGGGACGGTCCCGTGCCGAGCTCAGGGATAAAGAGCTAGAGTGGGAGGCCGAGAGGGACTCCATTCGTCTTGAAGGGGTCGGTGATTGTGCTGAAATCATACCAATGGTGCTGCCCGACCTGGATATGGGGCCAGTCCATGCAGCCATTCGTTTCTGTAAAGGGGAAATATCTGAGGAGGAGTTCCAGAAGTGGCTCCCCCCTTCTTTTGAGGAGGTGATGGATCCCGACCGATTTCTTTGCCTCGGTCTCCCAGGTTTCCCAAGAAAGCCGACCTGAGGTTCATGCTCCTGGCGAGGACTACCCTGAGATTTCGCCTCCCATTCTTGAAGTAGAGGTCTCCCGTGTCGCTGAGGTTGAAGCTTCTGTTCCCGTTCTTGAGACCGAGCTGATCCCTCCATCGTCTGAGCCAGTCGAGGAAGAACTTCCTGCCCCTGCGCGGGCTGATTAAAGAAGGGGTAACCCGGGCGGGGCCCTGTGTATACTTGTCTTTTTTTTTGTAATAACACTTTTATTATTTTTTTTTTGAATATATATATATATATGTGCTTTCTTTTCTCTTTTTTTTTTCGTTTTTTTTTATGTTTCCCTTCGAATGTTTGAGACCTCTTTGTGGGGGGAATATGAGCTGGGGGGACATAATCCGACCCCGAGTAGTAAGAAACATTTGGTTCTGGTGGAATCGGTGGGACATAGCCCGACCCCGATCTGAGGGAAGCACTAGGCTCCGGGGGGAATGTTATGTCCCCAGTTTAAAGAACACCGACTCGGTGGGACGTAACCCGACCCCGAGCTGTATGGAACACTTGGCCCTGGGGGAATGTTTCGTCCCCAGTCAAAAAGATAGGTTCGGTGGGGTATGGTCCGACCCCGAGCTGAGAAAGGCACTTGGACCTGGGGGAATGTTACGTCCCAGTCTGAAGGGTGACTCGGTGGGACGTAACCCGACCCCGAGCGAATACTAAGTGGCCTCGGCGGAACGAAATCCAGCCCCGAGCCGATTAATCAAGTGGCCTCGGCGGAACGAATCCAGCCCCGAGCACTGGTTAATCCTTGGGATTTATTCAGATGGGAAGTGTATCATCTTTGAAACTCTGTCGAATCTAACTTGGGCGTCCCCTTGTCAGACCGACGAAAAAAAAACAAAACTTTCGAAGATAAAATCAAAAGGTGGGGGTGACTTAGCACTTGTCCCAAAGCAAACTTTTTACAAGCGTAAACAACAGCACAGATTCTTGAAACAGCGTCATGTCCGAGGTTTCCAAAACAATTCTGAATCTTTCAATTCAGTGTCCGGCGAACCAGGATTTGGATCAGGAGAGCGTTTGAATGGTAAGGGCACATCCTCTATACGTCGGGTCACTGTGGAGCCTGTGTATTGTACGAGGGCTCCTCCTTACCACGCTGGAGCAGGCACACGCTACAGGGGCACAACGCATCCCCGTGCTGCGCCTCTCTTGGATCCAAATGATGAATGGATCAAAGAGTGTCCGGGATACTAAGGGTATATTCCTCCTTAGGTCCGGATCACTGGAGCTAGCAATCGTCACGGGGGTTATCCCCCGTGCTATGCTTTCCCACGGATCCATTACATCGGGTAAGTGAGGATCAAAAGAGTGCTCGACACATTAAGGGCATGTTCCTCCTTATGCTTGGTAACACTGGAGTAAGCAATCGTCACGGGGGTATCATCCCTCCTTGTGCTATGCTTCTCACGGATCCTTATGCATCGAGTATGTCCCTGAGGACCCCGAGCCAAGAGAGATACTTGGTTCTGGGGGAATGTCTCGTCCCCAGACCAATGAACATGACTCGGTGGGACGTAACCCGACCCCGAACCGAATAGTCAAGTGACCTCGGCGGAACAAGATCCAACCCCGAGGTGTTTGAAGCTTTAAGGGCATATTCCTTCTTATGTTTGGTAATACTTGGAGCAAGCAATCGCCACGGGGTTATCATCCCTCCCCGTGTTATGCTTCCCACGGATTTATACTTTGATTCACCTTTGTCCCTGCTGTTTGATGCTTGTGTGGAGTCGACTGATTCTGGTGTGACTTGTGTTTTTTTTATGGTGGTAGCCGTGGTCGGGAAGTTGTGGGTTTTGTGCTTTTGACCTTGGACCGTTGTATTGAGTATGTCCCCGGAGTTTTGAATATGGTTTTGCAAAATTATTTTTAGAAGAGCGGGTGAAAAAAGAAAGTTTTATTTATCTTCGGGGACATACTGCCCTTCTTACAACTCTCTGTGGGTCATTTTGAGAGAGGCTTTGTATTGGGATTTCTGTCCCTTATTGGGTTGCTGTCAAAGAAGAGGAGGAAGGGAGAGTTTACTGAAAGTATTTTCTCAACATCTCGGCGTTCCATGGCTTTTTTAATCTTGTGTCGTCCAGCTGTTCCAAGAAGTAAGCCCCTGGCCTTACCACTTCTGTGATTTTGTATGGCCCTTCCCACTTGGCTCCTAGCGAGCCCTCCTCTGGTCGCCGGGTGTTTAAGGTGACCCTTCTCAATACTAAGTCGCCCGGGAGGAAGGAGCGGGTCCGAACTTTTCTGTTGTAGAAACGGGCCATTCTTTGTTGGTAGACTGCTGCTTTCATAGCTGATTTCTCTCTCTTTTCCTCGATCAGGTCGAGGTGGTTTTTGATAAGTTCTTCATTCTGCTCATTCCCAAAGTGGCGGACCCTGTGAGTTGCTACCCCGATTTCTGCTGGAATGACGGCCTCACATCCGTATGATAGGGAAAATGGTGTTTCCCCTGTGGAATCTTTGTAGGTCGTTCGATGTGCCCATAGCACTTCTGGTAGTTCTTCGACCCATAAGCCTTTGCATGATCCGAGCCGAGCTTTAAGGTTTGCCTTGATGGTTTTGTTTGTTGCCTCAACCTGTCCGTTTGACTTGGGATGAGCTGGCGAGGCGAATTTTAAAGCGATCTGGAGGTCTTCGCAGAGCTTCCTGAATCCTTTGCTGTCGAATTGTTTTCCGTTGTCGGTGATGATTGCCCGGGGGATTCCGAACCTGCAGATTATGTTCTTCTTTACAAATGTTGTGGCCTTTTTCTCCGTGATGGTGGATAGCGGCTCGGCTTCCACCCACTTTGTGAAATAGTCTATGGCCACGATTGCATATTTCGCCTGCCCTCGCCCTTTTGGCATTGGCCCTATGATATCTAGCCCCCACTGTGCGAACGGCCAGGGGCTGGACAGGGTGGTTAATTGTTCTGCCGGTTGATGGTGGATGTTGGCATTTTTCTGACAACCTTCGCATTTCTGGGCTATCCGCATACCGTCCTGATGCATGGTCGGCCAGTAAAATCCTTGTCTTAAGGCTTTAAAGGCGATTGATCTTCCTCCGGCGTGACTTCCACAGATGCCCGTGTGAATTTCCCTGAGCACATAATCTGCTTCCTCCTCTGTTAAACATCTCAGGAGGGGTACGGTATAGCCTCTCCGGTAGAGCACCCCTTCGATCAGGGAGAACTTGGTGCTTTTGAATTTTAGTTTCTTGGCCTCCTTTCTGTCCTCGGGTATCTCTCCTGTTTCCAAATATTTTCTGATCGGCTGTAGCCATGAAGTTTTATCTTCTTCATCCAGGGTTCCTACTTCGAGTTCTCCTACTCTTTTCTCGGAGGCAGATTAGGGGGATTGTTCTGGGATTCTCTGTTTTATTGAAGATGCGAGCCGTGCAAGAGAATCTGCTTCGCCGTTGTCTTCTCGTCCGATTTGTTCGAAGTGAACGTTCCTCATTTTTCTATTAACCTCTTTACCTCGGTCAAGTAGGCTCTCATGCTAGGTTCCCTGGCCTGGAATTCGCCTTTTAGTTGCTGAATAGCAAGCTGTGAGTCACTCCTTACTACCACGTTGTGGACTCCCACTACTGTGCACAGCCTTAATCCGGCCAAGATTGCTTCGTATTCGGCTTCATTGTTTGTGGTTTCGAAGGCGAACCTTAAGGCAAATAATACTTCTTCCCCCTTGTTATTTTTTAACACGATCCCGGCTCCGCCGCCGTGTGAGCTGACAGACCCGTCTACTGACATCTCCCACTTGTCTTCCCCTACCGTCAAGATCTGGGGTTCGGTGAACTCTGCAACAAAATCTGCCAAAGCCTGTCCTTTCATTGCTACCCTTGGAAGGTAGGAGATGTCGTGTTCGCTTAGCTCCACCGACCACTTCATCAATCTTCCCGAGGCCTCTGGTTTTTGTAAGATCTGTCGCAGGGGGTGGTCGGTGTAAACTTTGATAGGGTGGGCTTGGAAGTAAGGCCGCAATTTCGAGCTGCGGTGATCAAAGATAGGGCGACTAGTTCATGTACGGGATACCGGGTTTCTGTGTCCAACAGGCTTTGCTGACATAGTATACTGGTCTTTGGATTCGGTCGGCCTCTTGCACCAGCACCGAACTTACTGCGTGTTTTGAAACAGCCAAGTATAAGTACAATGTCTCTCCTGGGAGAGGTTTTGCTAGGAGCGGGGGCTGTGCTAGATATTGTTTCAGTTGTTGGAAGGCCTCTTCGCACTCCGGAGTCCAGTCGATCCCCTTTTGGGCTTTCTTGATGGCTTTGAAGAAAGGGTGGCATTTGTCGGTTGCTCGGGAGATGAATCGGTTAAGCGCGGCTAGCCTGCCGGTTAGACTTTGAACTTCTTTCACCGTCCTGGGAGATTTCAAGTCCAGCACGGCTTGTATCTTTTGCGGGTTTGCTTCTATGCCCCTGGAGCTCACCATGTAGCCTAAAAACTTCCCGGAGGCCACCCCGAAGGCACACTTTTCTGGGTTGAGTTTTAAATGGTATTTCCTCAATAACTCAAAGGTTTTCTTCAGGTCGGTCACGTGACACCCTGGCGCCTCAGACATTGTTATCATGTCGTCAACATACACCAGCATTGTTGTGCCGATGAGTGGTTTGAAAATCTTGTTGACCAGTCTCTGAAAGGTGGCTCCTGCATTTTTTAATCCGAAGGGCATTACTTTATAACAGTAAAGCCCCTGATCGGTGACAAAAGTTGTTTTCTCCTCGTCAGCAGGGTGCATCTTGACCTGGTTGTATCCTGAGAAGGCGTCCATAAAGCTCAGCAGTCCCTTGCAGGCTGTCGTATCTACCAGCTGATCTACGTTTGGCAGTGGGAAGCTGTCCTTCGGGCACGCCTTGTTGAGGTCGGTGAAGTCCACGCACATCCTCCACCTCCCGTTTGCTTTCCTTACCAATACCACGTTCGAAACCCATTCTGGGTACTTGACTTCTCTGATGAAGCCTGCTTTTAACAGTTTTTCCACTTCGGACGCCACTGCTCTGCACCGTTCTTGGTTAAAGATTCTTCTTTTCTGTTTAACTGGTTTGTGTGTCGGGTTTACTGCCAAGCGGTGACTGATGAACTTTGGATCAATCCCGGGCATGTCATTGTGTCCCCATGCGAAGATGTCGGGGTACTTCCGTAGGCATTCCAGCAGGTCCTTTTTTAGGATTTCGTCCAAGTTCCCCCTATCTTTATGCTTTTATTCGGTCCGAACAGGTTGACTTCTTCTAATTCTTCGGCTGCCTCTAGCCGGGCAACTTTTCCGGGCGCGGACCCGGGTCCTTCCTTGGATTTTCCCGTCTTCCCCCATTTGCCTCTTCCTGGTGTGCTTCCTTCGATGCAGAGGGCTTCCCGTGAGAGAGTGGCGAAGCAACTACGGGCTATCTTCTGACTTCCGCATATGATTCTGATCCCTTCCCGGGTAGGAAATTTCAGTTTCAAGTAGTAACAGGACATCGCAGCCTTGTTTTCATCATAAAAGGCCGGCCGACAATGACTTGGTAACTGCTCAGGCAGTCCACCACGGTGAAGTTTACCATGACTGTCCGGGTTCTGGGGTGAGTTCCGATGGTTGTTGCCAGTTGTATTCTTCCCAGCGGGATGACCGTTGAGCCTCCAAAACCATATAGGGGGTGCCGTCATTAGTTAGGGTTACGTATTCTACTCCCAGGCTTTCTAAAGCTTCTTTGGATATTATGTCTACCGCGCTTCCGGGGTCTACCAGGATTCTATCCACCTCTGTGCCGCTGATTGTAGCTTTGATTATCAGCGCATCATCATGGGGAAAACTCACCCCTCGTGCATCCTCGTCGGTGAACATTATGGGCACCGACCGACCCCCTTGTAGTGTCGGGGGTCTTTCTGTTCCTAGCACCTCTGCCCCTTGAGCTCGGCTATAGTTCTTTCTTGACCGGTTTGAGTCCCCGGCCAGTGTACTTCCCCCTGCGATGATGTTCACCTGTCGGTTTCGTGCCCTTTGTCTGGCCGCCATGGTTTCATGGTCGATATAACTATTTAGATACCCATTTCGGGCTAGGTCCTCCATCTGTTCCCGCAGATCTTTGCATTCGTCCGTTGTGTGCCCCCTCAGGTTATGATGTATGCAGTAAGACTTCTGGTTCCTTTTATCTGGGGGGAATCTCCTGAGGTCGGGTTCTATCAAGAGGCATTTTTCCTGTATTTCCATGATGATTCGCCCTGGTGGTTTGCTCAGGGGAATATATGTTTCTTCTCGGACTACATGATTCACCTGGGTCGCGACCCCTCCTTCCTGATCTCTTCGAGGTATCGGTTTGAATTCTTTGGGTTTTGGATTGAATCTTTTGAATTCCCTGTCCGGTCGTCGGGGGGCCTCTGTTCTTGCTGTTCTTTCCCGAATGGCCGTCCCCCTTCGGGAGATCTTTTCTTCGCTTTCTACCAAGACAAATTTCCGGGCTACCTCTAGAGCAGTGGCATAATCCGGCGTGTCCTGGATTCTTAGATGAGTCCATAGCCTCCCGACCTTTAGGGCTCCTTTTAAGCTTTCTAGGGCTTCTAGGGACTCATATCCCCCGACTTCCAGTACCATGTTGTGGTATCTCTCAATAAAATTTTTCAGGGGCTCGTCATCTCCTTGCTTTATAAGTCTTAATTCTCCAATCGTCTTTTTGGGGACGCAGGCCCCTTTAAAGTGTCGAATGAACGACTTCTTAAGTTGTGTGAAGCCTCCGATGCTCCCCGGAGCCAGACTTCTGTACCATAGGATGGCGGGTCCACCTAAAGTTAGGGGGAACACTTTGCAGATGGCATCTCCTACTACTCCCTGGACTTCCATCAACAAGACAAAGCTTTCGATGTGTGATTTCGGGTCAGAGTGGCCTTTGTAGGGTGCCATGGTCGGCATGCTGAATCGCTTTGGGAATTTTGCCGACCTTATTTTTTCCGCGAGGGGAGATTCCTCCTCACTATCCCGGGCATCCCCTGCATCTCTGAGGCTTGAGGCCTACTCCCCACTTGGTCATTTCCTTTTTTAACCAAGACTTATTTCACTGCTTGCGCCGCCATGTCGTATCCTGTGCCCTCCGTGTGTCTATGTTCCCCGGGTGCGGCGTTCCTCATCCCTTGGAATTTCCCGCACACTTTCGCTATGCTCATGTCCTCTTTTTGAAGTCGTAGAGACTGTCATAGGAGGGATCGGTGATGGTGATTCCTTCTTCTTCTTTTCTTCCCACGTGTCCTCTTTGCGAATCTTTTCTACAACTACGGATTTTATCCCATAGGGGCCCCTCCTCCTGGGTCTATCGTCTTCACTTGTGTCTATCACCCTTTTTCCCTTCTGCTCTTTCACTTTTTTTCGACTGGTTCCGATGTCTGGTCTCTCGTTGTTCGTTCCCTCCATTCTCTCCAACCGATCCATCATGGATTTCATGCTTTCTTCCATCTTTTTCATCCAGTCTGTTGCTGGACTCCCCGAAGATTGATGATTCCGCCTTCTGCCATTGTCTTACTACGCGAACCGCTTTTGTTGAGTTCCCCACAGATGGCGCCAACTGTTGACGGTTGATTTTGGTCTCAGGGTAATATGGGAATATCACTCCCGAGATAATCCTCCTTCAATAGTGAATTTGTTTGGTTTTGGGGGACCAAAAGCAAACTTAGCAAAAGACAGATAATACGCCAATCAAACAAGGAGTTTTAACGTGGTTCGGTGGATTTTTATCCGACCTACGTCCACGGACACAAACAAGACTATTCTTTTATTGCTGAAACTTGTATCTCTTGTGCTTTACAAGTTTTGGCACAATGAGGTTGATATTGATTCTGATGCCTTTTACACATACTCTACCTTTCTATTTATAATAGTGAAGGAATCAGATTCCTCTTAGTATGAGGATTCCTAGTTGAAAACTTTCTCCTGTTCCCACAAGGATTCCTTAATCAAATCTACATTTTTCCTTTATCCTTCTAGGACACTGCCTTCGTCAGTATTTCTTATGAAGGTAGGATTGTCTTCTTATCCGCAAGGATAGGGTGTCATCTTCTGGAGCATATCTCGCTATCTGGTCGGTCTTCATGAGGTCGGTCATAATGGTCATTTGAACTGAGAATGTTGCCGCCGATTCTGATAATCCCTGGTCATTCGTACCAAAGTGCTCGGCTGCCGATCATAAAGAGATCGGTCTGTAATCATAATGTGCTCGGTATCCTCATGTTGTGGTCGGCCTTTTATTTGTAAAATGCTCGGGCCCTTACTACTGGCTTTTTATGGGTCGGGTCGGTCGGTTTTAGTGATCTCACCCAAGAAGGGAATTACCCTTCTATCCTTGTCGTGCTGTTTTAAACATCATAGTGCCTGAAAACACCATCAACAGCTAGTATTACACTTGTGCACGTTGTGAGGGCATAACGACATAGTTCTCATATATTTGGATATAGGATACTCATGCAAGTGTTAGGAGGTTGTGTTTTATGAGGTACCGGAAACAACTTTCGCTCTGGATAGACCCCCCTCGGAATTCCATGGTAGTTTGACTATGTGTCATGGAAGTCCAAATCAGGGTAGGTGTTTTGGTCTTAACCTGAGACTTGCACCGCTAATACTTGCGACAATCAATATGCTTTGGTTTTAGGTCTTCCAGGGTAAACAGGTATGTGTAGGCCTCTGGGGTATATTGAGAATCGTAGTGTGGTGGGTGTGATGTCGAGATGGAAGTATCACTCCAGTCATAGTGGAGATGATGGTCATGTAGGATACGAAACTGGTTCTCTTATATGCTCGAGCTATCGGGATAATATGACTAGAGAATTTGAAATGGCCCATCGGCATTTTAGAAGGTTTTGGCCCAACTGTCAAAGGACACGAACTCGTACCGGTTTAAATGGCCCAACAAGTTCACATTTTTGACAAAAGGTCCAACTGGATCCAAGTGACGACGGTCCAAAACATAAACACAAAATAAATAATTTATATTAGTTCTACGACTAAGGTTCTCATGTGGGTTTACAGGAGTGCGTACAAATGCTCTCGTTGACGAAGGATTACCCACAACTAGGACTCCCCACTCAAGGGTTCAAGCGACCAAGTGAGCGCACCTTTTTTATACCTTACGGTATGTGCCAATGAGTTAAGATGTGTGACTGACTGTCAAATGGGTTTCCCGTTGTAGATTCCCTAGAGGGAGGGTGAAGCGAACTCTCTTAAATACCCAAGCCTCTTAGGCTCTTATCGCTTGGTGACAGGAATAAACAACGAGTCCTCCAAATTAGTCCATCACAGTAAGCTACTAGTACATGATTGTCTAGGTGCCTTCACAACGTTTCCTTGTAGAAAGGTAGTGAATGAAGGAAGACACCATATCATTACCAAGCTTTAATAATGCCTTTGATTAAACCTCTTTAACCCACAACAGACACGGTTAGCTCAAGTACAAATCATAACCACTACAAGACTTTATTTTGGGGCCGATTCTCTATCCCTAGTGGAGTCGCCAGACTGTAGGACACAGAAATCGGCGACGCTGTTCTAGGCTCGCGGCCTAGTTGGGAGTATGGAATAGCCCGCGGGGGAACTATACCAAAGAAATAACATGGAGTCGCCACCCAATGTGAACCGGGAAAATATAATTAAGGCCGCACTCACCCCTCGCAAGGGAAGACCTCAAACCGTTGGGTTCGAATGGTCCCTTACTTATGTCACTTGTAATGATGTGATTTTGCAATAAACTAACCGAATCTACTAAATCAACTTAGCTCTTCAAGAACACATGATTTTACAAATCGACGAACGATCAACAAAATTAATATATCACTACTAATAAAATCATAAAAATACTACAAAATATAATCATTACTAATCAATGTATGCTCAAAGGAACTTAGCTCTAATCTGCATTCATCAAAATAAATCATATGACTAACGCATGCTTTACAATAAGTCATTATAAGGCAATCTGTAATATCACAACCGAGCATTTGAATCATCCAAGCAAAGAAAAAATAGATAATACTTCATATAAACGTAAACTAAAATTACTAATGCAAAATAAGAACTAATTATTGCATAACAATAAACAACATAATCACGCTTAAAATAAACAATATTCTAGACTAAATCATGCTTAAACAATAAATAACGTACTAAAACCTAATCATGCTCAAATACATGTTGTATGAAACGAAACATGTGTGTCTCTCAAGCGGTACGTGGCATTGTATCCCGAGTGCTGACCGCACTACCGTCCATTCGGATTCGGCTACGGAATTTACGTTCGGGTTTCCATCCGAATACCACAGAAGAGAGAAAACATATCCGTTCATCCGGAAATCACATCATGCACCAATCCACAAATACTCATGCAAAATAAAATAATAAAATAAATAGAAAATAAATAAGAATAAATAAAAAAGGGTGCCCTCAGGTCTAACCTCTTTTGTCGTCTCTCGAAAGCGCGTTACACGGCCGTCGGAAGGGTGGATGCTCCGCAACTCATCCGGTTCACTGGTTCAACATTTTTCCTCGCTATTTCGCTGTTTGGGCTGCTATTTTCACTTCGTTTTGCTACTATTTTTACTGTATTTTCTGGTCACTGTTTTAAGGTAATTAAGAGACTGTTTTGCTGCTGTTTTTTGTGGTATTTGAGGGCTGCTTTTCTGGACAGTTTCAATGGTTGAGAGGGTGTGTTGGGCTTACTGTTTTCGGTTAAGGAAGCTTATTGTGGGGGCTGTTTCTGCGATGGTTTAAGGTAGTGTAGGGCTGTGATTCTGAGGTAGTTTGAGCAAGGGACGTGAGGCCGGGCTGGTGTTGTTACGTGAGAGGCAGTGGAGCAAGGGACGTGAGGTCAGGCTGGTGTTGTTTACGTGAGAGGCAGTGGAGCAAGGGACGTGAGGCAAGGCTGGTTAGATGGTTGATTTGGGTGAAGGGCTCTAGGTGGCGTGAAGGATCTAGTGCGTGAGAGGGGCAGGTGCGTGAGGGTGACAGGTGGCTAGGCGTGAATAATCGGTTATGCGGCCGCTTCAGGGAGGATTTAAGGGGTGTAGTGAGGGGTATTTCAGTGGGGTTTTGTGCGTGCAGTGAGGGGTATTTCAGTGGGGTTTTGTGCGTGAATGTCCAGGCAGTTGATGCGTGAATGTCCAAGCAGTTGATGCGTGAATGGCCAGGCTATTTGTGGGCAGAAGGTGCGCATATGTGGGGGCTGTTTGTGGGGATATTGTTCACGGTAATGAAGGTGATTTGCAGGGTTTTATGTGGACGGAAATAGAGGCTTGTATCTGAGGGAGATTTGCGTGAATGAGCTTTTATGTTTCCTGTGTGAATATGCGTGAATGCTCCAGGGATTTAATGTGTTGGTGAAGGGTTCTTTTTATAGGCAAAGGGATGTGGGCTTTCCTTATTTGAGAAGGAGAAGGATTTGTGCATTAAAGGGAATATCTTTTAAATTAGTATGTGATAAGGAAAAATCTTTTAATTAGGGAAGTGATTTGATTTAATTTGTTTTATTCTTTTTTAGTTAGTGATATGATTTGGTTTAATTAGGCAAGGGATCCATGAGATTTCTTTAATTTAGGAAGGGGATTTGGCTTGATTTATTCATGTGTTTAATGTGATTTTTGTTATTTAGGGTGGCTATGGGCGTGTGGCTTAGGTCATTGGACGGGAGTTGGGTTTGATTGGTGGGCTTGGGTGTTTGGTTTGGTGTATGTATGGGCTTGGTGTGTGTCTTGCGGGGGTTTGGGCTAAGGATGTGTTTTAAAATAGAAGTCCAACAAGCGAACCCGCAGCTACTCCAGCGAATTAAATCCAACAATGTGTCAATTCTTGACTATTCCCTTCCAACGTCCGTTTCCCACAACTTCCACAATAAAAGAGGTAGTGTCTCCATGCGAGACTCATCATCGGGACTTATATGCAAAAATGCAGTGCCAACACCATATATTATCTTCTAAACTATTCTTCTACATTTTAAGACATTGGGGACAATGTCTCATTTAGGTTTGGGGGAGGGAATTAGTTGATCAGTACCTTGTTTTTAGTTTGTGTGTTGTTTTTATTTTTAGTCCAAAATTTTTCGAAAAATTCAAAAAACAAAATTCAAAAATTACAAAGATATTTTGCGTTTTTATTTTGACTAAAAAGGTGAAATTGGTAAGAGATAGTTGTGTAAGGAATTTCCACTCCTGAGACGTATCTCAAACCATTTTTGAAACAAGTTAATTTTTGTTTATTTCATTTTAGATTATTTAATTTGCAAATTCTCCATAAAACTGACAAAAATGGATCTTCATATGCTCAGTTGGCAGGTATTATCAACATGCCTGGTAACATACGGACATGAGCTATAATTGAAAAGTTTCTAATATTCAGTGCTCTAGTTTAGTTGGAGGAAGCATCTCAAAAAGCAATGGAGTAAAAAAAAGCGTCTGAGTTCCGAGTTATTAAGTGTGTAAGGGTGTTTTAACACCTAGTTCCCTTAAGCCAACTGGTTTGGGAGTCACTGGCCCAAAGCTCGCTACATGGATCAAGGATGTTGCAAATATATATATATATATATATATATATATATATATCTGAAGTCTGAGTAATTAAGTCCGTAAGGGTGTCTTAACACCTGGTGCCCTAAAGTCAATTGGTTTGGGAGCCACCGACCCAACACTCGCTACATAGATGGAAGATATTGTATATAAATAAAAAAAACTTCAAAAATCAAAGAAAAAATCAGAAAATTAGAAAAATTATTCCATTGCTACAAAAAGGTGTGAATTCTGAAAAAACTTTAGGACAAAAAATTACTCTTTTATCAACTGCACTTGTGACTGTTGTGGGAAAAAATGAGTTGTTTAATATTTTGTCGGCTGTGTATATGGAGAATGGTAAATATAATCAGAGAATTTACTTATTCGGTAATTTAGAAAGAAAGAAAACAACTAGAAACTTGTAGTAGAAGTTTCACCTGATTAGTCACTAACTTCTTTATTTTGTTTTCTCTTGTCTTTTTGCTTTTGTGTGCATTAGTTTTTACTACCTTTTTACTTTTGTAAAATGTTTGTGGGTATCATTGCTGTAAACCCTCACGAGACTACAACTTGTCCACTAGGGACACCTAAGGGTTTAAAGGCTTGTTCCATACGCTAAATGCAACTGTGATCCCTACGAAAGTGGCTTAGTTAAATTTTATTTTAAAGATGTTTATGTTATTTTATTCTATGTTTTGCTCGAGGACTAGCAAAATGTTAGGTGTGGGGGTGTGATGAGTGGTAATTATATCACTATTTCCCACTCATTTAACTTAATATTTTGTATAGTTTCTTGAGTTTTGTGAATATTTTGATGTGTTTTGTGTTATTTTGTAGATAAATAAAGTTTCAAGACTCTCTGGAGGTGATTTGGGACCAAAATAGTGAAAAATGGACAAAAGGGCATTTTTTTCATTTCGCGCGTCGCGACGCCTAACGTGCGCCGATCCATGCTAACTTGCGCCGCGTTTACGTGTCAGAATCTGAGAAGTTTGACTTTGCTAACATGCGTTGTGCCACGTGTCACAATCACAGCTGATTTGCTAACGTGCGCCGTGTCACGTGTCATCATCCTACGGTGCCGACAATCACCATTACCACGTGTTGCCACGTGTCACTCCATGTGTCTGCCATGTCATCATCCACATCACCGGTTGACAGAGTCGAAGTGCAACGTCATCACCACGTCATCATCAACCAATCACAGCGTGCCCGTGTCATAATCTTATGGTGCCGACAATCTCTTTTGCCACGTCATCGCCACGTTAGCTTAATTAATGAATCAAATTATCCACAATCGCCACGTCAGCAGATAAGAATCTGAACCGGCCAATCACGTGTTGACACATCACCGCGTCGCGATGCAGGAACAAACTTGGCGTTGCGACGCGGGGAGCTTATTAGGGCCTATAAATGGAGCTCGAAATTTCATTTTCAGATGTACCTTCCTCTCTGATTTCTCTGATTTAAATAGGGAGTTTTCTATCTAGTTTCTTTTAAATTTCAGTTTTGTAATTAATTTTAATTACGTTATGTAATAATAGTAATTTACTTTCTTTACTTTTACAGTTTTTACTATTCAACATGAGGAGGTAACTTCCCCCTGCCAAGGTGAAAGGTAATTGTTTTACTATTGCTATTTAGATTAATCTCCCTTAAATATAATATATTCACTATTTAAAATTGACTTAAAAAGGATACCGCTATATTGGTCGGTTGGTAATTCATTTTAATCTGGTTTAAACCTGACTAATCAAGGATACCGCCAGATTGGTCGGTTGGTAATTAAATTTTCTTACCGCCTATATGGGAGGTTTATTTTGGTTCCGCCTTTATGGCTGGTTGGACTTAATTTGACTTAATCAGGTTACCGCATATATGGCCGGTTGGTAAAATAATCACAAGTTAATATATTATATTAAGGGAGATATCTAAATAGTAAATAGTAAAAGTTGATCATTTTACCTTAGCATTTTATTTTATTGTAATTTACTTTTCATCTTTTACTTTACCGCAATTACTTTTTAGCATTTTTACATTATGTCTTTTACTTTTAAGTTTTTACTAGCCCCAGTTATGTGTCGTAACTAAGTTAGTTATCTGGGGTTGTGATGAATTCTAGTATCACCGGTTTATAAGGGGTTATTTTATAGTTTGGGTAATTTAAAGGTTTACTTATTAAGTCTTAAGCCTAATGCGTCTTGTTAATTGGCCACTAATAAGATTTATCTGGTAAATCTAAAATAAACTTGACAAGCGGTATCCTTTTTAAGTCAAATTTTAAATAGTGAATATATTATATTTAAGGGATATTAATCTAAATAGCAATAGTAAAAGAATTACCTTTCACCCTAGCAGGGGGAAGTTACCTCCTCATGGGTGAATAGTAAAAATTGTAAAAAGTAAAGAAAGTAAATTACTATTATTACATAACGTAATTAAAATTTAATTACAAAACTGAAATTAAACGAAACTAGATAGAAAACTCCCTATTTATATCAGAGAATTTAGAGAGGAAGGTAGATCTGAAACTGAAATTTCGAGCTCTATTGCCCCAATAAGCTGCCTGCGTCGTGACGCCAAGTTTGTTCCTGCGTCGCGATGCGGTGACGTGTCAACACGTGATTGGCCGGTTCAAATTCTTATCTACTGACGTGGTGATTGCGGATAATGTGATTCAATAATTCTGCTGATGTGGCACTGACGTGGCGATGACGTGGCAAAAGAGATTGTCGGCACCATAAGATTGTGACACATGGCAAGCTGTGATTGGTTGATGATGATGTGGCACTTTGACTCGGTCAACTGGTGATGTGGATGATGACGTGGCAGACACGTGACGACACGTGATAATGGCGATTGTCGGCACCGTAGGATGATGACATGTTACCAACCGACCAATCTGGCGGTATCCTTGCTTAGTCAGGTTTAAACCAGTTTAAAATGAATTACCAACCGACGAATATAATGGTATCCTTTTTAAGTCAAATTTTAAATAGTGAATATATTATATTTAAGGGAGATTAATCTAAATAGCAATAGTAAAAGAATTACCTTTCACCCTAGCAGAGGGAAGTTACCTCCTAATGGTTAAATAGTAAGAACTGTAAAAAGTAAAGAAAGTAAATTACTATTGTTACAGAACGTAATTAAAATTTAATTACAAAACTGAAATTAAAATAAACTAGATAGAAAACTCTTTATTTACATCAGAGAAATTAGAGAGGAAGGTACATCCGAAACTGAAATTTCGAGCTCTATTTATAGGCCCCAATAAGCTCCCCGCGTCGCGATGCCAAGTCTGTTCCAGCGTCGTGACGCGGTGACGTGTCAACACGTGATTGGCGGGTTCAGATTCTTTTCTACTGACGTGGCGATTGTGGATAATTTGATTCAATAATTATGCTGACGTGGCGATGACATGGCGACACGTGGCGAAAGGGATTGTCGGCACCATAAGATTGTGACACGTGGCACTCTGTGATTGGTTGATGATGACATGGCACTTTGACTCGGTCAACCGGTGATGTGGATGATGACGTGGCAGACACGTGGAGTGACACGTGGCGACACGTGGAGTGACATGTGGCGACACGTGGTAATGGTGGTTGTCGGTACCGTAGGATGATGACACGTGGCACGGCTCACGTTAGTAGATCAGCTGTGATGGTGACATGTGGCACAGCGCAGGTTAGCAAAGTCAAACTTCTCAGATTCTGACATGTGGACTCGACGCACGTTAAGAGTCGCGACGTTCGAAATAATGAAAACGCTCTTTTGTCCATTTTTCACTATTTTGGCCCCAAATCACCTCCAGAGAGTCCTGAAACTTTATTTATCTACAAAATAACACAAAACACATCAAAATATTCACAAAACGCAAGAAACTATACAAAATATTAAGTTAAATGAGTGAGAAATAGTGATATAATTACCACTCATCACACCCCCCAAACCTAACATTTTGCTAATCCTCGAGCAAAACATTGAATAAAATAACATAAACATCTTTAAAATAAAATTTAACTAAGCCACTTTCGTAGGAATCACGGTTGCATTTAGCGTATGCAACAAGCCTTTAAACCCCTAGTTGTCCCTAGTGGACGAGTTGTAGTATCGTGAGGGTTTACAGCAATGATACCCACAAACATTTTACAAAAGTAACAAGGTAGTAAAAACTAATGCACACAAAAGCAAAAAGATAAGAGAAAAGAGAATAAAGAAGTTAGTGATACGGCGCCAAAAACTTGACCGGTGCTAACACACACGCGTATAACGCAAGCGCACTTATCGTTCAAGTAGTATAAAAAGTATCGATCCCACGACGACTTAATACCTAATCTATTAATTTTATGAGGTCAAATGATTACTAGTATCTGACAGGTTGATTGATTGATTTGAAATGGTGAAGATTTTAAATTTAAAAACAAGTAAATAAAATTGCACGAAGGTAGGTTTAAGAAAATTCAATATTAAAAACTATCTAGGATTGTGATTTCTTCCAATATCATTTTAAAGATGAAGTGGTTATTTTATGTTTGTGTAATAAATCGGTTTACTAACCTGGAACACTAAATTATGCGAAAGCCTATGTCGATGGTCAGACGCAAATACCCAGTATAACCCAATTGAACCATATGTCTATGTCAACCAAATTACTTGGATTCATTAAATTTAAGTTCCAATTATTGCTACCCCCGCCCGACAGGTATATGTCTATCCTGTAAGGAAATCTATTAAATGGTTATCTATCCTCAAGGAAAATCATGGGCTATTAAATCTAAGGCTGAAACCTAAAATTCCTTTGTCAAGTTTATTTTAGATTTACCAGATCAATCTTATTAGTGGCCAATTAACAAGACGCATTAGACTTAAGACTTAATAAGTAAACCTTTAAATTACCCAACTATAAAATAACCCCTATAAACCTGTGATACTAGAATTCATCACAACCCCAGATAACTAACTTAGTTACGACACATAACTAGGGCTAGTAAAAACTTAAAAGTAAAAGACATATAGTAAAAATGCTGAAAAGTAATTGCGGTAAAGTAAAAGCTGAAAAATAAATTACAATAAAATAAAATGCTAAGGTAAAATGATCGACTTTTACTATTTACTATTTAGATATCTCCCTTAATATAATATATTAACTTGTGATTATTTTACCAACCAGCCATATCGGCGGTAACCTGATTAAGTCAAATTAAGTCCAACCAGCCATAAAGGCGGAACTAAAATAAACCTGCCATATAGGCGGTAAGAAAATTTAATTACCAACCGACCAATCTGGCGGTATCCTTGTTTAGTCAGATTTAAACCAGATTAAAATGAATTACCAACCGACCAATATAGCGGTATCCTTTTTAAGTCAAATTTTAAATAGTTAATATATTATATTTAGGGAGATTAATCTAAATAGCAATAGTAAAAGAATTACCTTTCACCCTGGCAGGGGGAAGTTACCTCCTCATGTTGAATAGTAAAAACTGTAAAAGTAAAGAAAGTAAATTACTATTATTACATATGTAATTAAATTAATTACAAAACTGAAATTTAAAAGAAACTAGATAGAAAACTCTCTATTTACATCAGAGAAATCAGAGAGGAAGGTACATTTGAAACTGAAATTTCGAGCTCTATTTATAGGCCCCAATAAGCTCTCTGCGTCGCGACGCCCATTTGTTCCAGCGTTGCGACACGGTGACGTGTCAACACGTGATTGGCCGGTTCAGATTCGTATCTGCTGACATGGCGATTGCGGATAATTTGATTCAATTATTGCGCCGACGTGGCGACACGTGGCGAAAGGGATTGTCGGCACCATAAGATTGTGACACGTGGCACACTGTGATTGGTTGATGATGAGGTGGCTATGACGTGGAACTTTCAAAGATAAATTGGTCCGAGGACGATTTGTTGGAAAATTATGACCCATAGCATCACTATTTGTACAGAACATGGTGTTGTTGTACAATATAACTATGTGACAAAGGAAATTGCTCTTTTATCATTTGTAATTAGATTACCGGGATATATAAATGATAAAAGTCCATATGATTAGTTCCGGATTGATAAGATATGAGACAGTATCAATCCATGAAGGTTTAATCATTAAAACATCCCTAGTCGGAGTATTATCGAGATTGGACATCGATAATGCGGAATAGACTAGTATTGCACTTGTGCGTGTTATGGGAGCATAACGGTATAGTTATCATATATTTAAGTATTCGATACTTATGCAAGTGTAATAGGAGGTTGTGTTTACCGATGGTACGGGAACAGTTTCGCTCTGGATAGACCCCTCGGAATTCAATTAGTAGTATGATATTATGTCTATGGAAGTCTGAATCAGGGTAGGTGTATTTGGTCTTAACCTGAGACTTGCACCGCTAATACTTGCGACAATCAATATACTTTGGTTTTGGTCGTCCAGGGCTTTAACTGGTTCTGTGTACACCTCTTCTGGGTATATTGAGAATCGTAGTGTATTGGGTGTGATGTCGAGATGGAAGTATCACTCCAGTCATAGTGGAGATGATGATCACATAGGATACGGAACTGATGCTCTTATATGCTGCAGCTATCGGGATATTATGACTAGGTCATGTTTATCCAATTATAGAGACTAGCTACCAGAGATCCGACATGTGCTTCATACGGGGCAGACACAATTCCAGCCCCAGGCCTAGCATGTGACATCCGATACTGGATCGCAATACGCAATACTATGTATACTACGCCTGATATAGATTACATATTCCTTTAAGAATATTTCTGGAGAATTGGGTAGGCACGGTGCTTTGCTAGAAGCCAACTATGTCTTGTAAATCGGTAAAAATGTAGTACAAGGTACGTACGTGTTCGGATAGTCCGACGACCGGATTTACTGCCAACATATCTGGGGATCTCATGGGTCGCTTCCTGAAGATTCACCGATGACCTATGACTCGCACATTTATTAATCTGAGATTAATTAATAGAGAGAGAAAATTAATCTAAGATTAATTAAGGAGATATTTTATCTGGGATAAAATATTATTTAAAGAGAGAGAACGATTAATTTGGAATTAGTCGATAAATTAATATATTCGATATATTAAACGAAATTAGATTTCGACACGGAATTAAAATTAGATTTTAATTTGGGCGAACGAGTTAATTTAGAATTAATTCGCTAGCGACGTGAATAGTAATTTTGCGAGGCATAATTATTTAATTAAATTTGATTTAATTACGTCGCAAGGGAAAATTCGTTAATTCGGAATTAGCGAACTTGAGCCCAGGAGTGGTTGCGGGCCCACAAGTCACATCACACGTCACATCATTAGTCATTCTTGTGATGGAAGTCACATCACTTTGAGTGATGTGATGGTTGTCACTTGTGATTGATGGTGGTGGTTGGAAGGCTTAAATGCCTTGTACAATTTTTGGAAAATGTAATATGTATTTGATTTTTGAAATCAAACACAACACACAACCAACTCATCCTCTCTCTCTCCCTCCTCCTACCTCACGGCAAGGGCCATTTCTCCCTAAATTTCTTGCCAAATGCCGAGAGCAACAAGGTGAAGAATAGGGGAATTTTGTTGCAATTTTCTCCAATGCTAGCACATAAAGGGTAATCCAAAGGTGATAGGGAAACAAACCCTTGAGCATGGAATCCATTCTCAAATCTTGGAGCTTGAAGATCATCCATGGAGCACAAAGTGGACCTTGACCGAAACCAACAAAGAAGAAAGCTTGGAGCATAATTTTTTTGTCATCGCATCGGAAATCCGTTCAATGTAAGTATGATTCCGCCATACTTCTTTATTGTATTCACATTTTTTCATTGCTTGAATGATCTTGGGACTATAGTAGAAACCCAACAATGGTATCAAGAGCCTTGATTAAGCATGAAAATGAATTAGGGTAAAATTGGGTAAATTGATTTGAGCAAGATTGGATGAAATTGATTGTTTGAGTATGCTTGAATGATGATAACTTAGAGTTATTTGTGATCAATTTGATGAAAATTGAATTGGATCAAATTTTCCCCAAATTATAGGCTTGGCCGAATGGTGTGCTACCCTAATGTCATGGTGTTTTTCTTTTTTGAATCATTGGATGAGTTTGAAAGACTTGGGAAATGTTGATTTAGGATTTAATTGGATCAAAATCGAAATCGGACATAAAACCCCAAATTGACGTGAGTTGTATAGCATGAAATGATATGATTTTTTTCATTCAATAATGTTGGACATGTGTTGATGATGATTAGCATAATTAATTATGTAAATTGGTATTTTGGAAATGTTAATTTGGTTAATTAATTATGGCTATACACTTTAGATTAATTTAATTGTGAAATTTGGAATTTTGTAATTTAATTAGTTGGGCTAAATTTGGAATTTGGCTTTTAATGTTGTATTTGGGCTTAATGGGCTTGGTTGGCCCAAGTATGGTTTAGGTTAATTTGTTGGATCCAATTGGGCCCAAAACCATATCCATAAAGTCCAAATATAATATAATGGACCTTTAAATTTTAATTGGGCCTAATGGGCCTAAATTGATTTTTGGCAAATAAGGGTAATTCCTTAATTGGGCTTTGGTATTTGAGTTTGACCTATATTGACCAAAGTCCATGCCTTATAAATTAATTGAAAGCCCATTGGACTTTAATTAAATTGACATTGGATGTTAATTGGGCTTTGAGACCCGTAATGATTAGATTTAGAATCTAAGTCGCTAAAGGCACATTAATAAAGTGTAATTATTTAATTTAGAATTAAATAAAGAATTAGTATTGAATACAAATTAAATTGGATTTAATGTTGTAGTTTAATATAATTCAAGAATTCGTACTTTGAGTACTTATTCTTAAAACGAGTTCGACTCGCGCAAATCAAATCGTTGTTTGAACATTGGATGGTCATTAATTTCAGATTAATTAATTGGATTAGATTGATTGATAACATGCTTTGTGTGAATATATGGATGTGATGTATGAATAATGTATATCGGATGGATATTAGATGGGTGAGGGCAATTTTGGAAATTGTTGTAATAAATTTAGAATTTATTAAATTGGACCTGCGTATCCAGCCTATTACCTCTTGATTCTTTGTATTTCTCTTCTCACCTATTCCCCTAAATGTAAATGAGGTTTCTTTAAAAGTGTTATGTAATTGGGTAGAAGTACTAGCGGGAGAGAGGAAAATAAGAGATTTGTTCTAGGAACAAAGTGTTTTAAATATCCATCTGCATATCATTATTCAATTTATTTACGCGCCTTATTATGTTTTTAGAATGCATGTTTAAGGGTGTATGATGAGACCTTAACAAAGATAATTAATTGGTTGCCAATTACGTGAAAAACCCTCAACATATATTAAGCGTTTTTCCTTCCATTGAGTGATTCATTCTCAAGATCCAAGATTGGCACTGGTTTGTTGGCCAAAGTCAAGGCCTTTGTCCATCGTGGATGTGTTTGATTCATGAAGGCTTTTTTCTATATCGATGTCTTGTCCAAGTTGTGATTTGTTGGCCAAAGTCAAGATCACTTCTTGTCCATCGACATCGATTACGAAGCTTTCCAAAGTCAATGGGTCCCGCTTAACTGGAATCATTAAGTTTGTTGTGCCAAAGCCAAGGCTTAATTGATTTAGAGGAAAACGGTTAGGGAATATATTGGATATATTGGCATATATAAGATATATGTTTAGGACTTGGATGTCCACCTACTGGATCTAGGAGTTGGATGAGATTCAATTGATCTTAGAGATCTACCTAGTTAAATATCATACAATTTGTTGGCCAAAGTCAAGGTTGTGTGTTATTTAACGGGATCCTAGCCCACTAGGAAATAAGGTTTCCAGAGCACTCAACAGAGGGTTAGAGGCTCGCTGAAAAATAGTGGGAGGCAAGTATTAAATTTGCAATTTCGTTTAGATACTTGCCAATACGCGCTCATTTCATTTTTCGTCATTAATTAATTAATATATTCGTTGGACTAATATTTAATCGTTGTTTTATTTAACAGTTGGATTGTATTCAAACTACTTCAAATTATAGTTGATTATACATTGGATTATAGTAATCAATATATTTGAATTTAAATAATTAAATTATAGTTGATTATATAGTTAGATTATAGTAATCATTATATTAAATAGTACCTTAAATCGTTGATTGGATAGTTGGACTATAGCAATCAAGATAACTGAAAGATTGGTGTTTAAAACATAATCCTGGGAGAAAGTGTCATTAAACAGCTTTAATTTTCAGATTGGGAATAGAACCTCAGGATAGTCCTGGGAACTAAGAAGTTATTCTATTTGATAGAGCAACATCTTGGGCCTAAGCCCGGAGTTGAGCAAATAGTAGAACATGATTTTTTGAAGATTCATCTGATGATAACTTTAGTGCTCAATCCATTATGCTTACCGCAATGACACTTTAATTACGTCATCAAAATTAAGGATTAGATCCTTGTACCATGAAGATGAAATTAAAGATCTTCATAGATCTATTCTTAGATCTTAGAAGTACAAATTGCATAAGAAGCTCTTTAGCTCGTGTATGTCAAAGGGTACATATGTCGAGCACTAGGTGTCACAGATGATTGCTAACATCGATCAGCTAGGTTAGCTGGGCATTGCCTACTTGGCCGAGACTACCAAAGATTTGATCTTATAGTCTCTACCCGAAAGCTGGGGCAGGTTCATTGTGAATCAAGAGTAAACTCTTGGAGAGTTGATGGCTATGCTCTAGGAGGCAGAGCCAGAGCTTCTAAAAGGGGCAAAGGTAAAATCATCACAGTCTTCTAGGAAGACAAATGACATATCCCAAGATGTCTGCCTAAACTATGGCAAACGGGGTCACTAAAAGCGTGACTGCCATATGGATAAGGCAGACATAAAGGAAGTAAAAGCGGGGCAAGGCTCCGGCTTTAAATATGTTTGTCATAAACATGTTCACTACTGGTTTCAAAATTGGATTTTGATACTAAGTGTTGTACATATATATGTACTAATGTGCGGAATCTGCTGTTTAACAGGAGACTGACTTCAGTTGAGATTGATCTGTGAATCGGAAACGGGACGAGAGTCGCTGTTTTAACCATAGAAACCTAAGTTTAGGAACTGCCATTCGGGTGTGTACTTAAATTAGGAAACTTTTACAATGTAACTAGTTTGACTAGAAATTATCTCTATATCAGAGTATAACTCGTTGCGGGTATACCTTTATATTCTAGAACACTAAAGTGTTTCATTTTATAAAGATGATATTGAGATAAAGACATTATATGTGAATAACAGTATTTATATTTTGAATATAAATTGATCTCAAACGTATGACATGACAAACAAATAGCTCAAACTGAATTAATCAGATGAGACTTATTTGTGGCATTGTTGTCTGGGACACATAAACAAGACTCGTATATCCACACTTTCGAAGAGTGGGTACTAGGATGGATTTGATTCTATTCAAATGATGTCTATGAATCTAGTTTATTAGGCAAAGTGCCTAAAACACCTTTTACTTGGTAAAAGTGTATGTGCCACCGATCTGTTAGCCCTCGTTCATAGTGACATAAGTGGGCCCATGTCTAGCTAGGCTAGAGGTGGATATGAATAGTTCGTAACCTTTACGGATGTGGCATTGCGTTATGGTTATCTGTTTCTTTTGAAACATAAATCGGAAACTTTTGATAAATTCAAAGAGTTTCGACACAAAGTAGACAGACAGCTCGGCAAGAGTATTAATACATCACGATTGGACTGTGATGGAAAATACTTAAGCAATAAGTTTCTCAAATACTTGAAAGAGTATAGTTTTCTTTCAATGAGGACTCCTCTCGGAACACCTCAATTGAGCGGTGTGTCCGAACGGAGAAACAGAACCTTGTTCGACATAGTAAGGTTAATCATGAGTCGCTCTGAGCTACCATTTCCTTCTAGGGATACGCATAAAACAGTGCAAAACTTATTTTGAATAAGGTTCCATGAAAAATCTGTTAGACAAATTTCATATTAGATATGAACAGGAAAGAAACCGGGTTCTCATTCCTGGAGATTTGGGTATGCTAGGCATATGTTTGGATGATACCAAACTAGAACCCAAATCAGATAAGTGCCTAATTTGTAGGTTATCCTAGGGAAAATAAAATTATAGTACTTATACAACTCACAAGAGAACAATGTATTTGTTGCTCTCCATGCGGTTTTCCTGAGAGGAATACCTATATGCAGTGGTAAGTAGGAGGAAAGTAAAACTCGATGAAAATCGGAGTAATACTGTTCTAGGCACCGATTCTTTAATGGAACACAAACAGTTCATCAAGGATGAAACTGTACCATAATCTTCGAATACACAAGAACCGCGTAAGTCGGAGAGAGTCAGAAAACAACCTGGGAGGTATGGGTTTCTGATCTCACCTCATAAAGATGTCAATCTTATTGAGGAACACGAATTGACTACGTATGAGGAAGTGATACAAGGTATCGACTCCCTATTATGGCAAAGTGCCATAATGTCCGAAATGGATTCCATGTATACCAACCAAGTTTGGACATTAGTTGATGTACCGGAAGGCATTGTGCATATTGGTACTATATAAGTCTTCAATGAAGACATACATGGATGGCAACAAATAACGTACAAAGCTAGGCTTGTAGCAAAAAGGTATTGTTATCAACATTGTGTCGATTACGACGAAACCTTTTACACGTTCCCATGGTTAAATCCATTTGGATAATGCTTGCTGATGCTGCATGTTTCATTTATGAAATATGGCAGCTGTAAAGTCAAAATCGCTTTCCTTAAATGGAAACATTTTGGAGGATGTTTACAACATCCTGACGGTTTTGTCATACCAAAACAAGTAAACAAGGTTTGCAGGTTATTCGATCCATTGATGGATTGAACCAAGCACTGCGTTCTTGGAACTATAGTTTTGATGTAATCATAATGGTATATGATTTAATTCAAAACGAAAATGATTCTTGTGTATATAAGAGGGTTAGTGGGAGAGCACTGACAATGATTGTCCTATATAATGATGATGTATCATTTCTTGGAAATTACATTCCCATAATACAATCGGTGAAAGCTTGGCTTTCATGAAAAATTCTCTGTAGAATTCTTGGGAGAGACAACCTTTATTCTAGGAATAAGGATCTACTGGGTTAGATCTAAAGGTTGTTGGCACTCTCCGAGAACTCGTACAATGAAATAAATGTACGTGACCTGGTGTCTCATATACTTTGAGCATATGGAGTCACAATCAAGCCAATCCAAGTGATAGTCACTAGATTGATGTTAAGAACATCCTTACGTATCTTAGATGATCTAAGGATGCTTTCTTAAGCTATGGAGGTGGAGAACTTGAAGTGACTGGGTTCACCGTTACAAGTTTCCAAACCGACAAAAACGACTCTAAGTCGTAATAAAGGTACTATATAGTTTGAATAACGGAACAGTGAGCTGGAAATCTTCCAAGCAAGATATTGTTGCTGAATAAACACAAAAGTGGAATATTGCTGCAGCTGAGGCAGCAATAGAAGCCATTTGGATCTAATAATCCTAATTGGATTAGGTATAGTTCTGTTAGCAGCTGAGCTAGGCTACAGCGCAGGCTAAAGAATTAATGGTCTCATCAACGATCTAAGTATATACTTCAACTATTCATCTGATCCGTTCGGATCATACATCGTGGCGATGTGATGATCGAATAAATTGCATCAGATGATAACTTTGCAAATCTGCTCACGAAAGTAGTTTCTCAGCAGAAGTTTGAGCGAACTGTACATAGTTCAAGTGTAGGACACTTGAGTGATTGGCTATAGGCCAAGTGGGAGATTGTTGGACAATTATGACCCACATCACTATTTGTGCAGAAAATGGTGTTGTTGTACAAATTAACTATTGACAAAGGAAATTGCTCTTTTATCATTTGTAATTAGATTACCGGGATATATAAATGATAAAAGTCCATATGATTAGTTCCGGATTGATAAGATATGAGACAGTATCAATCCATGAAGGTTTAATCATTAAAACATCCCTAGTCAGAGTATTATCAAGATTGGACATCGATATGCGGAATAGACTAGTATTGCACTTGTGCGTGTTATGGGAGCATAACGGCATTGTTCTCATATATTTAAGTATTGGATACTTATGCAAGTGTAATAGGAGGTTGTGTTTACCGATGGTACGGGAACAGTTTCGCTCTGGATAGACCCCTCGGAATTCCATTGGTAGTATGACTATGTGTCTATGGAAGTCCGAATCAGGGTAGGTGTATTTGGTCTTAACCTGATACTTGCACCGTTAATACTTGCGACAATCAATATACTTTGGTTTTGGTCGTCCAGGGCTTTAACCGGTTCTGTGTACACCTCTTCTGGGTATATTGAGAATCGTAGTGTATTGGGTGTGATGTCGAGATGGAAGTATCACTCCAGTCATAGTGGAGATGATGATCACGTAGGATACGGAACTGGTGCTCTTATATGCTGCAGCTATCGGGATATTATGACTAGGTCATGTTTATCCGATTATAGAGACTAGCTACCAGAGATCCGACATGTGCTTCGTATGGGGCAGACACAATTCCAGCCTCAGGCCTAGCACGTGACACGTGATACTGGATCGCAATACGCAATACTACGTATACTACGCCTGATATAGATTACATATTCCTTTAAGAATATTTCTGGAGAATTGGGTATGCACGGTGCTTTGCTAGAAGCCAACCATGTCCTGTAAATCGGTAAAAACGTAGTACTAGGTACGTACGTGTTCGGATAGTCCGACGACCGGATTTACTGCCAACATATCCGGGGATCTCATGGGTCGCTTCCCGAAGATTCACCGATGACATATGACTCGCACATTTATTAATCTGGGATTAATTAATAGAGAGAGAAAATTAATCTAGGATTAATTACGGAGATATTTTATCTGGGATAAAATATTATTTAAAGAGAGAGAACGATTAATTTGGAATTAATCGATAAATTAATATATTCGATATATTAAACGAAATTAGATTTCGATGCGGAATTAAAATTAGATTTTAATTCGGGCGAACGAGTTAATTTAGAATTAATTCGCTAGGGACGTGAATAGTAATTTTGCTAGGCATAATTATTTAATTAAATTTGATTTAATTACATCGCAAGGGAAAATTCGTTAATTCGGAATTAGCGAACCCGAGCCCGGGAGTTTGCGGGCTCACTCGCATTTCAAATCAAGTGGGGCCCATAAGCCACATCACGCGTCACATCATTAGTCATTCTAATGATGGAAGTAACATCACTTTGAGTGGTGTGATGGTTGTCACTTGTGATTGATGGTGGTGGTTGAAGGCTTAAATGCCTTGTACAATTTTTGGAAAATGTAATATGTATTTGATTTTTGAAATCAAACACAACACATAACCAACTCATCCTCTCTCTCTCCCTCCTCCTACCACACGGCCAAGGGCCATTTCTCTCTAAATTTCTTGCCAAATGCCGAGAGCAACAAGGTGAAGAATAGGGGAATTGTGTTGCAATTTTCTCCAATGCTAGCACATAAAGGGTCATCCAAAGGTGATAGGGAAACAAACCCTTGAGCATGGAATCCATTCTCAAAGCTTGGAGCTTGAAGATCATCCATGGAGCACAAAGAGGACCTTGACCGAAACCAACAAAGAAGAAAGCTTGGAGCAGAATTTTTTGTTGTCATCGCATCACAAATCCATTCAATGTAAGTATGATTTCGCCATACTTCTTTATTGTATTCACATGTTTTCATTGGTTGAATGATCTTGTGACTATAGTAGAATCCCAACACGATCGTGGTAAGAGGCGTCGAATTAATCTGGATCTTAACCTTTAATTTCCTGTAGAATTTCAGCTAACCAGGTATTATCTTCTAAACTTTTCTTCTACTGTTTAAGACATTGGGGACAATGTCTCATATAGGTTTGGGGGAGGGAATTAGTTGATCAGTACCTTGTTTTTAGTTTTTGTGTTGTTTTTATTTTTAGTCCAAAATTTTTCGAATAATACAAAAAAATTGAAAAATTTTCAAAAATTATAAAAATATTTCGCGTTTTTGTGTTTTTTATTTTGACTAAAAAGGTGAAATTGTTAAGAGATAGCTGAGTAAGGAGTTTTCACTCCTAAGACGTATCTCAAACCTATTTCGGAACAAGTTAATTTTTGTTTATTTCATTTTGAATTATTTAATTTGTGAATTCTCCATAATACTGACAAAAATGGATCTTCATATGCTCAGTTGGTAGGAATTATCAACATGCATGGTAACATACGGACATGAGCTATAATTGAAAAGTTTGTAATATTCAGTGCTCTAGTTTAATTGGAGGAAGCATCTTAAAAGGCAATGGAGTAAAAAAAAAAAAACGTCTGAGGTTCGAGTTATTAAGCTGTAAGGGTGTTTTAACACCTAGTGCCCTAAAGCTAATTGGTTTGGGAGTCACTGGCCCAAAGCTCGCTACATGGATCAAGGATGTTGCAAAAAAATATATATATCTGAAGTCTGAGTAATTAAGTCTGTAGGGGTGTCTTAACTCCCGGTACCCTAAAGCCAAATGGTTTGGGAGCCACCGACCCAACACTCGCTACATAGATGGAAGATATTGTATATAAATTAAAAAAAATCAAAAATAAAAAAAATCAGAAAAATTAGAAAAATTATTCCATTGCTACAAAAATGTGTGAATTCTGATAAAACTTTAGGACAAAAATATTACTCGCTTATCAACTGCACTTGTGACTGTTGTGGGAAAAATGAGTTGTTTAATATTTTGTCGGCTGTGTATATGGAGAATGGTAAATATAATCGGAGAATTTACTTATTCGGTAATTTAGAAAGAAAGAAAACAACTAGTAACTTGGAGTAGAAGTTTCACCTGATTAGTCACTAACTTCTTTATTCCATTTTCTCTTGTCTTTTTGCTTTTGTGTGCATTAGTTTCACTATCTTTTTACTTTTGTAAAATGTTTGTGGGCATCATTGCGGCAAACCCTCACGAGACTACAACTCGTCCATTAGGGACACCTATGGGTTTAAAGGCTTGTTGCATACGCTAAATGCAACCGTGATCCCTATGAAAGTGGCTTACTTAAATTTTATTATGTTATTTTATTTTATGTTTTGCTCGAGGACTAGCAAAATGTTAGGTTTGGGGGTGCGATGAGTGGTAATTATATCACTATTTCCCACTGATTTGACCTAATATTTTGTATAGTTTCTTGAGTTTTGTGAATATTTTGATGTATTTTGTGTTATTTTGTACATAAATAAAGTTTCAGGACTCTCTGGAGGTGATTTGGGGCCAAAATAGTGAAAAACGGACAAAAGGGCATTTTCGTCATTTCTCGCGTCGAAACGCCTAACATGCACCAAGAGCTGCTAACGTGCGCCGGGTCCACAAGTCAGAATCTGAGAAGTTTGAATTTTCTAACGTGCTCCGTGCCACGTGTCACCATCACAGATGGTCTGCTAACGTGCGTCGTGCCACGTGTCATCATCATGCTGTGCCGATAATCGCCATCACCGTGTGTCGCCACATGTCACTCCACGTGTCTGCCACGTTATCATCCACATCCCCGGTTGACCGAGTCAAAGTGCCACGTCATCATCAACCAATCACATCATGCCACGTGTCACAATCTTATGGTGCCGACAATCCCTTTCGCCACGTGTCGCCACGTTAGCGCCACGTCAGCATAATTTTTGAATCAAATTATCCGCAATCGCCACGTCAGTAGATAAGAATCTGAACCGGCCAATCACGTCATGATGATGTGGCGATGATATGGCACTTTGACTCGGTCAACCGGTGATGTGGATGATGACGTGGCAGACACGTAGACTCGGTGCACGTTAGCATGGATCGGCGCACGTTAGGCGTCGCGACTCCACAGCATAATGGGGTCTCCGAAAGGAGAAATCGGACATTTTAGATATGGTCTGATCAATGATGCCAAACACGGATCTACCTCTTTCATTTTTGGGTCTTGTTTTAGAAAATGCAACCCTACTACTAAACCAAGTTCCTTCCAAGACTGTTAGTCAAACACCATATGAGTTATTGTCTGGGAAACGTCCTAGTATTAGTTATCTAAGAGTTTATGGATGTGACGCATATGTTAAGCTCACACAAACTAACAAAATGGATGTTAGGGCAGTTAAATGTAAGTTTGTAGGATATGCCTTGAACTCAAGAGCATATGTGTTCTACGTCCCAAATGAACAAAGAACATTTGTCTCACGAAATGCTAAATTTCTAGAGAATGAATTCATTCTCAAGAAACATAGTGGGAGTAGACTTGACCTCAATGAGGTACGAGAAGAACAAACTAACATAGAACTAAACCACAGGCCCCTCAAAAGGGCAGCGACGGAACAACCACAAGGTTATAAACTTAGAAGGTCTGGTAGGGAAAGACATGAGCCTGAAAGATATGATTTCCATATTGATGAGGAACATGATCAACTCATTGATAATGACGATCCCACCAGCTATAACGAAGCAATGCGTTGTTGGACAATTATGACCCATAGCATCACTATTTGTACAGAACATGGTGTTGTTGTACAAATTAACTATGTGACAAAGGAAATTGCTCTTTTATCATTTGTAATTGGATTACCGGGATAATATAAATGATAAAAGTCCATATGATTAGTTCCGGATTAATAAGATATGAGACAGTATTAATCCATTAAGGTTTAATCATTAAAATATCCTTAGTCGTAGTATTATCAAGATTGGACATCGATAATGCGGAATAGACTAGTATTGCACTTGTGCGCGTTGTGGGAGCATAACGGCATAGTTCTCATATATTAAAGTATATGATACTTATGCAAGTGTAATAGGAGGTTGTGTTTACCGATGGTACGAAAACAGCTTCATTCAAGATAGACCCTTCAGAATTACATTGGTAGTATGATTATGTGTCTATGGAAGTTCGAATCAAGGTAGGTGTATTTGGTCTTAACCTGAGACTTGCATCGCTAATACTTGCGACAATCAATATACTTTGGTTTTGGTCGTCCAGGGCTTTAACAAGTTCTGTGTACGCCTCTTCTGGGTTTATTGAGAATCGTAGTGTATTGGGTGTGATGTCAAGATGGAAGTATCACTTCAGTCATATGGAGATGATGGTCATGCAGGATACGGAACTGCTACTCTTTTATGCTATAACTATCAGGATAATATGACTAGGTCATGTTTATCCGATTATAGCGACTAGTTACCGGAGATCTGATATATGCTTCGTATGGGGTAGACACAATTCTAGCCCCAGGCCTTGCATGTGACATCCGATACTGGATCGCAATACGCAATACTACATATACTACGTCTGATATAGATTACATATTCCTTTAAGAATATTTCTGGAGAATTGGGTAGGCACGGTGCTTTGCTAGAAGCCAACCATGTCTTGTAAATCGGTAAAAATGTTGTACTAGGTACGTACGTGTTCGGATAGTGCGACAACCGGATTTTCTGCCAACATATCCAGGGATCTCATGGGTCGCTTCCCGAAGATTCACCAATGACGTTTGACTCGCACATAATTAATTTGGGATTAATTATAAGAGTGAGAAAATTAATCCAGGATTAATTACGGAGATATTTTTTCTGGGATAAAATTCTATTTAAAGAGAGAGAACGATTAATTTGGAATTAATCGATAAAATAATATATTCGATATATTAAACGAAATTAGATTTCGACGCGGAATTAAAATTGGATTTTAATTCGGGCAAACGAGTTAATTTAGAATTAATTCGCTAGCGACGTGAATAGTAATTTTGCTGGGCATAATTATTTAATTAAATTGATTTAATTACGTCGCAACGGAAAGTTCGTTAATTAGGAATTAGGGAACCTGAGCCCGGGATGTGTTGCGGGCCCACTCGGATTTTGAATCAAGTGGGGCCCACAAGTCACATCACAACACACATCACCTAGTCACTTTATGTTGATGAGTTTTGGTGGGTTGGTGATAACTTGTCCAACACACCAAAGATGTGTAAGAATTTAATGACTTATACCAAATATTTGGTATATCATTTAATTTGGTTTTTGAAATCAAATAACACAATTTTTCTTCTCTCTCTCTCTCTTCCATCTCTCACGCCCAAAGTGCAGTTTTTTTCCTCTCAAATTTTTCTAGGCTTGGCCGAATTTCAAGAGGGAAAATTGGAAGAGTTGTTGCAAATTTTCACAAGTGCTAGCACACAAGGAGTTTTACAAAGGTGATAGGGAAACCAACTCCTGAGCATGGAATCATTCACAAAGCTTGGAGCTTGAAGACCAATTGGAAGGGCTTGGCCGAATCACACCAAAGAAGGAAAAGCTTGGAGCAGAATGTTTGTTGTCTTCGCATCCCAAAAGCCGATCAAAATGAGTATTTCCGCTACTTTACTTTGTTGTATTCGCACATTTCATCGCTTAATTTGATCTTGGTTTGACCTAGAAAACCCAACAAGCGTGGCATTGATTCAGTCAAGTGGCTTGAGGCCATGAAATCCGAAATAGACTCTATGTATCATAATCAAGTCTGGGACTTGGTGGATGCACCTGAAGGGATAAAACCCATAGGCTGCAAGTGGATTTACAAGCATAAAACTGATGCAGAAGGCAACTTCCAAACCTATAAGGCTAGGTTGGTGGCGAAAGGTTATAGACAAATCCAAGGAATTGACTATGATGAAACCTTCTCGCCTGTTGCAATGATAAAGTCCATTCGAATTTTACTGGCACTAGCTGTACACTTTGATTATGAGATTTGGCAGATGGATTTTAAAACAGCTTTCCTTAATGGGAACCTCGTAGAGGAAGTCTATATGACACAACCTAAGGGGTTTACATCTAAGAATGATCATAATAAAGTATGCAAGCTTAAAAGATCCATTTATGGATTCAAGCAAGCCTCCAGAAGTTGGAATATATGATTTGATGAGACAATCAAAGAATTTGACTTCATCAAAAATGTAGAGGAGCCTTGTGTTTATAGGAAAAGTAGTGGGAGTGATGTTGTATTTCTTGTATTATATGTCGATGACATATTAATCATCAGGAATGATATTCCCATGATGCAAGCCACCAAGCAATGGTTATCTCAGAATTTCTCCATGAAAGATTTGGGAGAAGCAGCCTACATCCTCGACATTAAGATCTACCGTAATAGATCTAAGAGGTTGTTAGGACTTTCTCAATCAACGTACATAGATAAAGTTTTGAAAAGATTCAAAATGGAAGATTCCAAAAGAAGTAATTTACCTACTTGTCATGGAATCAAATTATCTAAGGAGCAATGTCCACATACTCTTTCAGATAGTGAGCGTATGAGTAGAATCTCTTATGATTCGGCAATAGGATCGATCATGTACGCCATGCTATGTACAAAACCTGATGTATTTTATGCTCTTAGCATAACGAGCAGGTATAAGGCAAATCCTGGTGAGCAACACTGGACAGCTGTCAAAACAATCCTCAAGTATCTGAGAAGAACTAAGGATGTGTTTTTGACATATGGATATTGTTCTGGGATGAAAGTCATTGGTTACTGTGATGCGAGCTTTCAGACCAATAGGGATGACAGCAGATCACAAACATGATATATGTTTACTTTGAATAGCAGTGTTGTCAGTTGGAAAATCTCAAAGCAGTCAACTACAGCGGACTCCACCACAGAAGCTAAAGAAGCAGTCTGGATAAAGAAGTTCATCATGGAGCTGGAAGTGTTTCGCGCGATAAAGAATGGTGTCACGATGTACTGTGACAACACAAGTTCCATTGCTCAATCAAAAAAACCAAGGTCCCACCAGAAATCCAAGCATGTACTCATGTGATTTCATCTCATCAAGGAGATTGTTGAGAGAAAAGAAGTTATTATAGAGAAAATACCCACAGAAGATAATCTTACAGATTCTCTGACTAAAGGGCTGACTAAACAAAAGCATGATAGGCACACCC
Organism: Zanthoxylum bungeanum; assembly: GCA_019454045.1. Lineage (NCBI taxonomy): Eukaryota > Viridiplantae > Streptophyta > Magnoliopsida > Sapindales > Rutaceae > Zanthoxylum > Zanthoxylum bungeanum. The sequence continues at coordinate 260,837 of SKCR01030483.1, forward strand.
GAGAGTATGGTGTCCAGATTCATACTAGTTGGCTATAGTGCAAGTGGGAGATTGTTAGGGATATGTGTGGGAACACAGAAATTGGGCGACGCATGTTGTTCTGGGCTCGCGGCCCGGTTGAGAGTACGGAGTAGCCCGCGGGGGGCTAAATCGGAGAATAAATGAGTCGCCACCCAGTGTGAACCGGGATAAAGATTTAAGGCTGCACTCACCCCTCGCAAGGGAAGACCTCAAACCATTGGGTTCGGAATGGTCCCTTACTTATGCCACTTGTAATAAAAGGATTGTCCAATAATTCAACCAAGCCTAAGCAACATTTATTTCCAAGAATAATTTACTCCTGAGTTCGCATGCATAAGTACAAGGCTCATATCTAAGTTTACATATAACCTATGTCCGGATTTGCAAACAACCTATTTGCATTTAATATGTTTCCCAATTGGCATGCATAATGATAAATACGGCTAGCATACAATGTCATAAGCACATTACATTCGATCATAGGCATGCTAGTAGATAATAATTGTGTAATCACGCATGAAAGCAAATTGGAATAATGGCGAACATGCAATAGCACACGGCAATCTCATGAACATACTCTGATCATATAATGCGGAAAACAAAGAACAACCTAAACATAATACAAATTCCCAACGCAAAATAAATGACTAATCATGCTTGAGAATGAACAACTAAATAGGCTAAATCATGCTTGAATACCATCTCATGAACACATCAAATAGACAAATGCAGGGATACAAATGATATGATTGATTACATGATACAAGATAAATCACCTAAGATACAATTATGCATGACATGTGATAAAAAAAAGACTCAGTTCAGTGTATTCGCGTTCGTGTAGCGTACAAAAATATGTTCAAACGGTAAACAGAAGGTTTGTGTTCGTATAGCGTTCGTAAACGCGTTCGAACGAACTGAGATAGAAAACATGCGTTCGTGCGGCATTCTGAAACACGTTCGAACAGGGTTAGAGCAGTGACCTCAAAAAATAGTAACAACATGACGCATGCGTGAACGGTGAATAGATGACACCTAATAAATAATAACAGGCTACAAGGTGCGGCAAAGCATCGTGGTAAAGGATTTTAACCCCTCGATATGGAGGACCTTTAATCCAACTTACTAAGCCCATACTTTTTATCTCATCATTACACAAACAAATAACATGCATAATTTAAATAACGATAATAAACAAATCAAGATAACATGAAATAAAATATGTGCCGTATACTCAAGTGGTACGTGGAGTTGTATCCTGAGTACAGATCATACTACCATCCATTCAGAATCGGCTATGAAATTTATGTCCAGGTTTCCATCCTATATACCACAAGAGGCGACACATATTTTTACTTTATTCAAAACCAGAACATGCATCCATAAACGACTCTCATACGAAATAAATAACTAAAACAATTAAAAGATGAATAAAATAAATAAATAAATACAAAAAGTGCCCTCAGGTCTAACCTTTTATGTCGACTCCCGGAAGTACCGTACACGGTCGTCGGAAGGGTGGATGCTCCGCAACTCCTCCAGTTCACTGGTTCAACATTTTCTCTCACTGTTTCGCTTCTCAAGCTACCATTTTCGCCCCATTTCCTGCTGTTTTGCTGCTGTCTTACTGCTAATTTTTTGTCACTGTTTGCTGTATTTAGGCTACTGTTCTTGGTGTATTTGGGCTGCTGTTTAGGTGTGATTTGGGCTGCTGTTTGGGTGTGATTTTTGGTGGTGTTATGGTGTGGTTTTTGGACTATTTCGGTGAGGTAAAGGGGCTGTTTTGGTGAGGTAATGGGGCTGCTCAGGATGTGTTTTGGTCATGGTAATGGGGGTTCTTTGGTTTGTGATTTTCGGTTATTGAGAGTGAGGTAGGATGAGAGAATTCTTTATTGCTTATAGCTTTTGTTATGTGTGAATGCTATGAGTTTTTTTTTTGCTTTGCAGAATTTTTCTGTGGTTTGTATGAATGTACTAGCCCCCCGGATGTGTGGTGGAGGCTTCTTTTTATAGGCAAAGGCAAGGGTTAAATCTTGTTGGAGAAGGAATGAGAGATCATGCAATAAATGTGAGATATTTTTTACTGTTATGCAAGGAAAATAAAAGATTGATTGGAGATAAGATTTGGCTAAATTGGGATGTAATTTATTTTGTTTAGGTAAGTGGATTTGTTATTTTAGTAGGTGATTATTTTATATTTGGTATGTGATTTTTAGATTTGCTTTAATTTCAACATGTGTTAAATATGTATTTAATTAATTGGGACGTGTTTTATGGGCTTTGGTGGGCTAATTGGGCTTGGGTGTGAGGCTAGCAGCAAAACCAGAGATACCGACACCATTCGAACGCCGATTCGAACGCTATATGAACGCCCGCAATCTGCCTGACGTTCGAACGTGGTCACGAACGCATCACGAATGAAAACAGTGAACTTGTGAAATGAATCTGATGACATACTTATTCTGAATTTCCCCTTCCGACATATGTTTCCCGCGACTTCCGTGACTTAAAAGGTAGTGTCTCCAAATGAGACTCATCATAGGGACTTATATGCAAAAATGCAGTGCCTACAGTCGCCCCCACTTTGATGGGTCTTGTGTAATGTGTAACAGTGACAATCCTATCAAAGTTATGCAATGCATTTTTACTTACCTGGCTCGCCAGCTGCCACTTGACTTGCCATGCGTTGAGTTGAGTTGATTTGGTGGTGAGGTGCTGCGACCCCCCTGGTTCATTCCTGAACCGTGCTCCATTTTGGAGTGCCATTTTCGGCATCTCTTGTGTGTGCTCCATTTTGGAGCGCCATTTTCGGCATCTGTTGTGTGTGCTCCATTTTGAAGCGCCATTTTCGGCATCTGTTGTGTGTGCTCCATTGTGGAGCACCATTTTTGGCATCTGTTGTGTGTGCTCCATTTTGGAGCGCCATTTTCGGCATCTGTTGTGTGTGCTCCATTTTTTAGCGCCATTTTCGGCATCTGTTATGTGTGCTCCATTTTGGAGTGCCATTTTTGGCATCTGTTGCTTGATGAGAGGTGGCTCATTTTTGAATCGTTACTTGATGAGATGGTCTTTACCGCTACAATCATGCGAACAAAATAAAAATTATATGTATGTGATATGTATGCACGTATGCATGGATGCATGATGCTGATGTGGATGTGGGCCTCGACCCTCGGGACTCATCCCCAAAACTGATGCTGATGTGGGCCTCGACCCTGGGACTCATCCCCAAAACTGATGCTGATGTGGGCCTCGACCCTGGGACTCATCCTCAAACTGATACTGATATGGGCCTCGCCCCAAACTGATACTGATATGGGCCTCGCCCCAAACTGATACTGATATGGGCCTCGCCCCAAACTGATACTGATATGGGCTTCGCCCTAAACTGATACTGATATGGTCCTCGCCCCAAATTGATATGGGCCTCGCCCCAAACTGATACTGATATGGGCATCGCCCCCAGACTGATACTGATATGGGCCTCGCCCCAAACTGATACTGATATAGGCCTCGCCCCAAACTGATACTGATATGGGCCTCGCCCCCAGACTGATACTGATATGGGCCTCGCCCCCAGACTGATACTGATATGGCCTCGCCCCCAGACTGATACTGATACGGGCCTCGCCCCAACTGATACTGATACGGGCCTCGTCCCAAACTGATACTGATACGGGCCTCGCCCAAAACTGATACTCATACGGGCCTCTCCCCAAACTGATACTGATACGGGCTTCTCCCAAACTGATACTGATATGGGCCTCGCCCCAGACTGATACTGATATGGGCCTCGCCCCAAACTGATACTGATATGGGCCTCGCCCCAAACTGATACTGATACGGGCCTCGCCCCAAACTGGTACTGATACGGGCCTCGCCCGAAAAACTGATATGGGCCTCGCCCCAAACTGATACTGATATGGGCCTCGCCCCAAACTGATACTGATATGGGCCTCGCCCCAAACTGATACTGATATGGGCCTCGCCCCAAACTGATCTTGATATGGGCCTCAACCCTGGGACTCGTCCCAAACCGCTGATGTCATATTGATGCTCTTGATTGGCTTTCATTTGCCGCTTTCTCTCTTTCTTCTTCAAAACCTGTGAACACAAAACACAAAAAGGAATGCAAAATATGTTACGTGTATGCATGCATGCGTGAATGAGTTTCCCATCCCGTTGGGTTAGGTCTTCCGCCAATTCCCTTGATGACTGCTCGGTCTTCTCTTCCTCTGGCAAAGTACTGCTTCAATCTATCCACATTGATCGGCTTGGTGAACTCATTTCCTTCCAAGTCTGACAGCCTCACTGCCCCATTTCCTATTACTGAACGGTTATTCTATCTTTTCTGCTTCCTTCTTTTGGGAATCCCTCGTGTTCTGAGTGTCACTGGCTATCATGGTATCAAGGTTGAATGCTTTTGTCAAATATACTCATGTCATGCAGGTTGAAAGGACTCATACAAGTAGGCGAAATGGATGTCTTTATCATTATTCAGGAAAATGTTCAAAACAAGTAGACGAAGTCGATGTCTTTATTAAAAATGCAGAAAATAAACCAGAAAGAATAGTTTCATTGCCTTCTTCCTTGGCCTATGGTTCTTCACTGCTGTCATCCTCTATCCTCATGGAAGAAGCTGGATGGTTGAGAGGTGGGAGGATGAAGATTTCGGGTAGGCCAGAGCTGATCATATAGGTGGGTGGTGGAACGGAGTGGTAATTTGGTAGGGGTTCCGATGTGTGTTGGGTTGTTCTTTCTCAGGATCAGGTATTTTATGGGCATCAATGAGGTTTTGGATTTCATGCCTAAGGCGGGTACAATTTTCAGTTTCGTGGCCTCTCCTCTGATGGAAGTGACAATACAGGCTTAGGTCAAGGTTGGGTGGTATATGATCTGGAAGTGGTTTAGGCTCTAAGGGTTTTAAGAGTCCTTGTCCCTTCAACTTTTCAAATACCTTCAACAAAGGTCTACCAAGGTTGGAGAATTGCTTGTTTCTGATGGCAGCGACTTCGGCAGCAGCAGGGTTGGTCTCAGAATGCCCCCCAAAAGTCCTCATATTCTGGCCAAAGAACTTTCTGTTCTCAGCTTCTTATTCTTCTATATCCATGACATTTTCCCTCAACTGTCGAAAATCTGCAATCATAGAGGTCATTCTCCTCAGCTTGCCATAAATGGAGGGCTTGGTGCCCTTGATGATCATTTTGATTTGGTCCTTCTCTGAGGGCCAAGTCTGCATCTTCAGAAGTTGGCTTCTCTAGCGGTCTACATACTCCTTGAAGCTTTTTTCCGGCTTCTGCTTAGTGTTCTCCAAATCACGGAGTGACAAATAAATCTCCAAGTCTGTAACATACTGTTTCAGAAATGCATCTGCCAATTCCCTCCAATCTTCCTTAACCTTTCTTTCAAGGCTATGGTACCATACTACGGGTGCCCCCTCAAGTGACATCCCAAACATCTTCTGAACTTGGCGCTGTGTCAGGCCCACTGAGCTCATAACTGACACATATTGTCGGAGATGGACCCTCGGGTCCCCATTCCTATTAAACTTGGCCATATTAGGCATTTTGAACTAAGCCGAAGCTGTTCTTCAAAGGTCATCGCTTCATAGTCTAGTAAGTCTTCGTCCTTACCCTTCATCTTACGGGTAATGGACTCTACCTGGTCACGGAGTTTCTGTATCTCGGCCTGAGACCCAATCATTATGTCTGTAACATACTCTGCCATGTCATCATCAAAAGTGGGGATATCATCCCCCAACCCATTCAGAGGCTCCTCACGCCTCATATTCTCAGAATTTCCCCCAGCACGGGGCACAGCCATATTTGCCATGGCAGTAGTCAAGGCTTGCAACTGTTCGGTAATTTTGGCGAAACCATTCTCCAGTTGGTCCATGCGAGATATCTCATTATCGAATGTACTCATATCTGTTACCGATCTTTTAGTGAGTCTTCCCCTTCCCTAACCCAACGGGACTCTATGATATCTTTTAGACATAGAGGGTGTTACCAGGATATATGTATGCATGAGAGAATAAGATGCATGCGATACAGGAATATATCAACTCATTAAAATTTTCACAAATCGGCCCATCATCATTATAGAAGCTTTTGGGCTAACTGTCATAGGAGTGAACTCGTCCCAGTTTAAATGGCCCAACAAGTTCACATCTCATGGTAAGAAGTCCAACTGTATCCAAATGATAATGTTCCTAAACACAAACATATAATGGTCCATTGGCGTTTTAGGAGCTCTCGGCCCAATCATCATAAGATACGTTCTTGTCCCAGTTTAAATGGCCCAACAAGCCCATACCTCATGACAAAAGGTCTGAATGGATCCAAACGACAATGTTCCCAAACACAAGCGTACAGAAATAATTTCTACAGAGTGGCCCATCAACATTTCAAAAGCTTTTGGCCCAATTTTCATAGGATACGAACTCGTCCCAGTTTAAATGGCCCAACAAGTTCGCATTTCTGACAAGAAGTCCAACTGCATCCAAATGAGGATGGTCCACAAGCACAAGGAAATAGTTGCCAAAGGCCATACAACCCCGGTCTACGTGTGGGTTTGCGGGAGTGTAGACAAAGACTCTCGCTGGTGAAGGATTGCCCACAACTAGGTCTCCCCACTCAAGGGTTCGAGCGACCAAGTGATCATACCTTTTTTATACCTTACAGTACGTGCCAACGAGTTATGGTGTGTGACTGGCTGTCAGATGGATTTCCCGTTGTAGATTCCCCAGACGGAGGGTGGAGCGAGGTTCTCTTAAGTACCCTAGCCTCTCAGGCTCTTATCGCTTGTGACAGGAATAAACAACGGGTCCTCCAAATTAGGCCATCACAATAGGCTACGAGTAAATGATTATCTAGGTGCCTTCACAGCTTTTCCTTATAAAAAGGTAGTGAATGAAGGTAGACACCAAACCATTACCCAGCCTTAAAAGTGCCTTTGATTAAACCTCTTTTAACCCACAGTAGACCCGGTTAATTAAAGCACAAATCATAATATTACAAGACATTATTTCAGGGCCGATTCTTTATCCCCAGTGGAGTCGCCAGACTGTGGGAACACAGAAACTGGGCGACGCATGTTTTTCTGGGCTCACGGCCCGGTTGGGAGTACGGAGTAGCCCGCGGGGGACTAAATCAGAGAATAAAGGAGTCACCACCCAGTGTGAACCATGACAAAGATTTAAGGTCGCACTCACCCCTCGCAAGGGAAGACCTCAAACCATTGGGTTCGGAATGGTCCCTTACTTATGCCACTTGTAATAAAATGATTTGTGCAATAATTCAACCAAGCCTAAGCAACATTTATTTCCAAGGATAATTTAGTCCTGAGTTTGCATGCATAAGTACAAAGCTCATATCTAAGTTTGCATATAACCGATGTCTGGATTTGCATAAACCTATTTGCATTTAATCTATGTCCCAATTGGCATGCGTAATGATAAATACGGCTAGCATACAATGTCATAAGCACATTACATTCAATCATAGGCATGCCAGTAGATAATAATTGTGCAATCACGCATGAAAGTAAATTGGAATAACGGTGAACATGCAATAGAACACGGCAATCTCATAAACATACTCCGATCATATAATGCGGAAAACAAAGAACAACCTAAACATAATGCAAATTCCAAACGCAAAATAAATGACTAATCATGCTTTAGAATGAACAACTAAATAGGCTAAATCATGCTTGAATACCATCTCATGAACACATCAAATAGACAAATGCAGGGATACAAATGGTATGATTGATTACATGATATAAGAGAAATCACCTAAGAAACAATTATGCATGACATGTGATAAAAAAGACTCAGATCAGCGTATGCGCGTTCGTGTAGCGTTCGAAAATGCATTCGAACGGTAAACAGAAGGTTCACATTCGTATAGCGTTCGTAAACGCGTTCGAACGAACTGAGAAAGAAAACATGCGTTCGTGCGGCGTTCTGAAACGCGTTCGAACGAGGTTACAGCAGTGACCTCAAAAAAATAGTAAACAACATGACGCATACGTGAACGGGTGAATAGATGACACCTAATAAATAATAACAGGCTACAAGGCGCGGCAAAGCATCGTGGTAAAGGATTTTAACCCCTCGAAACGGAGGACCTTTAGTCCAACTTACTAAGCCCATGCGCTAATAACATAATGCACATAAAAATAAAGATAACGATATCGGACTTTGTATACCCGATTGAACAAATCTTACATTCAACCGAATATACGTCATCCGGCACGGCGAAGCATCGCGGTAAAGGATTTTAACCCCTCGAAACGGAAGACCTTTAATCCAACTTACTAAGCCCATGCGCTAATGACATAATGCATATAAAAAATAAAGACAACGATACCACAAGAGGCGACACATTTTTTTACTTTATTCAAAACCACAACATGCACCCATAAACAACTCTCAGACGAAATAAATAACTAAAACAATTAAAAGATGAATAAAAAATAAATACAAAAAGTGCCCTCAGGTCTAACCTTTTATGTCTACTCTCAGGAGTACCGTACACGGTCGTCGGAAGGGTGGATGCTCCGTAACTCCTCCGTTCGCTGGTTCAACATTTTCTCTCGCTGTTTCGCTGCTCAAGCTACCATTTTCGCTCCGTTTCCTGCTGTTTTTTTACTGTCTTACTGCTGATATTTGGTCACTGTTTGCTGTATTTAGGCTACTGTTCTTGGTGTATTTGGGCTGCTGTTTAGGTGTGATTTGGGCTGCTATTTGGGTGTGATTTTCGGTGGTTTTATGGTGTGGTTTGGGGACTGTTTCGGTGAGGTAAATGGACTGTTTTGGTGAGGTAAATGGGCTGATCGGGATGTGTTTTAGTCACGGCAATGGGGGTTCTTTGGTTTGTGATTTTCGGTTATTGAGAGTGAGGGAGGAGGAGAGAATTCTTTATTGCTTATAGCTTTTGTTATGTGTGAATGCTAGGAGTTTTTTTTTGCTTTGCAGAATTTTTCTGTGGTTTGTATGAATGTGCTAGCCCCCCGGATGTGTGGTGGAGGCTTCTTTTTATTGGCAAAGGCGAGGGTTAAATCTTGTTGGAGAAGGAATGAGAGATCATGCAATAAAGGTGAGATATTTTTTAGTGTTATGTAAGGAAAATAAAAGATTGATTGGAGACAAGATTTGGCTAAATTGGGATGTGATTTATTTTGTTTAGGTAAGTGGATTTGTTATTTTAGTAGGTGATTATTTTATATTTGGTATGTGATTTTTAGATTTGCTTTAATTTCACCATGTGTTAAATATGTATTTAATTAATTGGGATGTGTTTTATGGGCTTTGGTGGGCTAATTGGGCTTGGGTGTGAGGCTAGCAGCAAAACCAGAAATACCGTCACCGTTCGAACGCCGATTCGAATGCTACAAGAAAGCCCGCAATCTGCCTGACGTTCGAACGTGGTCACGAATGCAGCACGAACGAAAATAATGAACTTGTGAAATGAATCTGATGACATACTTATTCTGAATTTCCCCTTCCGACATCCGTTTCCCGCGACTTCCGTGACTTAAAATGTAGTGTCTCCAAATTAGACTTATCATAGGGACTTATATGCAAAAATGCAGTGCCTACAATATGCCTTATACCCAACTTGTGGATGGGCTATATGTACATAAGTTTGTAATATTTTCATTAATTAATAAAATGGAAATCTTTATTATACGTGTCTTACATAACTTATATGAATCATCAAACACTGTAATAAAGCCTTTAGAGTAATAAGATGATGGCTTCCATGCCTTATGAGAATCATTACTCTGAAACATTCCTAGTCATAGTTTTGTGAATAATCTGGGCGTTCACAAAGCGGAGAGACTAGCATATTGATATGATCCGCCCTTAAGTGGGGTAGCCGATCTCATAGGCTACTAGCATAGTTCTGTCCGCTTGGTGTATCACATGGATGCATGAGTTGCTCGTGTCCATCGAACTGACAGCCGAAAGTTTTCACATGGAGTGTTTATCCCATGTGTCTGTGAGAACTTTCATGTATCGATTGTATGACTAGTCCTTAGACTTGAGGTCTTTACAATCTTATGTATGGATCAAATAACTTTGACACTCTCCTTCCCCGGTTCAAAAGATTCGTTCATAAGGGTATGATTGGGTCATTTTTTGAAACGCATGAAGTTTGTAAAAATACAACAGAGAATCGCCACTCTCTCAGATAATATTTTCTTATAAGAGTAGTATTCCAGTTCGCGGGTTGATATGTGTGATCAGTACTTGAGACAGTGGCCGCAGCGGAAGAATCATGTGAGATTCTTGGGTTAGCACGATTCATGACACTATCAACATTATACCTTGACTATATGGGTAGACATTTTCCATACCCTAGGTCAAACGGTGGGGATACAGTGAGGCGATGGACCGTATCAAATGTAAATCGCATACAGAATGGGTATATATCTTTCCTTCTCATTTAGGGGTCTTGGCATGTTGCTAGATGTCAACCTTGGTCATTGAGATCGAACGACTATCTGATCGAAGGATAATTTATGTTCGATTAAATTATCACGATTCATTTCATGTCCAAATTAAGGGGAACCCAAAAGGTCACACACAAGAAAGTCGAAATCAATGGTTAACAGTGCATAGTACAAATTTAACAGCATATATGATTGATGTAGGAATTGTTCATAAATGGTTCAATGTGTTTAATTATTGAACAGATCATTTATGAGGTTCCATAGTGACTTAGGGATTGGTGTATGACGATAGGGGCACTTTGGGAATTGGAATAAATAAATAAATAAACATGAATAGTAACATGAATAGTAAATTTTTTTTATTTGTTATTTGGTTTGAATTCCAATTCGGCCTAAACTCTTATTAGGGTTTTATAATCTCATTAAACCACTAAATTAAGATCCAATGGCTAAAATTAAATTAGCATTTATCCCACATCGGATTCTTAATTAATTTTGTTGTCTTTGGAGTACCTATATAAACCCAAAGAATTCTTTACAAATTTTTGCACCAAACCTTTCAAATCTTGGGTTTATATAAGTGAGCAACTCTAAAATTTAAGAGTAAGCCACTGATTTTGAGGATCCTTAAGTCTAATTGACTAGAGGAACCTCAAGTTAAAAGTTTTGAGGCATTTGCCTAGGCTAGCACCAAGGGCAAAATACATGTGCACTTAAGGCGTAGTCTTGCCGTTGAGTTTTGGATTTGGTGTGTGCACCTTTGGAGACCACACACTTGGGTGGCTCTTTGGAAAGTGGAAGAGCTTGCTGAGTTCGAGAAAATCTTGTAGATTGGAGGGAGGACTGGAGGAGTCTTCGGTTCAAGTAAGTCTTTTTCTTTTTTTATTTTAATTAGAGTTCTTATGATAGTTAGCATGTTTAGGTTTATGGTATTTACATGTTTTATGAGTTTTTATGCTTAGAATATATAGTAGCATGACTAGGCTTGTAGAATAATCAAAACAAATGGGTCTTGGGCAAAGGGATAGCGGCATCATAATTTGATTTATTAAATTTTCCGGCCGCTTCCCAACAAGAGGATCCGCTTTTAAGATTAAATTTAGAAATTTCACTTGTTATAATATATAATTTATCATTATTACCCAATTAATTTATTTTAGGAATTAATTATGCCAAAATATTTAAAACCAGTCATAAAGGCGGTGATAACTTTTGTCTGACACATGTCCAGATAGGTACTTAATTATGCCAAATAAATAAAACCTGCCATATAGGCGGTAACAAAATTTGTCAATAATTAATCCATGAGTAAATCAAATATTAATCATTAGATTATAATTTATATATTATAATATAAGTGAGATTAATCTAAATTTTCATACTAAAATCTTCACCCTTAACCCCAGCAAAAAGTAATTAGCTACTCATAATTTGAATAAAAACTCACATAATTTTATTACTAAAAACAAATTACAAGAAAGCTTTAAAAAAATTAAAACACACAAGAGCTGGATCCCTTCACGGAATTTTAGAGAGAGAACGTGAAGGATTGTTGAGGAAAATCGAGGTGCATAGCACCTCTATTTATAGAAATTTTACAAGCTTTCTCCACCATTTTCTCCATCATTTTCTCTATCATTTTCTCCATCATTTTCTCCACCACACATGGAAGTTTGACAATTGTAAATTGTCATTTTCCATTTTTTTTATAACGACTTTAATAATTACACATAACACACTTTGGATTTTTCATCAATTTCGACCTTGAAAATCTCAGAATTAGAAAATCTTGTGAACTTCAAATTGTAGATCTTTGAGTCTTCTTTCATCTGGAACTGAAATCACCTTACTCCAATATTAGAGTAAGAAGTTATGGCCAAAATAAGAAAATTACGTGAAGTTGGAATTTCTGAAATTGTATACTGTTAGAACGCCATTTCAAGTTTCTGGTCTCCAAAATCCAAATGTTAAGTCCGTTTTTCTAGTTAAGCATCCAAAGTATTATTTCACCTACATAAGAAATAAAAATCACAATACATATATTTTAAACAAAAATTTAATTATTATTTCACAAATGTGTTAAATTAAAGGGATTAATGAAACTACAAGTGTAAAATGATTAATTTTACTTTTAATAAATGTATATTTTTTAGTGTTCGTCACACCTCTCAACCAACTTATTACTAGTCCCTAGTAATTTAAGCGAAAAACTTTAAAAAGACAAATTCTTATCCAAATTAATAATTATTTTCTTTCTTTCTAAATGATCAAATAAACAAATTCTCTTGTACTTTTTACCCTTCTTCCATACACACATAAAACAATGTATCAATCAATTTATTGTGCCCACAATATTAAGAGATCTTGTTGAAAATAGAGTAATATTTTTGTCCTAAGATTATATTAGAGTACACACCTTTTGGCAATGAAAGTTTATTCATGAATACATTTTTTTTTAATAATACATCTTCAATCCTTGTATCGAGCTTTGGGCTAGTGACTCCCAAACCAGTTAGCTTTATGGCACTGGGTATTAAGACACCCCTATGGACTTAATTGCTCGGATCTCAGATGTTAAAAAGAAGAAGTGTCTGATTTCCTTAGGCTTTCTCTTTAACTCATGTAACGAGTTTTGGGCCAGTGACTCCCAGACCAGTTGGCCTTAGGGCACTAAGTGTTAAAACACCCCAGCATGCTTAATTGATCGAGTTAGAACGACTACGAAATCAAACTTATTCACAGACACACACATATATATTTAATATAAACTCAAGCTCTACCGTTTTACGTGAACAATCACTGCTTACTGAGGCAAGATGTCCGGTTACTAAGTGGTGAGGATTATCGTGAGAAATGGTGATCGATGATGTTGATGGAGATGTTGTGAAATGACAAATAATAGTTGGGAATTATAATATGGTCGTTAGGTGTGTTAGCGATCACATTAGAATGACTTTTTGTCGATCTGTTATAGGAATGTCATGACACGTGTATGAATCGTTAGTAGCTTAGCTAGAATAGCATCTCGAAAAGCCCATGATGTTATGAGAGCGCTTTATGCCTCTCTCCTCAACATAAGTTCATGCATTGTCCACACAAGCATGTAGCATCGTTACTACTCAAAGTATATTAACTGTATATCTATCATATATTTATAGATCATATGCAGGAAGTCCCGCCTAGCTCCATGTGTCAGCTCAAGCCGTAGAAATTAGTGTCATGTTCAGTGAGTGAATGTTATTGTTTTCCTTATGTTTTTTAACAATATATTTTTTTCTGAATATGAAGGTTTAGATATATATGAAATTGTTTCTAGAATATTGTGTTTTCATGATTATAAGCTTCATGTATGATATTCTCAGTTATAAATCTTGTCAGCATATATGATGTGTTTAGTTCATGATGACTTTATATATTTTCAAGTTACAAATTTATATTTTGTTACAATATATGACTTAAGAATATGCAAGTATTAGAAATGTTTATAAACCACCAATAGAGTATCATCTCATCAATATAATATCCCAAGTTCGCTCATTTTCAGCAGGTCTAATGGTCTTCCAATGACCCTCTTAGGCATACAAATGTTCAGTTTAGCTTCCCCTACTTACGTGGTGTCATGTCCTGCTAAATAGGTTTCACACCCTCAAGCCACGATACTGATGAGACTTTCATGGCAGCTATGTAACAGTACACGTATTATATATTGGCTTTGAACTTAGTATAATTTTAAATAATATGAACGTTTTCTTTATATAAATCAGCTATCTTACAAGATAATATTTTTAAATAGTTTTTACTTTCAGTGTTCACTTACTAGGTCATTTAAGTGACTTACACCCCACAGTTTCAGTTTTGGATTCAGCATCATAGATAGCCATTGTTAGCAAGGATTCATAATTTTGCATATGTTCAGATCAGAGAAGATGGATACCGGCTACAGTTATAGGGATGCATGTTCAGGGGTCCATACACATATGCACAATGGTCATGTTAGACCTCCGGCCAAGTAGTGTCAACAGTATGATACACGATACGTATATTTAATTATATAGCTACACTTCATTATTCATGTGTATATAATAACCACACATGTATTCAAGATATCATGTCACACAGGTCCAGATTAGAGACTCAGGGAGATGGTATGATCGTCTCTTGCCGGTCACGTCCTGGAAATACTAGGATGTGACAAGCATGGATGTGGTTTTGATTGGTTTGCTCTAATCTCACTTCCTCTGTACTTGATCTAGTTTGTGTATTCTTTTTCGGAGGTATCCTAATTCATTTTCACCACTTCTCCCACTATGGTCACCTAATATCGTTCGCAAATAATTTGCTTGCAAACAGAGATCGTGTAAGTTCAAACCCCTTAGAACAAAGTCCCAAAAAGAGGTGTTTGATTTGATTGAGAAATGCCTCCAAAGGATGCAAGCTCACAATTCTAATTAGTTATCTAAGAAAAGAAAATACATTTGTTCTTTTCGAGTCTTTTGATTTTTTATTCTTTTATTTTTGGACTTGACTTTGAGCTTATAAAGTAGGGAGGATAACTGTCTAACAACTGCCAGAGCGGATTATCTCACATTCTATAACTCATTGTTTCCTCATCTTATACCTATGATAACTGCTATTATCATGCTTCACGTTGGCTTACCATATGTGATAATTGCTGGGTCGTGATCCTCGTTGGTTTACCACATGTGATAACTATTGGGAAAATTGGACAATTATGACCCATAGCATCACTATTTGTAAAAGACATTATGCTTTTTGTACAAATTAACTATGTGACAAAGGAAATTGCCATTTTATCTCTTTGTAATTAGATTACTTGGATATATAAATGATAAAAGTCCTTAATGATTAGTTCTGGATTATAAGATATGAGACAATATCAATCCACTAAAGGTTTAATCATTAAATATCCCTAGTCGTAGTATTATTGAGACTGGACATCGATAATGCGAAATAGGCTAGTATTACACTTGTGCGCGTTATGGAAGCGTAACGATATAGTTCTCATATATTTGGGTATTGGATACTCATGCAAGTGTAATAGGAGCTTTTGTTTACCGATGGTACGGAAACAAATTCGCTCTGGATAGACCCATTGGAATCCCATTGGTAGTATGACTATGTGTCTATGGGAATCCGAATCAGGGTAGGTGTATTTGGTCTTAACCTGAGACTTGCATCGCTAATACTTGCGACAATCATTACGCTTTAATTTTGGTCGTCTAGGGCTTTAACAGGTTCTGTGTACGCCTCTTCTGGGTTTATTGAGAATCGTAGTGTATTGGGTGTGATGTCAAGATGGAAGTATCACTTCAGTAATATGGAGATGATGATCACGCAGGGATACAGAACGGGTACTCTATTATGTTGCAACTATCGGGATAATATGACAAGGTCATGATTATCCGATTAAAGTGACTAGTTGCTAGTAATCCGATATATGTTTCGTACGAGGCAGACAATATTCTATCCCCATGCCTAGCTTATGACATCACATACTGGATCGTAATACGCAATACTTGGTATACTACGCTTGTTATAGATTATGTATTCCTTAAAAGAATATTTCTGGAGAATTGGGAAGTCACGGTGTTTTGCTAGAAGCCAACCATGTCTTGTAAATCGGTAAGAACGTGGTACGAATGAATTAATTTAGAGAGAGAACGATTAATTTTGAATTAATTCGCGAGTGACTTTCGTAATAATTTTACGAGACATAATTATTTAATTAAATTTGATTTAATTAAGTTGCAACAGAAAATTCGTTATTTCGGAATTAACGAACCCGAGCCCTAAGTGTGTTAAGCGGGCCCGCTCGAATTTTGAATTTAAAGTGGGGCCCACCTAGTTACATCACTAGTCAACTTTATCATTTTATGTTGATATAAGTTGGTAGTTGTTGTTTGCTTGTAAATTACACAAGCTTATTTTAATTGATGTGTGATAGACCTTTACTAACTTTGGATATTTGGTATTTTGGTATATTGATTTTGGAAAATCAAAAACACATCACACTCTATCATTCCTCCTATTGCCGTGAATTACTTCCCTTCTTCTCTCCAAATTGGCGTGAACCTAGGGTTCATAGTTCATGATTTTTGTTTCAAAATCTTGATTGCTAGCACAACCAAATGAGTCAACAAAGGTGATAGGGAAACCATTCCCTAGAGTTTGGAATTCAAAGTTTGAGCTCAACATTCATACAAAGGAGGCAAATTTTTGAAATCTCTACATCCTACTTAGCCGATCAAAGTAAGTGTTTTTCCGCACACTTATCTTGAATTATTCACACAATTTTATGCTTAATAGATCCTTGGCATGTTCTAGGAACGCAACAATGGTATCAGAGAGCCACTTTTAAGCATGAAATATATTAGGGTTCATATACTTTAATTTAGGGATTTATGATTTATGCATGATTTCTTCAAATTGATGATTTGGTTGAGCTTAGATTATGATAACTTAGAGTTATGCATGATTAATTTGGAGAAAATGAATTGGATAATTTTTTTCCCTAATTTACATAGCTTTGCCGATTGTATGGACCTTAGGATCTCATGTGATTTTGATTTTTTGGACCATTGGATGTGTTTAAATGCATGAGATATATTGATTTGTGATTTAATTGGATTGAAATCAAAATTGGTTAATAATATGCATGATTTCCGTGAGTTATGTAAGCATGGAATGAGTTGATTTTACTTCAATTATGTTGGACATGAATTGAACATATTAAAGCATGATTAATTAGATAAATTGGTGTTTTGGAAATATTAATTTAACTAATTAATTATGGCTAATACACTTTAATTAAATAATGTGATATTTGGAATATTGTAATTAAATAAATTAGCCTTTAAATTTTGAATTGGGCTAATATTGTTGTATTTGGGCTTAATGGGCTTGGTTGGGCCAAGTTGGTTTAGGACAATTGAATTGGATCCAAATTGGGCCTAAAACCATTCCATAAAGTCCAAATAGAATAATTGGACCTTTAAATATTTAATTGGGCCTAATGGGCCAAAATTAATTTTATGGCAAATGGTGATTCCTTTTTGGGCTTTGGCTGCCAAAGTCCATGCCTTAAGAAATTAATTAAAAGCCCATTGGAATTTAATTAAATTGACATTGGATGTTAATTGGGCCTTTGAGACCCATTTAGATTGGATTTAGAATCTAAGTCTAAAAGGCACAAATAAAACTGTAATTATTTAATTTGGAATTAAATTAGAATTAGTATTGGATACAAATTAAATCGGATTTAAAATTGTAGTTCGAAATAATTCTAGAATACGCACTTTGAGTACTTATTCTTAAACGAGTTGGACTCGCGCAAATCAATCGTTGTTTGAACATTGGATGACCATTAATCAAAATATTAATTAATTGGATTATATTGATTGAATAACATGCTTTGTGTGAATACATAGATGTATTGTATGAATAATGTATACCGGATGGATATTAGATGGGTGAGGGCAATTTTGGAAATTGTTGTAATAAATTTAGAATTTATTAAATTGGACATGCGTGTTCAGCCTTTATCTCTTGACTCTTTGTACTTCTCTTCTCATCAATTCCCCTCAATGTAAATGAGGATACTGGATCGTAATACGCAATACTATGTATACTACGCCTGATATAGATCACATATTCCTTTAAGAATATTTCTGGAGAATTGGGTAGGCACGATGCTTTGCTAGAAGCCAACCATGTCTTGTAATCGGTAAAAACGTAGTACTAGGTACGTACGTGTTCGGATAGTTCGACGACCGGATTTACTGCCAACATATACGGGAATCTCATGGGTCGCTTCCTGAAGATTCACCGATGACGTATGACTCGCACTTAATTAATCTAGGATTAATTATTAGAGAGAGAAAATTAATCTGGGATTAATTACGGAGATATTTTATCTGGGATAAAATATTATATAAATAGAGAGAACAATTAATTTGGAATTAATCGATAAAATAATATATTCGATATATTATAGGAAATTGGATTTCGACGCGGAATTAAAATTAGATTTTAATTCGGGCAAACGAGTTAATTTAGAATTAATTCGTTAGCGACGTGAATAGTAATTTTGCTAGGCATAATTATTTAATTAAATTTGATTTAATTACGTCGCAACGGAAAATTCGTTAATTCGAAATTAGTGAACTCAAGCCCGGGAGTGTTTGCGAGCCCACTCGCATTTTGAATCGAGTGGGGCCCACTTATCACATCAGTTGTCACATCACTTGTCACTTTAGTTGCTTTTGGTGATGGGTTTTGGTGACAATGATGATAACTTATTATACACTCCAAATGTGTAAGAATCAAATGAAAAATGCCTTGTACTTTTGGTATATCATTTAATTGATTTTAGAAATCAAATTTAACACAACACTTTTGTTGTTCCTCGCATCGCATAACCGATCAATGTAAGTATGATTCTGCCATGCTTCTTTGTTGTATTCGCACATGATTTCTTGCTTGAAATTGATCTTGGGACTAACTAGAAACCCAACAATGGTATCAGAGCCATTTTGAGCATGAAATTTGATTAGGGTAAAATTTGGGTAACTTGGATTTGAGCATGTTTGAGTGAAATTACTTGTTTGAGCATGCTTGTATATTAATGACTTGGAGTAGTTTGTGATCAATTTTATGAAAATTGAATTGGATTGATTTTCCCCAAATCCATTGGCTTGGCCAAATGGTTGAAGTGCCATATAGTCATGGTATTTTTTGTTCCTTTGATCATTGGATGACTTGAAACAATTGGGAAATGTTGATTTGTAATTCAATTGGATTGAAAACAAAATCGGACAAAGAAAACCCTAAAATGTCGTGACATGTGAAGCATGAAAATGATTGATTTTTTGATTCAAATGTGTTGGACATATGTTGATGATAATAAGCATAATTAATTGAGTGAATTAGTATTTTGGAAATGTTAATTTGGTTAATTAATTATTGCATACACTTTGGTTAATTTAATTATGAAATTTGGAATTTTGAAATTAAATTGATGGGCCAAATTTGGAATTGGGCTTTTAAAGTTGTAATTAGGTTTAAATGGGCTTGGTTGGGCCAAGTTTGGTTTAGGCTAATTGGTTGGATCCAATTGGGCCCAAAACCATATCCATAAAGTCCAAATATGACTTTAATGGACCTTTAATTTTAATTGGGCCTAATGGGCCTAAATTGGTTTCTTGGCAAATAAGGGTGATTCCTTAAATGGGCTTTGGTATTTGGGTTTGACCCATATTGACCAAAAGTTCATGCCTTGAGAAATTAATTAAAAGCCCATTGGACTTTAATTAAATTAACATTGGATGTTAATTGGGCTTTCAGACTCGTAACGATTAGATTTAGAATCTAAGTCGTAAAGGTACATTAAAAAGTGTAATATTTAATTTGGAATTAAATAAATGAATTAGTATTAAATGCAAATTAAATTGGATTTAATGTTGTAGTTTAATATAATTCGTGAATTCGTACTTTGAGTACTTATTCGTAAAACGAGTTTGACTCGCGTAAAATCAAATCGTTGTTTGATCATTGGATGGTCATTAATTTTTAGATTAATTAATTGGATTAGATTGATTGATAACATGCTTGTGTGAATACATGGATACGATGTATGAATAATGTATATCAGATGGATATTAGAGGGGTGAGGGCAATTTTGGAAATTGTTGTAATAAATTTAGAATTTATTAAATTGGACCTGCGTGTCCAGCCTATTACCTCTTGACTCTGTGTATTTCTCTTCTCACATATTCCCCTCAATGTAAATGAGGTTTCCTTAGAAGTGTTATGTAATCGGGTAGAAGTAATACTTGTGCTAGCAGGAGAGATGAAAGGGAGAGATTTGTTCTAGGAACAATGTGTTAAGTATCCATCCGCATATCATTATTATATTTACATACGCGCCTTATTATGTGTTTAGAATGCATAAGGGTGTATGATGATGAGACCTTAACAAAGATAATTAATTGGTTGCCAATTACGCGAAAAAACCCTCACTACATATTAAGCATTTTTCCTTCCATTGAGTGATTCTTACTCAAGATCCAAGATTGGCACTGGTTTGTTGGCCAAAGTCAAGACCTTTGTCCGTCGCGGATGTGTTTGAATCATGAAGGCTTTGTTCCATATCGGTGTCTTGTCCAAGTTGTGATTTGTTGGCCAAAGTCAAGATCACTTCTTGTCCATTGCATCGATTACGAAGCTTTCCAAACTCAATGAGTTCCGCTTAACTGGGATCATTAAGTTTGTTGTGCCAAAGCCAAGGCTTAATTGATTCAGAGGAAAAAAGTTAGGGAATATATTGGATATATTGGCATATATAATATATATGTTTCGGACTTTGATGTCCACCTACTGGATCTAGGAATTGGATGGATCCAATTGATCTTAGAGATATATCTAGTTAATTATCATACAATTTGTTGGCCAAAGTCAAGATTATGTGTTATTTAACGGGATCCTAACCCACTAGGAAACACGGTTTCCCGACTACTCTACAGAGGGTTAGAGGCTCGCCGAAAAATAGTGGGAGGCAAGTATTAAATTTGCAATATTCGTTTAGTTACTTGCCATACACGCTCATTTCAATTTTTCGTCAATACGTAATTATTTATATTAGTTGGACTAATATTTGATCGTTGTTTTAATTAAACAGTTGGACTGTATTCAAACTACTTCAATTATAGTTGATTATATAATTGGATTATAGTAATCAATATATTTGAATTTAAACCAATTAAATTATAGTTGATTATATAGTTAGAATATAGTAGTCATTATAATAAATAGTACCTAAAATCGTTGATTTGATAGTTAGACTATTGAAATCAAGATAAATGAAAGATTAGCGTTTAGAACATAATCCTGGGTGAAAATGTATTTAAACGGCTTTAATTTTCAAATTGGGAATAAAACTTCAGGATAGTCCTGAAAACCGAGAAGTTACTTTATTTGATATAGTGACGTCTCGAGCCTAAGCCCGGAGTTGAGCAAATAGTAGAACATGATATTTGGAATATTCATGTGATGATAAATTTAGTGCTTAATCCGTTATACTTGCCGCAAAGACTCTTTAATTTCTTAATCAGAACTAAGGATTAGATCCTTATAGTATGATAATGAAATTGAAGGATCTTCATAGATCTATCCTTAGATCTTAGAAGAATTAATTGCAATAGAAAACTCTTGGAGAGTTAATGGCTATACTCAAGGAGGCAAAACCAGAGTTTGCAATAGGGCAAGAAGCGCAAGGTGCATCTTACTTCGACATTCCAGAAGGCCATGGCTTGGCCAAAGGCTTCTGGGGTGTGGAAAGGGGGCAAAGGCAAAGTCATTATAACCTTCTGGGAAGACATAGGACATATCCCAAGATGTCTGCCAAAACTGTGGCAAACGGGGTCACTGAAGCGTGACTGCCGTATGGACAAGCCAAACATTAAGGAATTGAAGACGGTGCAAGGCTCCGGCTTCAAATATATTTGTCATTAACATGTTCAGTACTAGTATTAAAATTGGATTTTAGATACTGGATGTGGTACATAAATATGTACTGATGTGCAGAATCTGCTCACAAGCAGGATACTGACTTCAGATAAGATTAATCTACGAATTGAAAACGGGACGAGAGTCGCTGTTTTAACCGTAGAAACCTAAGTTTAGGAACTACCTTTCGGGTATGTACTTAAATTAGGAAACTGTTACAATGTAACTAGTTTGACTAGGAACATTATCTCTATATCAGGGTTTAATCCATTGCGGATATACCTTTATATTCTAGAACACTAAAGTGTTTTATTATATAAAGATGATATTGAGATAAACACATTAGATGTGAATAACAGTATTTATATTTTGAATATAAATGAATCTCAAACATATGACATGACAAACAAATAGCTCAAACTGAATTAATCAGTTGAGACTTACAAGTGGCATTGTTGTCTGGGACACAATTTATAAGACTCGTATATCCACACTTTCGAAGAGTGGATACTATGACGGATTTGATTCTATTCAAATGATGTATACGAATCTTACAGGAATTCGACCTAACAATCAAGGATAAAAAAGGGTGTTGAAAATGTGGTAGCAGATCACTTATCTCGCTTGGAGTTTAATGATTCTGCCGATGGCCCACCAATTCGCGATGACTTCCCTGATGAACATCTTTTCGCGGTCACACGATCACCATGGTACGCACACATTGTCAAATTTTTAGTTTCTGGCGAATGCCCATCCACTTGGAGTTCACAAGATAAGCGTAAATTATTGGTCGAGGTACGTAATTTTTATTGGGATGATCCATACTTATTCAAATATTGCCCTGACCAAATATTGAGACGTTGCATTCCTGAAGATGAAGTTCTCAATATATTAACCTTTTGTCATTCCAATGCATGTGGAGGCCATTTTTCCGTAAAGAAAACTGCTGCAAAAATTATGCAGTGTGGTTTTTATTAGCCCACTCTATTTAAGGACACAAATGGATTCTGTCGCTCCCGTGAAAGATGTCAGAAATTAGGTGCTTTGTCCCGTCGTCATATGATGCCTCTTAACCCTATTCTTGTCATTGAAGTATTTGATTGTTGGGGTATTGATTTTATGGGACCTTTTCCACCCTCGTTTGGATACCATTACATCCTTCTCGCAGTTGATTATGTGTCTAAATGGGTTGAGGCAGTAGCGTGCCGAACAAATGATAATACTACTATGGTTAAATTCTTAAAGGAACATGTATTGTCACGCTTCGGTACCCCACGTTTCATCATCAGCGACCAAGGGACACATTTTTGTAATCGATCTTTTGAAGCCTTGATGCGCAAATATGGTGTGGTCCATAAGATTTCTACTGCCTATCACCCACAGACAAATGGGCAAGTTGAATTGGCAAATAGAGAGATCAAACAAATATTAGAGAAAACGGTAAACCCTGACCGCAAGGATTGGTCTTTACGACTTCCGGATGCACTTTGGGCATATCGTACTGCTTACAAGTCCTTTCTTGGGATGTCGCCCTATAGACTTGTATTTGGAAAGGCTTGTCATTTACCTGTTGAGTTAGAACATAAAGCCTACTAGGCCATTAAAAATATTAACTTTGATCTGAGTGTTGCAGGAACACAACGAAAACTTCAGATAACAGAGCTCGAAGAACTACGGAATGATGCTTACGATAATTCCCGCCTCTATAAAGCCAATATGAAAGCCGCTCATGACAAGCAGATAATGAGGAAAAATTTTGAGCCTAACCAAAAGGTGCATCTTTATGATTCCGGACTCCATCTTCATCCAGGCAAGCTACGATCCAAGTGGACCGGACCTTTCATCGTGAAGCAAGTTTTCCCCCATGGAGCTGTAGAATTAGAAGATCCCAAGGACGGTAGAGTGTTTAAAGGAAATGGACAGAGGCTGAAACCGTTCCTTCACAAACCGATTCCTGCAGCGGAGGATACACCTCTTGCTGACCCTAACTATGCGGATTGAGTTTTCTTTTTCCCATTGTTGTACTTTATTTATTTATGTCTTTATTTATTTCTTAGTTATTTTTAATCTTTTTGTCCTTTTTCCTTTTGTTTTGTTTTGTTTTCATTTCTTTTGCAGGATAATTCAATATTTCATCCAGGTTCACAACATCTCTAATCATGTGAATTCCTTCCTTGTCTTCACCTTCTCTGTTGTTACATTGAGGACAATGTTTCATTTAGGTTGGGGGTGGTGGTATTATCATGTGTTTCACCTGGATGTATATGTCTTATTCGTGTTGTTTATTCTTCTCGTCAAAAAAAAAACAAAAAAAACAAAAAAAACAAAAATTTTGCTTGTGTGTTTTGTTTGCTTTTAGTTCTTGTTAGTTAAACATAAGTCCAATGATGATATTGTTTGTTTTAGGATGAAATCTTAGAAACGATAAGTCATTTAATGCACTCTTATCTGATGCTTTGAGTAGTTTATCTATGTTAGACTCGTAAGCACTTAATTATGGGTTTCTAGCAGTGAAAGCCTGAATAGTTAGCAAGGTAACTAGTTGAGGAAATTGCATGTCGATGAATGACAGTTCGCTTAGATGTCTATCCTGATTTGCTTGTGTTATGACATATGGTATGGTTGAAAATAAAAGAAAAGTCTTTGAAGAAAGAAAATAAACCACCTATAACCGATAAGCATGAAGCTACCCATGGGTGAGTATTAGGACCACCATGAGGAGAAATGCTACCTTAAAGGGTAGGTGTGTTGAAAAAAAAAACAAAAAAAAAAAAGAGAAAGAAAAAAAAATTCAAAAAAAAAACAAAAAAAAAAGGGACAGGAAAAGAAAAAGAGAAATCATACCATATTGAGCACATAAAAGCAATTACATAGCTTAATTGAGATATTTAGGTTGGTTTGACTCATCGATCCCAATTTTTAAACGAAATCATTGAGTTGGCTTACTTGGGAATCAAGCTGTGTATAAACCTTTACACACACACACTGTGAGTCTGGCTTAGATGACTTATTCAAAGACTTAGATTTGAGTTACGTTAGGTACTTTGAAAGTTCTCAGATTTCATTACTAAGCATTCTTTGAGGACAAAATTATGTGAAACTATTGGGACTAGTTAATTTTTATTTTTGCATGATTGTGTGTTTTAAATGACGTTTGTGGGTGTCGTCGATGTAAGCCCTCATGAGACTATAACTCGTCCACTAGGGACACCTAGGGGTTTAAAGGCTTGTTGCATACGCTAAATGCAATCGTGATCCCTACGAAAGTGGCTTAGATAGTTTTATTTATTTATTTAGTTTTTATTTTATTTTGCGCTTAAATTACTATGGACTAGCAATAAGCTGGTTGGGGTTGTGATAAGTACATGAAAATGTACTTTGAACATCACTTATTCGGGTTTATTGTTAAGTATTTAGTTATATATTTTAGGGGTGAGCATCGGTTCCGGTTCTACCCGGAACAGGTTAGAACCGGACCTATTTTTCGGGTTTGGAACCGGAACCGGTTGTAATCGGGTAGGTTCCGGTTCCAAATATGAAGGAACCGATTTTATCCGGGTAGGTTCCGGTTCCAAAATAGTTGGAACCGGAACCGGACCATGGAACCAGTTTATATGAACATAAATTTTAAACATTTGGCGTTCATTATTTAATTGTACAAATTTTAAAGAGTCGTAGTTCATATAGCAATATTTTAGTACTTCTATCAAGTATATATAGAATGTATGTGTGTTTGTGTTAAACAGAGACGCTTAAAATTAGAAAATGAGCCCATTGTTATAATATAAAACTACCACAACTATGGGAAAATAATCAATCAATAAACAAAATTTTCCTTTACTCCATTTTATTTTGCCACAATTTTGTTTTAACAAAAAAAACATCTTCTTAATCTAATTCTAAATATTCTAGCACAGCAGAATTCGACTCTAAAATTATATGTATTTATTTTTTATCTTTTCATTATCCTTCCATTTTCCCAGCAACATAAGTATAATGAAAATCTATATATAACTAATGATATCAATAATCAAATATTTTGAAAGAAAATAATGGGCTATTGTATAACCTTTCGTTCTTGAGCTTCCGCACTCTGATTTGGTCCCTGTTTTTTTCCTACGTACTCGTATCGGAATCTAGTTTTCATTAAAATGTTTTAAAATAGGGTAATTCGGAACCAGACCGGAACCGGATTGGAACCGAATAATAGGGTACCCTGTTTAATTGGGTAGGTTCCGGTTCCACTTAGTGCGGAACCAAATTTTTCCGGGTAGGTTTCGGTTCTATGCTGAACCGGAACCGAAACCGGTTTTGCTCACCCCTAATATATTTCATATTTTATTATATAATTTTTATTTTATGTTAATTTAGAAAATATTTATTATTTAAATTATTTTAAGAATATTTCTGAAGAATTGGGTAGGCACGATGCTTTGCTAGAAGCCAACCATGTCTTGTAAATCGGTAAAAACGTAGTACTAGGTACATACGTGTTCGGATAGTCCGACGACCGGATTTACTGCCAACATATACGGGGATCTCATGGGTCACTTTCCGAAGATTCACCGATGACGTATGACTTGCAATTAATTAATCTAGGATTAATTATTAGAGAGAGCAAAATTAATCTGGGATTAATTACGGAGATATTTTATCTGGGATAAAATATTATATAAATAGAGAGAACAATTAATTTGGAATTAATCGATAAAATAATATATTCGATATATTATAGGAAATTGGATTTCGACGCGGAATTAAAATTAGATTTTAATTCGGGCAAACGAGTTAATTTAGAATTAATTCGTTAGCGACGTGAATAGTAATTTTGCTAGGCATAATTATTTAATTAAATTTGATTTAATTACGTCGCAACGGAAAATTCGTTAATTCGAAATTAGCGAACTCGAGCCCGGGAGTGTTTGCGAGCCCACTCGCATTTTGAATCGAGTGGGGCCCACTTGTCACATCAGTTGTCACATCACTTGTCACTTTAGTTGCTTTTGGTGATGGGTTTTGGTGACAATGATGATAACTTATTATACACTCCAAATGTGTAAGAATCAAATGAAAAATGCCTTGTACTTTTGGTATATCATTTAATTGATTTTAGAAATAAAATTTAACACAACACTTTTGACTTTCCTATATCATTCTTCTCTTCTCTTCTCACGCCCAAGGGGCCCTTTTCTTCTCCAAAATTCCTGCAATTGTCGTGAGCCATGGAGAAGTGATAGGAAATTTTGTGGCAAAATTTCAACAGTGCTAGCACACATCCGGAGTCTTACGAATGTGATAGGGAAACCCACATGTGGGCATGGAATGCACACCAAGCTTGGAGCTTGGAGATGACTGAAAATGGAGCACAAATGGGAGCCTTTACCGTGAGCATCATGGACCAAAAGCTTGGAGATTTTGTTGTTCCTCACATCGCATAACCGATCAATGTAAGTATGATTCCGCCATGCTTCTTTGTTGTATTCGCACATGATTTCTTGCTTGAAATTGATCTTGGGACAAACTAGAAACCCAACATATTTCGATTATGAAATATGGCAGATGGACGTCAAAACCGATTTCCTTAACGGAAACCTTTTGGAGGATGTTTATATGCAACAGCCTGACTGTTTTGTCGTACCTAAATATGCAAACAAGGTTTGCAAGTTAAATCGATCCATTTATGAATGAAGCAAACATCGCGTTCTTGGAACCAACGTTTTGATGAGATCAAAAAATAATATGATTTCGTTCAAATGAGGATGATCCTTGTGTATATAAGAAGGTTAGTGGGAGCGCACTAACATTCATTGTCTTTTACGTTGATGATGTATTGCTTATTGGCAGTGACATTCCCATGCTACAATCGGTGAAAGCTTGGCTTTCATTAAAATTCTCCATGAAAGATCTGGGAGAAGAAGCCTTTATTCTGGGAATAACGATCTACCAGGATAGATCTAGAAAGCTGATTGGACTCTCCCAGAGCACATACATTGACAAAGTGTTGAAGAGATTCAACATGGATTAGTCTAAAAGGGGACTGTTGCCAGTGTCACATTGTGTCACTCTATCTAAAGACATGTGTCCTAAAACTCAAGATGAGAGAGACAACATGAGTCGAATCCCGTTCGCTTCTGCAGTCGGATCGATCATGTATGACATGATATGTACGCGACTTGATGTCTCGTATGCTTTGAGCATGTGTAGTTGCTATCAGGCCGATCCAGGTGATGGTCACTGGGTTGCGGTTAAGAACATCCTTAAGTATCTTAGATGAACTAATGATGCTTTTGTTGGAATTATCTAAGCATCCCAAGATCATATCAAGCAATGAAAATACATGTGAATACATCAAGAAGTACGACGGAATCATACTTACATTGATTGGATTGGATGCGATGAAGAAAATTTTTCCTCCAAGGTAGAAGAAGCTCAAGGCAATGGTCCTCTTTTGGGCTCCATCATTTTCAGCCATCTTCAAGTTGTCCTCCATGGATGAATCTTCAATATCCAAGCTTGGTTTGATGATTCCATGCTCATGAAATTAGTTCACTATCACCTTGGTATATACTCTTTTGAGTACTAGCTCTTGATGATTATGCCACAAAAATCACCATCTTCATCCTTGTTATTTTCGGCCTTGCCAAACGATGGAGAAGAAAATTGGTTCAAAACCGAGAGAGGGAGAGAAGGGAAAAAGGGCTCCAAAACCGTGAGCCATTACAAGAGAGAGAGAAAATGTGTTAGGTAAAAAATTGATTTCCAAAATCAATAAATAACATATACCAAAAATTTGTAAAATGGCTTTCAAGAAGTCAACAAATTTTTGGTGGCAAAAAAATACATTAAATGCATTCAAAAACCCACATCAACTATTCACATCACAAGTGACTTCACATCACATCACTCAAAGTGACAAGTGATTTGACGCTTGATGTGACTAGCGATTTGAAACTTGATGTGACTTGTGGGTCGCACTTAAGTTCGCAATGCGAGTGCGCCCACAAACACTCCCGGGCTCGGGTTCGCTAATTCCAAAATAACGAATTTTCCGTTGCAACGTAATTAAAAAATTATGCCTAGCAAAATCACCATCCACGTCGCTAACGAATTAATTCTAAATTAACTCGTTCGCCCGAATTAAAATCAAATTTCAATTCCGCGTCGAAATCCAATTTCGTATAATATATCGAATATATTATTTTATCGATTAATTCCAAATTAATCCTTTTCTCTCTTTAATTGATATTTTATCCCAGATAAAATATCTCCGTAATTAATCCCAGATTAATAAAGTGTGAGTCATACGTCATCGATGAATCTTCGGGAAGCGACCCATGAGATCCCCAGATATGTTGGCAGTAAATCTGGTCGCCGGACTATCCGAACACGTAAGTATCTAGTACTACATTTGTACCGATTTACAAGACAAGGTTGGCTTCTAGCAAAGCGCCATGCCTACCCAATTCTCCAGAAATATCCTTACAGGAATATATGATCTATATCAGGCGTAGTATACGTAGTATTGCGTATTTCGATCCAGCATCGGATGTCACATGCAAGGCCTGGGGCTGGAATTGTGTCTGCCCCGTACGAAGCACATATCAGATCTCTGGTAACTAGTCTCTATATCGGATAAACATGACCTAGTCATTTTATCCCGATGACTGCAGTACATAAGAGAACCAGTTCCGTATCCTGCGTGATCATCATCTCCACTATGACTGGAGTGATACTTCCATCTCGACATCACACCCAATACACTACGATTCTGAATATACCCAGAAGAGGCGTACACAGAACCGGTTAAAGCCCTGAATGACCAAAACCAAAGTATATGATTGTCGCAAGTATTAGCGGTGCAAGTCTCAAGTTAAGACCAAATACACCTACCCTGATTTCGGACTTCCATAGACACATAGTCATACTACCAATGGAATTTCGAGGGGTCTATCCAGAGCGAAGCTGTTTTCTGTACCATCGGTAAAACACAACCTCCTACTATACTTGCATGAGTATCCTATATCCAAATATATGAGAACTATGTCGTTATGCCCTCACAACGCGCACAAGTGTAATACTAGTCTTTTACACATTATCGATGTCCAATCTCGATAATACTCTGACTATGGATATTTAATGATAAACCTTCGTGGATTGATACGGTCTCATATCATCTCAATCCAGGAACTAATCATATGGACCTTCTGTCATTTATATATCTCGGTGATCTAATCACAATTGATAAAAGAGCAATTTCCTTTGTCACAAAGTTAATTTTTACAACAACACCATGATTTGTACAAATAGTGACACTATGGGTCATAACTGTCCAACAATCTCCCACTTGGCCTATAGCCAGTCACTCGAGTGTCCTACACCCGAACTATGTACGGTTCGCTCAAATTACTGAGAAAAGACTTTCGCCCGCAGATTTACATGATTATCATCTGATGCGATTTATACGATCATCACATCGCCACGATGTATGATCCGAACGAATCAGATGAATAGTCGAAGTATATATCTGGATCGTTGATGAGACCATTAATTCTTTAGCCTGCGCTGTAGCCTAGCTCAACTGCTAACAGAACTACTCCTAATCTAATTAGGATATTATCAATCCAAAAGGCTTCTATTTCTGCCTCAGCTGCAGCAATAATCCACTTGTGTTGTTTATTCGGTAACAGTATCTTACTTGGAAGATTTCCAGCTCACTGTTCCGTTATTCAAACTGTATAGTACCGTTGTTACGATTTAGAGTCGTTATTATCGGTTAGGAAACTTGCAGCAGTGATCCCAGTCACTTCAAGTTTTCCTTCTCCATAGTTTAAGACAACATCCTTAGTTCATCTAAGATATTCTCGGATGTTCTTAACATCAATCCAATGACTATCACTTGGATTGGCCTGATTGTGACTCCATATGCTCAAAGCGTATGAGACACCAGGTCACATACATTTATTTCAATGTACGAGTTCTCGGATAGTACGAACAACTTTAAACCTATCCCAGTAGATCTTTATTCCTAAAATAAAGGTTGTTTCTCCCAAGAATTCTACGGAGAATTATCATGAAAGACAAGCTTTCACCCATTGTATTATGGGAATATCATTTCCAAGAAATGACATATCATCGTTTATTTAGGACATTAATTGTCAGTGCGCTCCCATTAACCTTCTTATATACACAAGAATCATTTTCGTTTTGAATTAAATCATATACCATTATGATTACATCAAAACGATATAGTTCCAAGAACTCAATGCTTGCTTCAATCCATCAATGGATCGAATAACCTGCAAACCTTGTTTGCTCGTTTTTGGTATGACAAAACCGTCAGGATGTTGTAAACATCCTCCAAAAGGTTTCCGTTAAGGAAAGCGATTTTGACATTCAGCTGCCATATTTCATAAATGAAACATGTAGCATCAGCAAGCATTATCCAAATGGATTTAACCATGGCAACAGGTAAAAGGTTTCGTCATAATCGACACAATGTTGATAACGATACCTTTTCGCTACAAGCCTAGCTTTGTACGTTGGTATGTTGCCTTCCATGTACGTTTTCCGTGAAGACTTATATAGTACCAATAGGCACAATGCCTTGCGGTACAACAACTAGTGTCTAAACATAGTTGGTATACATGGGATCCATTTCGGACATCATGGCATTTTGCCATAATAGGGAGTCGATACCTTGTATCACTTCCTCATACGTAGTCAGTTCGTATTCCTCAATAAGATTGACATCTTTACGAGGTGAGATCAGAAACTCATACCCCAGGTTGTTTTCTGACTCTCTCCGACTTGCGCGGTTCTTGTGTATTCGAAGATTACTGGTATAGTTTCATCCTTGATGAACTATTTGTGTTCCATTAAGGAATCGGTGCCTGGAACAATATTACTCCGATTTTTCATCGAGTTTTACTTTCCTCCCACTTACCATTGCATATCGGTATTCCTCTTAGGAAAAACCTCATGGTGAGCAACAATTACATTGTTCTCTTGTGAGTTGTATAAGTACTATACTTAGGTTTCCCTAGGATAACCCACAACTTGGCACTTATCCAATTTGGGTTTTAATTTGGTATCATCCAAACATATGCCTAGCATACCCAAATCTTCAGGAATGAGAAAACCATGTTTCTTTCCTGTTCATATCTAATATGAAGTCTGTCTAACAGATTTCTATGGAACCTTATTCAAAATAAGTTCTGCACTGTTCATGCGTATCCGTTGAAGTAAATGGTAGCTCAGAGCGACTCATGATTAACCTTATCATGTCTAACAAAATTTGATTTCTCTGTTCGGACACACCTTCAGGATGACGTGTTCCGGGAGGAGTCCTCGTTGAAAGAATACTATACTCTTTCAAGTATTTAAGAAAATTATTGCTTAAGTATTTTCATCATGGTCCAATCATGATGTTTTAATACTTCAGCCGATCTGTTTGTCTATTTCGTGTCGAAACTGTAAAAGTTTCTGATTTGTGTTTCAAAAGAAACACATAACCATAACGCGATGCCACATCCGTAAAGGTCATGAAATATTCATATCCACCTCTAGGCTAGCTAGATATGGGCCCACTTACGTTACTATGAATAAGGGCTAACAGATCGATGGCATTTGCACTTTTACCAAGTAAAATGTGTTTTAGGCACTTTGCCCAATAAACTAGATTCATAAACATTATTTGAATGGAATCAAATTTGTCCTAGTATCCACTCTTCAAAAGTGTGGATATACGAGTCTTGTTTAATTGTGTCCCAGACAACAATGCCACAATTAAGTTTCAACTGATTTACTCAGTTTGAGATATTTGTTTGTCATGTTATATGTTTGAGATTTATTTATATTCAAAATATAAATACTGTTATTCACATCTAATGTGTTTATCTCAATATCATCTTTATAAAATAAAACACTTTAGTGTTCTAGAATATAAAGGTATACCCGCAACGGGTTAAACCCTGATATAGAGATAATGTATCTAGTCAAACTAGTTACATTTTCACAGTTTCCTAATTTAAGTACACACCCGAAGGGTAGTTCCTAAACTTAGGTATCTACGGTTAAAACAACAACTTTCGTCCCGTTTCCAATTCGCAGATTAATCTCAACTGAAGTCAGTATCCTGCTAACAGCAGATTCTGCACATCAATACATATTTATGTACCACATTTAGTATCTAAAATCCAATTTTAATACTAGCATTGAACATGTTCATAACAAACATATTTGAAGTCGGAGCCTTGCCCGTTCTTCAATTCCTTCATGTCTTCCTTGTCCATACGGCAGTCACGCTTCCGTGTCCCCGTTTGCCACAATTTAGGCAGACATTTTGGGATATGTCATTTATCTTCCCAGAAGATTATAATGATTTTGCCTTTGCCCCTTTTCCACACTCCAGAAGCCTTTGGCCAAGCCTTGGCCTTCCAAAACGTCGAAGTGAGATGCGCCTTGCGCTTCTTGCCTTATTGCAAACTTTGGTTTTGACTCATTGAGTATAGCCATTAACTCTCCAAGAGTTTACTATTGCAATTTAGTACTTCTAAGATCTAAGAATAGATCTATGAAGATCCTTCAATTTCATTATCATATTTTAAGGATCTAATCCTTAGTTCTGATTAAGAAATTAAGGAGTCTATTTGGCAAGCATAACGGATTAAGCACTAAAGTTATCATCACATGAATATTCCAAATATCATGCTCTACTATTTGCTTAACTCCGGGCTTAGGCCTAATATGTTATTTTATCAAATAAAGTAACTTATTAGTTTCCAGGACCATCCTGAAATTTTATTCCCAATTTGAAAATTAAAGTCGTTTAAAAAATATTTTCTCCCGGGATAATGTTTTAAACATTAATCTTTCAATTATCTTGATTCTAATAGTCCAACTATTTAATCAACGATTTAGGTACTATTTATTATAATGATTACTATAGTCTAACTATATAATCAACTATAATTTAATTTGTTAATTCAAATATATTGATTACTATAATCCAATTATATAATCAACTATAAATGAAATAGTTTGAATACAGTCCAACTGTTTAATTGAAACAACATTAATTATTAGTCAACTAATATATTAATTTATTTGACGAAATATTTGAAATGAGCACGTATGACAAGTTACTAAACGAATATTGCAAATTTAATACTTGCCTCCCACTATTTTGCGGCGAGCCTCTAACCCTCTGTCGAGTACTCGGGAACCTTGTTCCTAGTGGGCTAGGATCCCGTTAAATAACACACAATCTTGACTTTGGCCAACAAATTGTATGATAATTAACTAGGTAGATCTCTAAGATCAATTGGATCCCATCCAATCCTAGATCCAGTAGGTGGACATCAAGTCCGAAACATATATCTTATATATGCCATATGTCCAATATATTGCCTAACCTTTTTCCTCTGAATCAACTAAGCCTTGGCTTTGGCCAGCAAACTTAGTGATCCCAGTTAAGCGGACCCATTGACCTTGGAAAGCTTCGTAATCAATGTCAATGGACAAGAAGTGATCTTGACTTTGGCCAAACAATCACAACTTGGACAAGACACCAATATGGAACAAAGCCTCGTGATTCAAACACATCCTCGACGGACAAAGGTCTTGACTTTGGCCAACAAACCAATGCAAATCTTGGATCTTGAGTAAGAATCACTCAATGGAAGGAAAACGCTTAATATTTTGTGAGGGTTTTTCGCGTGCAAATTGACAACCAATTTATTATCTTTGTTAAGGTCTCATCATCATACACCCTTAAACATGCATTCTAAACACATAATAAGGCGCATATAAATAAATAATAATGATATTCGGATAGATATTTTAACACATTGTTCCTAGAACAAATCTCTTCATTTCCTCTCTCCCGCTAGCACATGTATTACTTCTACCCGTTACATAACACTTCTAAAGAAACCTCATTTACATTGAGGGGAATAGGTGAGAAAAGAAATACAAAGAGTAAGGAGGTAATAGGCTGGACACGCAGGTCCAATTAATAAATTCTAAATTTATTACAATAATTTCCAAAATTGCCCCACCCATCTAATACCCATCTGATATACATTATTCATGCATCGCAACCATGTATTCACACTAGCATGTTATCAATCAATCTAATCCATTAATTAATCTGATAATTAATGACCATCCAATGTTCAAACAACGATTTGATTTTATGCGAGTCAAACTCGTTTTGTGAATAAGTACTCAAAGTACGAATTCTTGAATTAAATTAAACTACAACATTAAATCCAATTTAATTTGCATTTAATACTAATTCATTTATTTAATTCCAAATTAAATATTTACACTTTATAAGTATTTACCTTTACGACTTAGATTCTATCTAATCGTTACGGGTCTCAAAGCCCGATTAACATCCAATGTTAATTTATTTAAAGTCCAATGGGCTTTTAATTAATTTCTAAGGCATGGACTTTTGGTCAACATTGGTCAAACCCAAATACCAAAGCCCATTTAAGGAATCACCCTTATGTGCCAAGAAACCAATTTTGGCCCATTAGGCCCAATTAAAGTATTAAGGTCCATTAGTCATAATTGGACTTTATGGAAATGGTTTTGGGCCCAATTGGATCCAACCAATTTAGCCTAAACCCATCTTGGTACAACCAATCCCATTTAAGCCCAATTACAACTTCTAAAGCCCAATTCCAAATTTGGCCCAACATAATTAAATTCCAAAATTCCAATTTCACAATTTAATTACTCAAAGTGTAAGCCATAATTAATTACCCAAATAAACATTTCCAAAACATCAATGCCTAATTAATTATGCTCATTAACATCAAAACATGTCCACACATTTTAATCAAAAATCAAACCCATTTCATGCTAGTAAGCTCTCGGCATTTTGGGGATTTTAATGTCCAATTCGGTTTCAATCCAATTGAATTACAAATCAACATTACCCAATCGTTTTCAAGTCATCCAATGATCAACGAAACAAAAATACCAAGACTTTTAGGGTTCTATAAGATTCGGCCAAGCCTTACATATTGGGCAAAAATTGATCCAATCAAATTTCATGAAATTGATCATGCACAACTTCAATTAAATATCATTTAAGCATACTCAATCACACAATTTCATCAAATCATGCTCAAATTGATTTTACCCAATTTTAACCCTAAATTATTTTCATGCTCAATTAGGCTCATAGATACCATTGTTGGAATTATCTAAGCATCCCAAGATCATATCAAGCAATGAAAATACATGTGAATACATCAAGGAGTATGGCAGAAACATACTTACATTGATCGGATTGGATGCGACGAATAAATCTTTTCCTCCAAGGTAGAAGAAGCTCACGACAATGGTCCTCTTTTGGGCTCCATCATTTTCGGCCATCTTCAAGTTGTCCTCCATGGATGAATCTTCAAGCTCCAAGCTTGGTTTGATGATTCCATGCTCATGAAATTAGTTCCCTATCACCTTGGTATATACTCTTTTGAGTTCTAGAGCTCTTGATGTTTTGCCACAAAAATCACCATCTTCATCCTTGTTATTTTCGGCCTTGCCAAACAATGGAGAAGAAAATTGGTTCAAACCGAGAGAGGGAGAGAAGGGAAAAGGGCTCCAAAACTGTGAGCCATTACAAGAGAGAGAGAAAATGTGTTAGGTAAAAAATTGATTTCCAAAATCAATAAATACATCTACAAAAATTTGTAAATGGCCAAAAAGTCACAAATGTACAAATGTTTAAAAGGTCAAAAAATCAATTTAACAATGCACATCACATCATCACATTCACATCACATCACTAAGTGACAAGTGATTTGACGCTTGATGTGACTAGCGATTTGACGCTTGATGTGACTTGTGGGCCGCACTTAAGTTCACAATGCGAGTGCGCCCGCAAAAACTCTCGGGCTCGGGTTCGCTAATTCCAAATTAACGAATTTTATGTTGCGACGTAATTAAATAATTATGCCTAGCAAAATCACCATTCACGTCGCTAACGAATTAATTCTAAATTAACTCGTTCGCCCGAATTAAAATCTAATTTCAATTTCGTGTCGAAATCTAATTTCGTATAATATATCGAATATATTATTTTATCGATTAATTCTAAATTAATCGTTTTCTCTCTTTAATTGATATTTTATCCCAAATAAAATATCTCTGTAATTAATCCTATATTAATTTTCTCTCTCATCTATTAATCTGAGATTAATAAGTGCGAGTCATACGTCATCGGTGAATCTTCGGGAAGCGACCCATGAGATCCCCCCGGATATGTTGGCAGTAAATCCGGTCGTCGGACTATCTGAACACGTAAGTACCTAGTACTACGTTCGTACCGATTTACAAGACAAGTTTGGCTTCTAGCAAAGCGCCATGCCTACCCAATTCTCCAGAAATCCTTACAGGAATATATGATCTATATCAGGCGTAGTATACATAGTATTGCGTATTTCG
This sequence comes from Zanthoxylum bungeanum, assembly GCA_019454045.1. Lineage (NCBI taxonomy): Eukaryota > Viridiplantae > Streptophyta > Magnoliopsida > Sapindales > Rutaceae > Zanthoxylum > Zanthoxylum bungeanum. The sequence goes on from SKCR01030483.1 coordinate 298,307, forward strand.
ATCCAGCATCGGATGTCACGTGCAAGGCTTGAGGCTGGAATTGTGTCTGGCCCGTACGAAGCACATATCGGATCTCTGGTAACTAGTCTCTATATCGGATAAACATGACCTAGTCATTTTATCCCGATGACTGCAATACATAAGAGAACCAGTTTTGTATCCTGCGTGATCATCATCTCCACTATGACTGGAGTGATACTTCCATCTCGACATCACACCCAATACACTACGATTCTCAATATACCCAGAAGAGGCGTACACAGAACCGGTTAAAGCCCTGGACGACCAAAACCAAAGTATATTGATTGTCACAAGTATTAGCGGTGCAAGTCTCAGGTTAAGACCAAATACACCTACCCTAATTTTGGACTTCCATAGACACACATAGTCATACTACCAATGGAATTCCGAGGGGTCTATCCAGAGCGAAGCTGTTTTCCGTACCATCGGTAAAACAAAACCTCCTACTACACTTGCATGAGTATCCTATACCCAAATATATGAGAACTATGTCGTTATGCCCTCACAACGCGCACAAATGTAATACTAGTCTTTTACACATTATCGATGTCCAATCTCAATAATACTCTGACTAGGGATATTTAATGATTAAACCTTCGTGGATTGATACTGTCTCATATCATCTCAATCCAGGAACTAATCATATGGACCTTCTATCATTTATATATCTCGATGATCTAATCACAAATGATAAAAGAGCAATTTCCTTTGTCACATAGTTAATTTGTACAACAACACCATGATCTGTACAAATAGTGACACTATGGGTCATAACTGTCCAACAGCTTTCTTAATCTATGGAGATGGAGAACTTGAGGTAACTGGGTTTACCGATACAAGTTTCCAAACCGATAAAGACGACTGTAAGTCACAATCCGGGTACATTTTTTATTTGAATAACGGAGCAGTGAGCTGGAAATATTCCAAGTAATAGACTATTGCCGATTCAACCACAGAAGAAGAATACATCGCTGCAGCTGAGGCAGCAAAAGAGGCAGTTTGGATCCGTAAATTCCTAATTGGATTAGGAGTAGTTCCGTTAACAGCTGAGCCCGTTCCTTTGTATTGTGACAATAACGAGGCTATAGCCCAGGCTAAGGAACCGCGGTCTCATCAACGATCTAAGCATGTACTTCGACGTTACCATCTAATTCGTGAGATCATACATCGTGGTGATGTGAAGATCGAGAAGGTCGCATCAGATGACAACGTTGCAAATCCGCTGACGAAGGCTATTCCTCAGCAAAAGTTTGAGCGACATGTACATAGTTCATGTGTTAGATACTTGAGTGATTGGCTATAGGCCAAGTGGGAGATTGTTGGACAATTATGACCCATAACATCACTATTTGTAAAAGACATTGTGGTTTTTGTACAAATTAACTATGTGACAAAAGAAATTGCCATTTTATCTCTTTGTAATTAGATTACTTGAATATATAAATGATAAAAGTCCTTATGATTAGTTCAGGATTATAAGATATGAGACAATATCTATCCACTAAAGGTTTAATCATTAAATATCCCTAGTCGTAGTATTATCGAGATTGGACATCGATAATGCGGAATATGCTAGTATTACACTTGTGCGCGTTATGGAAGCGTAACGGCATAGTTCTCATATATTTAGGTATTGGATACTCATGCAAATGTAATATGAGGTTCTGTTTACCGATGGTACGGAAACAACTTCACTCTGTATAGACCCCTCGGAATCTCATTGGTAGTATGACTATGTGTCTATGGGAATCCGAATCAGGGTAGATGTATTTGGTCTTAACTTGAGACTTGCATCGCTAATACTTGCGACAATCAGTACGCTTTGGTTTTGGTCGTACAGGGCTTTAACATGTTCTGTGTACGCCTCTTTTGGGTTTATTGAGAATCGTAGTGTATTGGGTGTGATGTCAAGATGGAAGTATCACTTCAGTCCTATGGAGATGATAATCACGCAGGGATACAGAACTGGTACTCTATTATGTTGCAACTATCGGGATAATATGACAAGGTCATGATTATCCGATTAAAGAGACTAGTTGCTAGTGATCCGATATATGCTTCGTACGGGGTAGACACTATTCCAGCCTCAGGCCTAGTATGTGACATCATATACTGGATCGCAAGACGCAATACGCAATACTTGCTATACTACGCTTGATATAGATTATGTATTCCTTAAAAGAATATTTCTGGAGAATTGGGAAGGCACAGTGCTTTGCTAGAAGCCAACCATGTCTTGTAAATCGGTAAGAACGTGGTACGGGGTACGCACGTGTTCGGATAGTCCGACGACCAGATTTACTGCCAACATATCCAGGGATCTCATGGGTCGCTTCCCGAAGATTCACCGATGACGTTTGACTCGAGCAGAATTAATCTGTAATTAATTATGAGAGAGAGAAAATTAATCTAGGATTAATTACGGCAAGAATTTATCTGGGATAAAATTCGAATAGTAGAGAGAGAACGATTAATTTGGAATTAATCGATTAAATAATATATTCGATATATTAAATTGAAATTAGATTTCATAACAGAATTAAAATTGGATTTTAATTCGGGCGAACGAATTAATTTAGAATTAATTCGCGACCGACTTTCGTAATAATTTTGCGATGCATTATTATTTAATTAATTTTGATTTAATTAAGTCGCAACGAAAAATTCGTTAATTCTGAATTAACGAACCTGAGCCCGAAGTGTGTTAAACGGGCCCACTCGGATTTTGAATTTAAAGTGGGGCCCGCCTAGTCACATCACTAGTCAACTTTATCACTTTAGGTTGATAGAAGTTGGTAGTTGTTGTTTGCTTGTAAATTACACAAGCTTATTTTAATTGATGTGTGATAGACCTTTACTAACTTTGGATATTTGGTATTTTGGTATATTGATTTTGGAAAATAAAAAACACATCACACTCTCTCATTCCTCCTATTGCCGTGAAACATTTCCCTTCTTCTCTCCAAATTGGTGTGAACCTAGGGTTCATTGTTCATGATTTTTGTTTCAAAATCTTGATTGCTAGCACAACAAATGAGTCAACAAAGGTGATAGGGAAACCATTCCCTAGAGTTTGGAATTCAAAGTTTAAAGCTTGAAGCTCAACATTCATACAAATGAGGCAAATTTTTGAAATCTCTATATCCTACTTAGCCGATCAAAGTAAGTGTTTTTCTGCACACTTATCTTGAATTATTCACACAATTTTATGTTAATAGATCATTGGCATGTTCTAGGAACGTAACATGAACGTGGTCCAATTTATTCAAGTTTTACTCGCCCTCGACTATTAGATTGTCACCGTGTTTACGTAACTATTCCTCTAGTTGATTCGGTTGCCTGGCCGATCGAATGATTTAGTTGTTTTGGTGATTTCTTTTACTTCTGTCATCCGGACGAGTTTCTCCTAGGTGTTGTTGTGTGATGTCACTTGTTTTTATTAAATGATACTACCTTTTTGTGTTCCTTATGATGTCATCTAGCATTTGTCATTTTTGACCGTCAATGGCAACAAGAAAAAAGTTATGGCATCGGGTTTAATTCCATAGCGAGAGAGCTCTCTCCATGTTGGCCACAACGAATATCATTGTGGTATATGTAACAAAATTTTATGAGGGATTCTAGAAAATGCATCTGTGGCATAACTAGTTGCCCTTAACTTGGAATACAAGACAATTGGAGCAGTACCCACAAAAACATTTTCGTCTAAATAAATGGCGAATAGATAATATATGGAGTTGTTTTCCCAACTTGATATAGGGATTTTACTTATATTTTAATGGGGATGTCAATAATTGTACTCAATGTATCCAACCATCAGGTATAATAAAATTATCCCCTACCCATCCTTAACTTACCGGGCCCCGTATGGATTTTTGTCATCCCTAATTAGGAGTTATACATTACCCTCAACCACTAGTATGGGTGACAAATTTTTGGATCAACCCGCGACACGACTCGATTCGACCCCGACCCGAACGAGTTTTAAAAAAAAATTAATGCTTTTACGGTTTAATCTGACCTGACCCGATATTTGAGGGTTGGGTCACATGTTTGATCTTAAAACCCGACCCGACCCGATACTATAAGATTTATAATATTTTTCTAAAATTTTTATTATTTTTTAAAATTATTACTATTATTTCATTTGTTTAGTACTTTTGTTGTAATTTTCCGGATATAAAATAACTACTATTTATATTTCAAAATAATTAATACATTTAAAAAAAAAAAATTTGAACGACCCGACTTAATCGAATTTCACATCTCAAATTTTAGTTCTGATTTTCCGACCCGCGTGAATTGACCCGATTGGATCTCATAAAATTCAAAAAAATTCGACCCAAACCGTAAACATTCTTATGAAGCACAAAAAGCTTGCTCAAGCAGTTAATTTTGGGAACTAAAGTTTAAAAAAAATATATTAAAATTAAAATAATTCATATCTAATAATATTATATTAATAAATAACATCCATAGTTTGTCTCGTTACCTCAAGATTTACAAATTCTTTTTAGACTTGCACCTCTTAACATTTCCAATTCCAATTTCACCCGTATTTGTTGTTGTAATTGAAAGGTTATGGTTAAATAGTATTATATAATTTTATTTTATGTTAAAAAAATAATTATTATATACATATATTTTTAATATTTTAGTGAAGAGTAAAAATTAAACTTTATATTTTACAAAATTTCATTCTTTTAAAAAAAAAAATCACAATTGATAATTATAATTTTTTATAATTAACTAATATTTAAAATATTATTTTAATAAAAATATAACTTTATCCCCATTTCTTACCAGAAATGTATTATGCACTCTCACTCACTACCAAACAAGTAACAACTACATCTCAAACCACTAAGACAACAATATATACGCATGTGATGACGCAATAATTGCTAACTTGTCATTTGAAAAGTTCATCGTCATCACTGCTCCAGAAAAGTTAAAACGGCTGCAAGCTAATCACCATTCACACAAACCACCATACCCATTAACGGCCAAAAAAAAAAAAAAAAACATGAAGAAAGGCGAGTTAGTGTTCATCCCTTCTCCAGGAATAGGACATCTCGTGCCCAATATCGAGTTCGCAAAGCGCTTATTAGATCGTGATACTGATAACAATCGCCTCTCCGTCACCGTTCTTGTCCTAGAACCACCGACATCCACCGCCTCCGACACCGATGCTTACATCAAATCTCTCCCGCCGTCGATACAAGAATAAAATTCATTAATATCCCTCGAATGGACCCACCTCCTCTGGACTTCTTCAAGTCGCCTGAAAAGTTCCACATGGAGTTTGTAAACAACCATAAAGATTGCATCAAAGAAGCTATTATCAAACTTTCGAGTTCTAGCTCGGTGCCAATCGCGGGACTGGTGCTCGATTTGTTTTGCACGTGTTTGATTGATGTAGCGAACGAGCTTGAGTTTCCTTCTTACGCGTTCTTCACTTCAGGTGCAGCTTTTTTGGGTCTCGTTCTATGTCTTCCGACTCGGGGTGGTAAAGAATTTGAAGAATCGGATACTGACTCTGCCGATATTTTTACTTATGTTAACCCGGTACCGTTCCGGGTTTTGCCTTCTTTCTGTTTCAACACGCATGGTGGGTTTAGCTCGTTTGAGAATTCCGGGAGGAGATTCAAAGAAATGAAGGGTATTATTGTAAATACATTTGGAGAGATGGAATCACATGCGATGGAGTCTTTAGTGAAGGTACCGCCTGTTTGGACTGTTGGACCTTTGATTGATCTAGAGGGTAGGATTCAGGTTCATTCTGGTGGGTCCCGGCGAGATGAGATCATCAAATGGCTTGATGATCAGCCTGCTTCATCAGTTGTTTTCTTGTGCTTTGGAAGCATGGGGAGCTTCGGCGAAGACCAGTTGAAAGAGATTGCGCGTGGGCTGGAGCAAAGCGGTGTTAGATTCTTGTGGTCACTACGGAAACCACCGCCGAAGGATAAGCTCGAAAGACCGAGTGAATACACGTGTGTGGAGGAGATTTTACCACGCGGGTTTATGGAGAGAACCAGGGGTAGAGGGATTATATGTGGGTGGGCCCCACAGAAGGATGTACTGGGCCACAGTTCGGTGGGTGGTTTCGTATCACACTGCGGGTGGAATTCGATCCTGGAGAGTGTGTGGTTCGGTGTGCCGATTGTGACTGGCCGATATACGCGGAGCAGCAGATTAATGCGTTTCAATTGGTCAGGGATTTGAGACTAGCGGTGGAGATGAGATTGGATTATAGGAGGGGTACTGAAAATCATGTGCGGCGGCGACGAGTTAGCGAGAGCCGTTGGATGCGTGATGGACGGTGAGAGCGAAGTGAGGAAGAGGGTTAAGGGGGTTAGTGAGAAGGCTAGGTTGGCTGTGATGGACGGGGGATCTTCGTTTGCTGAGTATGGACGGTTGATTGAGGACATATTGGCAAACATGCGGTGAAGACTAGTGCATTGGGATTAATCATATTGTTACCTAATCGAGATATTAATAATTAAATTTTGTTGTAAAGGACAATAAATTATTTTAGATCTCCGTGCGAATAATTTTTCGTCATTTAAAAATCAATATGAATTTTGAGATAATTTTTTTTCACCCTATGATGAAATTGACAAACCCCAATCTATTCTCACTTGTTGTCATCTCTATTTGTTGGGTAATGTTATGATACCCGAGGGTATTTGATATTATTGGGTTCAAAGTTGCATGTTCAATGCATTGAACATGCAACTTGTACCAATAAACATGCAACATGTTTTTTGTGTTTTAAAAAATTTCATGTTTATTGATAAAATTTGCATGTTTAATGCTCAAAGTTGCATGTTCAATGCTCAATGAACATGCAACTTTGATACCCAATAGTATGTGATACCCTTGGGTATCATAGACATGCTCTTGTTTGTTAGGTCATGGTTTTGTTAATATTTCCCACATGTAATTTGAATATTTGAATATTGTTAGAAATTTTCTAAATAGAATTTATATTTATAGGGATTATATTAGAAGATATGTCACTCGATGTGTATTTTTTGGAAAAGACATAATTAGAAGGGATATATCTATTAGAATGGAAGGATATAATCCTTGAATGTCAAAGGACATAACTCTTTAATTTAAAAAGGTTTTTGGAGAGTTACAACTCTTAAATGAATGTATAATTTGACATATAGGCAACTCTCCATGCCTATAAAAAGTAGTCATTGTGTTCATTTTTCATTCATTCATTCAATTAATGACTTATTTAGAAAATTTAGAGTTTTTGAGAGTTTCCACTATTATTCCAAGTTCAAGTTCTTGAAGAAAGTAGTGTCTCGTCTACAAGAAGTAACCAAGTTATCATGGAAGAACATTATGTTGGACAATTATGACCCATAGCGTCACTATTTGTACAGATCATGGTGTTGTTGTACAAATTAACTATGTGACAAAGGAGATTGCACTCTTATCATTTGTGATTAGATCACCTAGATGTATAAATGATGAGAGGTCCCTATGATTTGTTCCTGGACGGAGAATGATATGAGACAGTATCAGTCCGCGAAGGATAAATCATTAAATATCCCTAGTCAGAGTATTATCGAGATTAGACATCGATAAATACGTAAAAGACTAGTATTCACTTGTGCGCGTTGTGAGGGCACACACACGGCATAGTTCTCATATATTTGGGTATAAGATACTCATGCAAGTGTAATAGGAGGTTGTGTTTCACCGATGGTACGGAAACAGCTTCGCTCTGGATAAGACCCCCTCGGAATTTCATTGGTATTATGACTATGTGTCTATGGAAGTCCGAAATCAGGGTAGGTGTATTTGGTCTTAACCTGAGACTTGCACCGCTAATACCTGCGACAATCAATATACTTTGGTTGAGGTCGTCCAGGGCTTTAACAGGTTCTGTGTACGCCAATACTGGGTATATTGAGAATCGTAGTGTGTTGGGTGTGATGTCAAGATGGAAGTGTCACTCCAGTCATATGGAGATGATGGTCACGTAGGATACGGGACTGGTTCTCTTAAATGCTGCAGCTATCGGGATAAAATGACAAGGTAATGTTTATCAGATTATAGAGACTAGTTACCAGACATCTGACATGTGCTTCGTACAGGGCAGACACAATTCCAGCCCCAGGCCTAGCACGTGATCATCCGATACTGGACAGAAATACGCAATACTACATTATACTACGCTTGATACAGATCATTTATTCCTGTAAGGATGTTTCCGGAGAATTGGGTAGGCATGGCGCTTTGCTAGAGGCCAATCTTTTCTTGTAAATCGATATAAACGTCGTGCTTGGTACGTACGTGTTCGGATAGTCCGACGACCGAATTTACTGCCAACATATCCGGGGATCTCATGGGTCGCTTCCAAAGATTCACCGATGACGTATAACTCGCACTTTAAATTAATCTGGGATTAATTAGAAGAGAGAGAAAATAATCTGGGATTAATTACGGAGATATTTTATCTGGGATAAAATATCATTAAAGAGAGATAACAATTAATTTGGAATTAATCGAGAAATTAATATTTGATATATTAAACAGAAATTAGATTTCGACGCAGAATTAAAAAGATTTTAATTCAAGCGAATGAATTAATTTAGAATTAATTAGTTAGCGACGTGAATAGTGATTTCGCTAGGCGTAATCATTTAATTACGACGCAACGAAAAATTCGTTAATTTGGAATTAGCGAACCCGAGCCCAGATTATTTACGAGCATTCGCATTTCGAATTCGAGTGCGGCACGTCAAATTCGCTAGTCGCATCAAACGTCAAATCACAATTCACTTTGAGTGATGTGACATGACAACTTGATTGATTGAGTGATGTGAGTGGTTGGGGCTTTAATGGTTTGACTTTTAAAAGCCAAATTCATTCCAAATGAATGTGAAACTCACATGTGTGTATAAGATACACAAATTTCACAATTTCAACACAACTCTCTCTCTCCATTTCTCTCTACTCTTCAAGCCCAAACCAGTGGGTTTTTCTTCTGTTTTTGCCGAGCAGTGAGGGAAGCAAAGAGTGTGATTTTGTGGCAAAATCACAAGTGCTAGCACACTTACGAGATATGCGAAGGTGATAGGGAAGTCCACCCATGAGCCGTGAACCATTCGACGAAGCTTGGAGCTTGTTCAAGGAGCTCAAAAACAGACCATGGACGACGCCAAAACCAGTGAGTTGGAGCAGTCCACTGCCGAGCAGAATCTGAAATTTTGTTCGTCTCCGCTTCGCTCAACTGATCGATGTGAGTATTCCGCAACTTCTTCGATTGTTATTCACACATGTTTTCATGCTTATTATTGATCTTGGGACCTTAATAGAAACCAACAATGGCATCTAGAGCAAGGTTTGAGCATGAAAAAGTTTAGGGTTAAAATTTGGGCAAATTGATTTTGAGCATGAATTTGTGAAATTGGATGAATGAATATGCTTAAATGTGTTTGAATTGGAGTTTGATTGGATCAATTTCAAGAAAATTGGTTTGGAACATTTTTCCCAAATTGAGTAGGCTTGGCCGAATGGTAGTGCCCTATTATGTCTTGGTGATTTGAATTTTTTAATTCATTGGATGAGTTAGAATCAATTATGATGTTGATTTAATGTCGATTGTGGGATTAATTGGATTGAAACCAAATCGGATATAAAATCCCCTCCTCCTGGTAGAGACTTTAGATGCATGTATTGGGTTTGATTTTAATCAATTTGTGTGGACACTAATTGATATAGATGAGCATGATTAATTAGCCTAATTTGTGTTTTGGAAATAATGATTTTGGTGATTAATATGTTAATGAAGCACTTTGGTTAATTAAATGTGAAATTGGAATTTTTTGTGTTTAATTAATTGGCCTTAAAATTGGATTTAGGCCTTTAATGTTGTAATTGGGCTTGTTGGGCTTTGTTGTACAAAGTTGGGATTAGGCAAAATTGGTTGGATCCAATTGGGCCCAAAACCGCATCCATAAAGCCCAAATGCGACTTAATGAACCTTTAAAGTTTGATTGGGCCTAATGGGCCAAGATTGATTTCTAGGCTTATGGGGTAACTCCCGGATTGGACTTTGGTTATCGGTTTGACCCGAGTTGACCAAAAGTCCACGCCTTAAGAAATTAATTAAAAGCCTATTGGACTTTAATTAAATTGACGTTGGACGTTAATCGGGCTTTGAGACCCGTAACGATTAAATTTGGAATTTAAGTCGTAAAAGTTCATTAATAAAGTGTAGTGTTTAATTTAGAATTAAATAGCGAATTAGAATTGAATGTATATTAAATTGGATTTAATTATATAGTTTAATTTAATTCGAGAATTTGTACTTTAAGTACTTATTCGCAAAACGAGTTTGACTCGAACAAAATCAAATCTTTGTTTGAACATTGGATGATCACTAATTATCAGATTAATTAATTTGATTAGATTGATTAATAAGATGCTTGTGTGAATACATGGTTGCGATGCATGAATAATGTATATCAGATGGATATTAGATGGGTGGGACAATTTTAGAAATTGTTGTAATAAATTTGATTTATTAATTGGACCTGCGTGTCCAGCCTTATTACCTCTCTATTCTTTGTATTCTTTTCTCACCTATTCCCTTCAATGTAAATAAGGTTTCGTTAGAAGTGTAGTGTAACGGGAGAAGTAATACTTGTGCTAGTGGGAGAGAGAAATGGAGAGATTTAATCTAGGATCAATGTGTAAAGTATCAATCCGCATATCATTATTATTTTTCATATGCGCTTTATTATGTGTTTAAAATGCATGTTTAAGGGTGTATGATGATGAGACCTTAACAAAGATAATAAATTGGTTGCCAATTTGCACTCGAAAAACCCTCAAACAATATTAAGCGTTTTTCCTTCCATTGAGTGATTATCACTCAAGATCCGAGACTGGCATTGGCTTGTTGGCCAAAGTCAAGGCCTTTGTCCGTCGAGGATGTGTTTGAATCACGAGAGCTTTGTTCTATGTCAGTGTCTTGTCCAAGTTGTGGTTTGTTGGCCAAAGTCAAGACCATTTCTTGTCCATCGATATTGATTACGAAGCTTTCCATGGTCAATGGGTCGCGCTTAACTGGGATCACTAAGTTTGTTGTGCCAAAGCCAAGGCTTAGTTGATTCAGAGGGAAAATGTGTAGGCAATACATTGGATGTATTGGCATATATAAGATATATGTTTCGGACTTGGATGTCCCATACCGGATCTAGGAATTGGATTGGATCCAATCGATCTTAGAGATCTACCTAGTTAATTATCATACAATTGTTGGCCAAAGTCAAGATTGTGTGATATTTAACGGGATCCTAGCCCACTAGGAAACGCGGTTTCCCGAGTACTCGACAGAGGGTTAGAGGCTCGCCGAAAAATAGTGGGAGGCAAGAATTGAATTTGCAATACTTGTTCAATTACTCGCCATACGCGCTCAAACAAATATCATTCCTCAAATAAATTAAATGTTGGACTAATATTTAATGTTGTTTTAATAAATAGTTAGACTATATTCAAACTAATCACTTATAGTTGATTTTATAATTGGATTATAGTAATAATATAATTGATTCTAATCTATTAAATTATAGTTGATTAAATAGTTGGACTATTGTAATCATTATAATAAATAGTACTGATATCGTTGATTAAATAGTTGGACTATTAGAATCAAGATAAAATTGAAATATTGACATTTAAAATATAATCCTGGGGAAAATGTATTTAAATGGTTTTTAATTTTCAAATTGGGAATAATTTCAGGATGGTCCTGGAAAATAACAAGTTACTTTATTTGATAAAAAACATATTATGCCTAAGCCCGGAGTTAAACAAACAGTATAGCATAATCTTTGGAAGATTATGTGATGATAACTTTAGTGCTTAATCCATTTAGCTTGTCGCAGTAGACTCTTTAATTTCTGAATCAGAATTAAGGATTAGATCCTTAAAGTATGATAAAGAAATTGAAGGATCTTCAAAAATCTATTTTAGATTTTAGAAGTACTAATATTGCAATAGTAAACTCTTGGAGGGTTAATGACTATTCTCATGGAGACAAAGTCAAAATTTGCAATAAGGCAAGTAGCGCAAGAGCACCTTACTTCGATATTCTAGAAGGCCAAGGCTTGGCCAAAGGCTTCTGGAGTGTTGAAACTGGCAAAGGCAAAATCATTATAATCTTCTGGGAAGATAAAGGACATATCCCAAAATGTCTGCCTAAATGTGGCAAACGGGATCGCGGAAGCGTGACTGCCGTTTGGACAAAGCAGACATGAAGGAATTGAAGACGAGCAAGGCTCTCACTTCAAATATGTTTGTCATAAAATATTCACTACTAGTATTAAAATTGGATTTTAGATACTTAGTGTGATATATATATATATTGATGTTCAGAATCTGCTATGAGCAGGATGCTGACTTCAATAGAGATTAATCTGCGAATTGAAAACGGGAAGAAAGTCGTTGTTTTAACCGTAGATACCTAAGTTTAGGAACTACCCTTGGGTGTGTACCTAAATTTGGAAACTGTTATAATGTAACTATTTTGACTAGAAACATTATCTCTATATCAGTGTTTAACCCGCTGCGGGTGAACCTTTATATTTTAGAACACTAAAGTGTTTATTATATAAGATGATATTGAGATAAACACATTAGATGTGAATAACAGCATTTATATTGTGAATATAAATAAATCTCTAAAATGATAAACAAAAGCTCAAACTGATTTGATCAGAAGAAACTAATTTGTGGCATTGTTGTCTGGGACACAATTAAACAAGAATCGTATATCCACACTTTCGAAGAGTGGGTATTAGGACTGATTTGATCCTATTCAAATAAAGTCTACGAATCTAGTTTATTGGGCAAAGTGCCTAAAACACATTTACTTGGTAAAAGTGTAAAAGCCACCGATCTGTTAGCCCTAGTTCATAATGAAGCAAGTGGGCCCATGTCTAGCTAGGCTAGAGGTGGATATGAATATTTTGTGACCTTTACGGATGTGGCATCGCGTTATGGTTATGTGTTTCTTTTGAAACACAAATCGAAAATTTTACAGTTTCGACACGAAATAGACAAACAGATCGGCTAAAGTATTAGACCGTCACGGTAAGACCGTAATGGAAAATACTTAAGCAATAAGTTTCTTAAATACTTGAAAGATTATAGTATTCTTTCAAATGAGGACTCCTCTCGGAACACGTCAGTTTGACGGTGTGTCCGAACGGATTAACCGAATTATGTTAGACATGATAAGGCTAATCATTAGTCGTTCTGAGCTACCATTTCCTTCAACGGATAAGCTTTAAACAGTGCAAGAACTTATTTAGAATAAGGTTCCATTAAAATCTGTTAGACAGATTTCATATTAGATATGACGGGAAAGAAACCGGGTTTCACATTCCTGAGAATTTGGTATGCTAGGCATATGTTTGGATGATACCAAACTAGAACCCAAATTGGATAAGTGCCAATGTAGGTTATCATAGGGATACCAAAGTATAGTACTTATACAACTCACGAGAGAACAATAAGATTGTTGCTCACCATGCGGTTTTCCTAAGAGGAATACCGATATGCAGTGGTAAGTGGGAGGATAGTAAAACTCGATGAAAATCGGAGTAATACTATTCAATGCACCAATCATTAATGGAGCATAAATAGTTCATCTAGGATGAAACTATTACCATTAATCTTCGTATACACAAGAACCGCGTAGTCGGAGAGAGTCAGAAGACAACCTGGGGTATGGGTTTCTGATCTCACCTCGTAAAGATGTCTATCTTTTGAGGTATACCAACTGACTACGTATGAGGAAGTGATACAAGGTATCGACTCCCTATTATGGCAAAGTGCCATATAATCCGAAATGGATCCATGTATATCAACTATGTTTGGACACTAGTTGATGTACCGCAAGGCATTGTGTCTACTGGTATTTATAAGTCTTCAAGGAAGACATACATGGAAGGCAACATACCAACGTGTAAAAGCTAGGCTTTTAACGGAAAGGTATCGTTATCAACATTGTGTTGATTACGATTCAACCTTTTTCTTGTTGCCACGGTAAATCTATTTGGATAATGTTTGCTAAAGCTGCGTGTTTCATTTATGAAATGTGGCAGCTTAACGGGAAAATCGCTTTCCTGAAAGGGAAACCTTTTGGAGGATGTTTACAACATCCTGACAATTTTGTCGTACCATAACAAGCAAACAAGGTTTGCAGGTTATTCGATCCATGTTTGGATTGAAGCAAGCATAGGTTCTTAGAATTTTCGTTTTGATGTAATCATAATGGAGTATGATTTAATTCAAAATGAAATGATTCTTGTGTATATAAGAGGGTTAGTGGGAGCGCACTGATAGTGGATGTCCTATAAATAATGATAATACGTCATTTCTTGGAAATGATATTCCCATAATAACAATCGGTGAAAGCTTGGCTTTCGAGATAACTCTCCGAGAACTCGTACATTGAAAAATGTACATGACCTAGTGTCTCATACGCTTTGAGCATATGGATTCACAATCAGGCTAATCCAAGTGATAGTCTCTAGATTGATGTTAGGAACATCCGTTAGTATCTTAGAGAACTAAGGATGCTGTCTTAGTCTGTGGAGAAGGAGAACTTGAAGTGACTGGGATCATTGTAGCAAGTTTCCCAAACCGATAAAACAACTATAAGTCGCAAACGGTACTACAAAGTTTGAATAACGGAACAATGGTTTGGAAATCTTCCAAGCAAGATACTGTTACCGAATAAACAACAAATGCGGGTTATTGCTGCAGCTGAGGCGGCAATAGAAGCCATTTGGGTCGATAATAAATCTAATTAGATTAGATATAGTTCTGTTAGCAGCTGAGCTAGGCGTCAGCACAGGCTAAAGAATTAATGGTCTCATCAACGATCCAGATACATACTTCGATATTCATCTGATTCGTTCGGATCATACATCGTAGCGATGTGATGATCGAATAAATCGCATCAGATGATAATCATGCAAATCCGCTGACGAAAGTGTTTTCTCAGCAGTTTGAGCCAACCGTACATAGTTCGGGTGTCAAGCACTCGAGTGACTGGCTATAGGCCAAGTGGGAGATTGTTGGACAATTATGACAAATAGCGTCACTATTTGTACAGATCATGGTGTTGTTGTACAAATTAACTATGTGACAAAGGAGATTGCACTCTTATCATTTGTGATTAGATCACCTAGATGTATAAATGATGAGAGGTCCCTATGATTTGTTCCTGGACGGAGAATGATATGAGACAATATCAGTCCACGAAGGATAAATCATTAAATATCCCTAGTCAGAGTATTATCGAGATTGGACATCGATAAATACGTAAAAGACTAGTATTACACTTGCGCGCGTTGTGAGGGTACAACATCATAGTTCTCATATATTTGGGTATAGGATACTCATGCAAGTGTAATAGGAGGTTGTGTTTCACCGATGGTACGGGAAACAGCTTCGCTCTGGATAAGATCCCCTCGGAATTCCATTGGTATTATGACTATGTGTCTATGGAAGTCTGAAATCAGGGTAGGTGTATTTGGTCATAACCTGAGACTTGCACCGCTAATACTTGCGACAATCAATATACTTTGGTTGAGGTCGTCCAGGGCTTTAACAGGTTCTGTGTACGCCAATACTGGGTATATTGAGAATCGTAGTGTGTTGAGTGTGATGTCAAGATGGAAGTGTCACTCCAATCATATGGAGATGATGGTCACGTAGGATACGGGACTGGTTCTCTTAAATGCTGCAGCTATCGGGATAAAATGACAAGGTAATGTTTATCCGATTATAGAGACTAGTTACCAGACATCTGACATGTGCTTCGTACATGGCAGACACAATTCCAGCCCCAGGCATAGCAGGTGATCATCCGATAATGGACAGAAATACGCAATACTACGGTATACTACGCTTGATATAGATCTTTATTCCTGTAAGGATGTTTCCGGAGAATTGGGTAGGCATGGCGCTTTGCTAGAGGCCAATCTTTTCTTGTAAATCGATATAAACGTCGTGCTTGGTACGTACGTGTTCGGATAGTCCGACGACCGAATTTACTGCCAACATATCCGGGGATCTCATGGGTCGCTTCCCAAAGATTCACCGATGACGTATAACTCGCACTCTAAATTAATCTGAGATTAATTAGAAGAGAGAGAAAATTAATCTGGGATTATTACAGAGATATTTTATCTGGGATAAAATATCATTAAAGAGAAATAACGATTAATTTGGAATTAATCGAGAAATTAATATATTTGATATATTAAACAAAAATTAGATTTCGACGCCGAATTAAAATTAGATTTTAATTCGGGCGAACGAATTAATTTAGAATTAATTCATTAGCGACGTGAATAGTGATTTCGCTAGGCGTAATCATTTAATTATGACGCAACGGAAAATTCGTTAATTTGTAATTAGCGAACCCGAGCCCAAGATTATTTACGAGCGCATTCGCATTTCGAATTCGAGTGCGGCACGTCAAATCAAGCGTCAAATCGCTAGTCGCATCATGCGTCAAATCACAAGTCACTTTGAGTGATGTGACATGACAACTTGATGGATTGAGTGATGTGAGTGGTTGGGGCTTTAATGGTTTGACTTTTAAAAGCCAAATTAATTCCAAATGAATGTGAAATGAATTTGAAACTCACATGTGTGTATAAGATACACAAATTTCACAATTTCAACACAACTCTCTCTCTCTCCATTTCTCTCTACTCTTCACGCCCAAACCGGTGGGTTTTTTCTTCTGTTTTTGCCGAGCAGTGAGGGAAGCAAATAGTGTGATTTTGTGGCAAAATCACAAGTGCTAGCACACTTACGAGACATGTGAAGGTGATAGGGAAGTCCACCCATGAGTCGGGAACCATTCGACGAAGCTTGGAGCTTGTTCAAGGAGCTCAAAAACAGACCATGGAGGACGCTAAAACCAGTGAGTTGGAGCAGTCCACTACCGAGCAGAATCTGAAATTTTGTTCGTCTCCGCGTCGCTGTAGGACACAGAACTTGTCGACGCTGTTCTAGACTCGCGTCTTAGTTGGGAGTACAAAATAACATGGAGTCGCCACCCGGTGTGAACCGGGACAAAGATTTAAGGCCGCACTCACCCCTCGCAAGGGAAGACCTCAAACCGTTGGGTTCGGAATGGTCCCTTACGTATGTCACTTGTGATGATATGATTTGTGCAATAAACTAACCGAATCTATTCAACATTCATGCTCAAGGGTAATCTACGCCTAAGTCTGCATGCATAATAGTAACAATGAGAACCTATATTTAAGTTCGCATACTTTAAAGTAAGTTGTCATACACGCAAAAACATACAATCATCACACAAGCATGCTCGATTATCTAATACGGAAAATAAATAAGAATCTAAGCATAAATATAAATTAAATCCCTAATGTGAAAATAACCTAATCATGCATAAAGAAATAACTTTCTATCGACTAAATCATGCTTAAGATAAATAACATGCTAACAACCTAATCATGCTTTAATAACAAATAAATAACCTACGAACTACAACATGCTCAAACACAAGTTTGGATGAGACGAAATACGTGTCTCTTAAGTGTTATG
The DNA here is from genome assembly GCA_019454045.1 of Zanthoxylum bungeanum. NCBI lineage: Eukaryota > Viridiplantae > Streptophyta > Magnoliopsida > Sapindales > Rutaceae > Zanthoxylum > Zanthoxylum bungeanum. Next base: position 315,959 of record SKCR01030483.1, read on the forward strand.
TGGTGTTGTATCCCGAGTACAAACCGCACTACCATCCATTCGGATCCGGCTACGGAATTTACGTCCGTGTTTCCATCCAACACATTAGCCAAATGAAATTCGTAGTACACCGAGGCGGGGCTAATAAGTTCTTAAGGACAGAGACATGTCGACTTGGTTTAAGTTTCTTCGTCTTCTTCAATATTTTCCAAGTTTTTCTCTAAGTCTTTATCTTTATGTTTTATTCATGCCTTGCATGAAACAAAGTTGATGATTTTGATTAAATAAGCATTTTATAAAATGAATAATAACACATCCGCCTAACAATCATAAGAACTTATTAACTTACATGTGTTGTTACTTTGATTTTGCATGTCTTATTCTTCTTTTCTCTGGAAAAATTGTTTTATGCATGAAAAATATGTAAGGACGTTCAAACGCCCAACGAACGCATAAGAAAAAACTCAGTGTTTTGCATTTTCGTTCAAAGGTATTATCAAATGCCACTCGAACACAATTTCCCTGGAAATGATCGTTCGAACGCGTTATCAAAGGTTACACGAACGTGATCTTTCTGGAAAGTTTCATTCGAACGACTGAATGAACGTGACACTAACGCAAGTCATACCTGAAATTTTTTTGATTTGAAATAATAACATAGATTAATGTATTAATTAATAAATTTCATAAAACATATATTAACTTCATAATTATCATATGATATACAAATGATTTAGTTATGAAATTTGGTAAAATTAGTTAAATACGTACTTAATATAATATTAACTTAGTAAAAATCATATACATGAAATTTTTATAAACTTGGTAGAATAGATTTGAGTTAATATTATGGGGTTAAATTATCACATGCATACACTTAGTTGATAATGTGATAAAGTTGAGATTATTTAATATGATTTATTTATTGTTTGTTGCATACTTGGTTGAGAGTTAAAGTGTAGTTATACACAAGTAATTTCATTCAAAATTGAATGAATTTATATATATTTAAAAATTATTGTATTTTTTGCTGAGATTTAAAGTGTAATACTAAAGATTGAATGCCAAAGATTTTCTATTGAGAAAGTGATTAAGGAAATTATGTCATCAAAGCAATAAGAGCCTAAGTGGGTGAAGATTTAAGTGGTTACGTCAGACCCCCCTCGTCCTTTGGGAATTTTCCTTTGTTCACATGTCATAAGAAATTTTGGTCATAAATTTAAAGACTTGTATTATTTGATATTACTATCCAAAATAACAAGTAAATTTTCAGTGTAACACATAAACATGATCATAAAGTTGATATTTGTGTGATTTGTCTTGTGTATATTTCTAATTACATATAGCGACTGGAAATATCACGGTACCGATCGCGCATGGAGAGAAATCAGATAAGTTTAGTGGAGCAAATTTCAAATAGTGGCAGAGCAAAATGTTATTCTACCTGAAAAAGGTTTTGCTGATCACCGTTCGACACAACAAAATTACAAATTTGACATTGTTGATGGTGTTTTTTAAGCACTATGATATTTAAGCAGTACGGCAGGGGTAAAAGGGTAACTGATGAGCGGAAAATATATCAATATTTACCGCCCCTTTACTTAATATTTTGTTTTTGTTTTTCTCGGGTTTGATGAACGTTTTGATATGTTTTATTTTATTTTGCAGATAAAATAATATCGGGACTCAATGAAATCATTTAGGATGAAATGTGGATCAAATAAGGGCAATTATTGGACTTGATATATTAATTTTGGAGATTGGAAATTGAAAGGCGTTTTTGACGAAGTGCAGTTTTGGAAATTCCAGTTTTGCACATCTGTCGTATGTTGGGCATAACTTTTTACTCAGATATCGGATTGAGCTGATTCAAGTGCCAGATTAAAGAAGACTCAAAGATCTACAACTTTGAAAGAGAAAATATTTTCGAATTCTGAAGATTTCATGACCGAAATTGATGAACCATCCAGAAGTGTGTGGAGTGTAATTATTAAAAGTCATTATCAATCATTTTCAAAGCAAAATATTAATTAATTAATAATTAATAAAAATTATCAAATCACACCAAACAAGATAAGAAATTATTGGAGCAATTATGGATTTGGTGGAGTAATTAGTGGAGAAATTAATAATGTAATTGTGTGGAGAAATTGATGATGATTTGATGGTGGCAAAATTTTGCCTATAAATACCAAGCCATTTCATTTGTAAAATTCATACTTTCTTCTAAGGAATTCCTTAAGAATACTAAGAAGATTGTATCTTGTTTGTTTATTTAAAGCTTTTAGTAATTAATTTTCGCTTTCGCACTTTCTTTTCTTTACTTTTCAGTTTTTACTTTCCGCAATTTACTTTTACGCACAGTACTTTTCTTTCTTTAATTTTCAGTTTTTACTTTTCAGTAATTTACTTTCAGCAATTTACTTTCAGCAATTTACTTTCAGTAATTTACTTTCAGCATTTACTTTCAGTAATTTACTTTCAGCATTTAATTTCAGTATTTAATTTCAGCATTTACTTTCAGCATTTACTTTTCAGTATTTTACTTTATGTCTTTTTTTTATTTAAGTTTTTTTTAACCACCTGTAAATATGTGTCGTAACTAAGCCAGTTATCTGGGGTGTGTGATGAAATCCAATCACTGGTTTATAAGGGGTTAAATTATAGTTTGGGTAATATAAAGATTTATTTATTGAGTCTTAATCTTAATGCTTTTTCATTACTTGGCCATTAATAAAATTGATCTGGTAAATCTAAAATGAACTAGACATAGGGATTTTAGGTTTCAGCCTTAGACTCAATAGCCCACGATCTTCCTTGAGGATAGATAACCCTTTAATAGATTTCCTTACAGGATAGGAATATACCTGTCGGGCGGGGGTAGCCATAATTGGAACTTAATCTTAATGAATCCAGGTAATTTGGTTGACATAGACATATGGTTCAATTGGGTTAAACTGGGTATTTGTGTCTGACCATCGACAGAGGCTTACACATAATTTAGTGTTCCAGGTTAATAAATCAATATATTACCCAACTTTAAGATAACCACTTCATCTTTAAAATGATATTGGAAGAAATCACAACCCTAGATAGTTTTTAATATTGAATTTTCTTAAAACTACTTTCGAACAATTTTATTTACTTGTTTTTAAATTTAGAATCGTCACCAGCCCAAATCAATCAATCAACTTGTTAGATATTAGTAATCATTTGACCTCATAAAATTAATAGTTTAGATATTAAGTCCTCGTGGGATCGATATTTTTATACTACTTGAACGATACGTGCGCTTGCGTTATACGTGTGTGTTTACGCCGGTCAGTTTTTGGCGCCGTTGCCGGGGACTTAGTTATCTTTTACTATTAGTTTAGGGGTTAGATACCTTACTTGTATCTAATTTCTTTTTACTTATTATTTCTGTTTTCTTGTGTTACAGGTTCTTAGACACTTCATGAGACGAACCAGAAGCTTTGAACTCCGACCACTTGACCTAGAATTGAAAGAACCATCAGACAGTTGAGAAGAGAAAGGCGAGAAGGCCAAGAAGCTTTAGTCAACATGGAACCTGAACCTTTGATCGTTGCACCACCAATTCCCATTCGAGACAGAACCATTCCGATGGTTGACAGACTCATTTCATGTATTGTACTTCCTCCCTTACCAGCAAATGCGTGTGACATCAAAACATGCATTCAGATGATTCAGCAGTCAGTTCAATTTGGAGGGAATGCAACTGAAGATCCTAACGCCCACATCAGCAACTTCCTGGAAGTTTGCGGCACTTTCAATTACAACCGAGGAGCTGAAGAAGCAATGAGATTGCGGGTTTTTCCATACTCTTTGAAAGACAGAGCAAAGGCCTGGCTACATTCACTACCAGCAGGTTCCATCACAACATGGAACACCCTAGCCACCAAATTCCTTGCAAAGTACTTTCCACCAGCCAGAACAGCAAAACTGAGAAATGACATCACATCCTTTGTGCAGCAAGATTCAGAATCCATGTACGAAGCTTGGGAAAGATACAAAGATCTGCTCCGGAAATGTCCTCACCATGAGATTCCAAAATGGCTTCAAGTCCAAACTTTCTATAATGGACTTTCTGGATTGATGAGAACCACTATTGATGCTGCTGCTGGAGGAGCTTTGATGTCAAAAGGAGAAGATCAAGCCTGGGACCTAATCGAAGAGATGGCCAATAACAATTCCTTGTGGCCAACAGAAAGGAGCTTGATTCAAAGAATTGCAGGAATTTATGAAGTTGGAGCCAACACAGCAGTTAGTGCCAAACTGGACCAGATATGCAAATTCATGGAGACTCTCAACACTCAAAGCAATATTGGAGCAACAAGTTCAACATATGGAGGAGCACCAGAGCCAACTCAAACTGAAGAAACGGTGAATTATGTCAACAATTTTAACAGACAGGGAAACAATCCATATTCCAACACCTACAACCCAGGGTGGAGGAATCATCCCAATTTTTCATGGAGCAACAATTCTGGACAAAGGAACAATCCACCACCAGGATTTCAACAGCAGAACTATCCACCACCTGAATTCCAACAGCAGAACAAAAGCCAGGAGCAGACAAATGAACCAGGCATAACAGAAGTGCTGACTCAGTTAAAAAAGTATGATGCTATATTTCAATCTCAAGCGGCATTAATTCAAAGTCAATCTGCTTCTATTAAAGCACTAGAGAATCAAATGGGACAACTGGCAAATGCTCAGAGTTACAGACCGCCAGGTACCCTTCCCAGCAACACAGAGCCAAATCCAAGAAACATGGGGAAGGAACAATGTCATGCCATCATGTTAAAGAGCGGTACTGAAATCAACAAAGATGTTGGAGTCAATTCAACTGCTGAGGAAGTTCCAAAAGAAATAAAGCAACAAATGGAAGAAAAAGAAGCAAAGGAAAAAGAACAGATCACTCCACCTCCACCTTTTCCTCAACGTCTTCAGAAGAATAAATTGGACAAGCAATTTTCCCGGTTTCTGGAGATCTTCAAAAAGCTGCATATCAACATTCCATTTGCAGAAGCGTTGGAACAAATGCCCACCTATGCCAAATTCATGAAAGATATTCTTTCACGAAAGCGGAGATTGGGGGATTACGAGACAGTAGCATTAACAGAAGAATGCAGTGCTATCATTCAGAGGAAACTTCCCCCAAAGTTGAAAGATCCTGGCAGTTTCACTGTTCCTTGCGTCATAGGAGAACATAACTTTGGTAAGGCTTTATGTGATTTAGTGTGCTAGTGTTAATTGATGCCTTTTTCTATTTTCAGGAAATTACAGATTGGAGAAACAATGCCAACTTCAGTCTCACTGCAACTTGCTGATAGAACGCTCGTATTTCCAAGAGGCGTAGTTGAGGATGTGCTGGTCAAGGTTGACAAATTCATTTTCCCAGCAGATTTTATTGTCCTTGATATGGAGGAAGACGCAGACGTACCAATCATCCTTGGGAGACCATTCTTGGCTACAGGTCGAACCATTATTGATGTACAAAAAGGAGAATTAACCATGAGGGTACAGGACCAAGAAGTAACATTCAATGTTTTCAAGGCCATGAATTTCCCAGATGATGAAATGAAAAGAAGGAGGATGTTTCAAACTCGATGTGATACACAGTACCATTCAGAACTCCAATGCAATGCAAAGTTCTACTGACAAACTTAAAACATGTCAATTGCCTGTGGAGCCTAAAGATAAAGCGTCTTTTGTACTGAAGGAGCCAATTCTTGCTCTACAAGCAACAGAAGAGAAAAAGTTCCACCAGCTCAACGAATTGGAGGAATTTCACAATCAGCCTTTTGAAGATGCCAAATTGTACAAAGAAAAGGGCAAGAAAAGACATGATGAGAAGTTAGTGCGCATACAACTGGAACCAGGGCAGAAGGTACTGTTAAACAAATCAAGGGTGAAAATCTTCCCATGGAAGCCAAAATCACGGTGGTCAGGTCCATTTGTGATCACCAAAGTTTTACCAAATAGAGCCGTTGAGATACATGATTCTGACGCTAACAAAACTTTCAAGGTTAAAAACAAGCGTGTCAAGCACTACTGGGGAGAATCATTTGAGCGACAAAAAGAAAGTGTTACACTTTCAGATCCAGCTTAACGTTCGAGAAGTCATGTCTGGCTGACGACTTTAAACTTAGCGCTAGCAGGGAGGCAACCCATGCAATTTTTGTATATATTGTGATTTGGTGTGATTTAATTTTGTGTGTTTTATTTTTGCAGGTTTAGTCATTTCAAGATGGAAGAAGCTTTCGCAAATCTTCACAAGCAATTTCCTTCTCTCCCTCCAAAATCTCTGATGAAAGTATACAAAGCTCGCTTGGAACGGATGAGGTTATTAACAATCCATGGTATTCCTAATGATATTCGTTGGGTAATTGAAGCACGAGTCCGATTGGCAGGATCCAGACCTTTTTGACTATCAGGATATTATTTCGCTACTAATCGTCCTTTGGAAGAAACTTGTGCTATTTTTACTCACCCTTTTCAGGTATTATAAATTCAACTCATCATTGCACCTTTGAAGTCATCCTGATTTGAAAAAGAAATACATAAAAAAAATGGAAGCCACTTCAAGAAGATGAGTTGAAAACATCTGTGTGTTTTGCGGTACTAGTGTTGGTACTAAACCACAATACGTAGAAGCAGCACAGGAATTGGGTCGAGTCTTAGCAGCAAGGAATATGCACTTAATTTATGGCGGAGGAAATCTTGGACTTATGGGGATCGTTTCAAAGGCTGTACAGGAAGGAGGCATTCATGTTTTGGGAATCATCCCAAAACCCTTGGCAGAGGCAAATCTTATTGGTTCATCAAACGGCGAGGAATTAATCGTGCCAGGTATGTCTGAACGATTAGTAGAAATGATTAACCGTGCTGATGCTTTTATTGCTTTGCCAGGTGGCTTGGGCACATTGGAGGAAATTTTTATTGTACTGTCTTGGGCGAACTTGAACATACACCAGAAACCGCTTGGATTGCTCAACGTTGATGGATTTTATGATTTTCTTTGTGTGTTTCTTGATGATGCACGGAGGAATGGGTTCATATCAAAACCTTTAAAAGAACTTCTATTTACTGCCAGAACCGCTCCGGATCTAATTGACCAACTCATAGCATATGAACCACAAATTGACCCTATCATTTCAAAGATAAATTGGTCTGGGGACGATCGTGGTAAGAGACGTCGGGTTAATCTGGATCTTAACCTTTAAATTCCTGTAGAATTTCAGTTAACCAGGTATTATCGTCTAAACTCTCTTCTACTATTTAAGACATTGGGGACAATGTCTCATTTAGGTTTGGGGGAGGGAATTAACTGATTAATATCTTGTTTTTAGTTGTATGTTGTTTTTATTTTAAGTTCAAAATTTTTCGAAAAATACAAAAAAATTGAAAAATTTTCAAAAATTACAAAAATATTTTGCATTTTTATGTTTTTATTTTGACTAAAAAGGTGAAATTGGTAAGAGATAGCCGAGTAAGGAATTTCCACTCCTGAGACGTATCTCAAACCTAATTCGAAACAAGTTAATTTTTGTTTATTTCATTTTGAATTATTTAATTTGTAAATTCTCCATAAAATTGACTAAAATGAATCTTCATATGCTCAGTTAGCAGATATTATCAACATGCATAGTAACATACAGACATGAGCTAAAATTGAAAATTTTGTAATATTCAGTGCTATAGTTTAATTGGAGGAAGCATCTCACAAAAGTGATGGAGTAAAAAAAAAAAAAAAAAAAAACGTCTGAGATCCGAGTTATTAAGTCTGTAAGGGTGTTTTAACACCTAGTGCCCTAAAACCAACTGGTTTGGGAGTCACTGGCCCAACACTCGCTACATGGATCAAAGATGTTGCAAAAATATTTATATCTAATGTCTGGGTAATTAAGTCCGTAGGGGTGTCTTAACACCTGGTGCCCTAAAGCCAACTGGTTTGGGAGCCACCGACCCAAAGCTCGCTACATAGACGGAAGGTATTGTATATAAATAAAAAGTCAAAATCAGAAAATCAAAGAAAAAAATCAGAAAAATCAGAAAAATTATTCCATTGCTACAAAAAGGTGTGAAATCTGATAGAACTTTAGGACAAAAATATTACCCTCTTATCAACTGCACTTATGACTGTTGTGGGCAAAAATGAGTTGTTTAATATTATGTTAGCTGTGTATATGGAGAATGGTAAATATAATCGGAGAATTTACTTATTCGGTAATTTAGAAAAAACAAAACAACTAGTAACTTGGAGTAGAAGTTTCACCTGATTAGTCACTATCTTCTTTATTCTCTTTTCACTTGTCTTTTTGCTTTTGTGTGCATTAGTTTTACTACCTTTTACTTTGTAAAATGTTTGTGGGTGTCATTGCTGTAAACCCTCACGAGACTACAACTCGTCCACTAGGGACACCTAGGGGTTTAAAGGCTTGTTGCATACGCTAAATGCAACCGTGATCCCTACGAAAGTGGCTTAGTTTAATTTTAATTGTTTCTTGTATTTTATTTTGTTGTTTTGCTCGAGGACTAGCAAAATGTTAGGTTTGGGGGTGTGATGAGCGGAAAATATATCAATATTACCGCCCCTTTTACTTAATATTTTGTTTAGTTTCTCGGGTTTGATGAACGTTTTGATATGTTTTATTTTATTTTGCAGATAAAATAATATCGGGACTCAATGAAATCATTTAGGACGAAATGTGGATCAAATAAGGGCAATTATTGGACTTGATATATTAATTTTGGAGATTGGAAATTTGAAAGGGCGTTTTGACGAAGTGCAGTTTTGGAAATTCCAGTTTTGCACATCTGTCGTATGTGGGCATAACGTTTTACTCAGATATCGGATTGAGCTGATTCAAGTGCCAGATTAAAGAAGACTCAAAGATCTACAACTTTGAAAGAGAAAATATTTTCGAATTCTGAAGATTTCATGACCGAAATTGATGAACCATCCAGAAGTGTGTGGAGTGTAATTATTAAAAGTCATTATCAATCATTTTCAAAGCAAAATATTAATTAATTAATAATTAATAAAAATTATCAAATCAACACCAAACAAGATAAGAAATTATTGGAGCAATTATGGATTTGGTGGAGTAATTAGTGGAGAAATTAATAATGTAATTGGTGGAGAAATTGATTGATGATTTGATGGTGGCAAAATTTTGCCTATAAATACCAAGCCATTTCATTTGTAAAATTCATACTTTCTTCTAAGGAATTCCTTAAGAATACTAAGAAGATTGTATCTTGTTTGTTTATTTAAAGCTTTTAGTAATTAATTTTCGCTTTCGCATTTTCTTTTCTTTACTTTTCAGTTTTTACTTTCCGCAATTTACTTTTACGCACAGTACTTTTCTTTCTTTAATTTTCAGTTTTTACTTTTCAGTAATTTACTTTCAGCAATTTACTTTTCAGCAATTTACTTTTCAGTAATTTACTTTCAGCAATTTACTTTTCAGTAATTACTTTCAGCATTTAATTTTCAGTATTTAATTTTAGCATTTACTTTCAGCATTTACTTTTCAGTATTTTACTTTATGTCTTTTATTTTATTTAAGTTTTTTTTACCACCTGTAAATATGTGTCGTAACTAAGCCAGTTATCTGGGGTTGTGATGAAATCCAATATCACTGGTTTATAAGGGGTTAAATTATAGTTTGGGTAATATAAAGATTTATTTATTGAGTCTTAATCTTAATGCTTTTTCATTACTTGGCCATTAATAAAATTGATCTGGTAAATCTAAAATGAACTAGACATAGGGATTTTAGGTTTCAGCCTTAGACTCAATAGCCCACGATCTTCCTTGAGGATAGATAACCCTTTAATAGATTTCCTTACAGGATAGGAATATACCTGTCAGGCGGGGGTAGCCATAATTGGAACTTAATCTTAATGAATCCAGATAATTTGGTTGACATAGACATATGGTTCAATTGGGTTAAACTGGGTATTTGTGTCTGACCATCGACAGAGGCTTACACATAATTTAGTGTTCCAGGTTAATAAATCAATATATTACCCAACTCCAAGATAACCACTTCATCTTCTAAAATGATATTGGAAGAAATCACAACCCTAGATAGTTTTTAATATTGAATTTTCTTAAAACCTACTTTCGAACAATTTTATTTACTTGTTTTTAAATTTAGAATCGTCACCATCCCAAATCAATCAATCAACTTGTTAGATATTAGTAATCATTTGACCTCATAAAATTAATAGTTTAGATATTAAGTCCTCGTGGGATCGATATTTTTATACTACTTGACGATACGTGCGCTTGCGTTATACGTGTGTGTTTACGCCGGTCAGTAACTCCTTCTTGATCGAGACCACTAATGCCGACCCGACCATTCGATGTTGCATACGCCAACGGTAAGGGCCGAGCACTTGGTGATCAGTGACCGACCACTTAAGATCGGATGACCGAGCATTATCAGATCGATATCAACATTCTAAGTTCAGAGGACCATTGTGACCGACCTCATAAAGACATATCAGATAGCGAGATATGCTCCAGATGATAAGTTATCTTATTCTTATGGGATAAAGAGATAAGTTATCCTATTTTTATGAGGTAAGGAGATAAGTTATCTTATTCTTATGGGATAAGGAGATAAGTTATCATACTTTCATGGGGAAAGGTTGATGAGTCAGTATCCTAATAGGATATGGGAAGTGAATGTAGTTTTCAACTAGGAATCCTTATGGGAAAATGAATATGATTTCTTCACTATTATAAATAGGAAGGGAAAATGTAAGTAAAGTAAGATCAAGGGGAGCATGAATATCATTACCATGAGACTTGTAAACACAAGAGATATCAGATAAGCATATCTCAGTAATAAAAAGATCGTCCGTTCTGTGCCCGTGGACGTAGGTTGGATCTGATCCGCCGAACCACGTTAAATCTCCTTGTCGATTGGTGTATTTATCTGTCTTTTGTTAAGTTTGCTTTTGGTTCCCCCATAACCGAACAAATTCACTATTGAGGGAGGATTGTCTCGGGGGTAAAAAACCCTTATTGCCCCTAAGACCAAAATCAGCCGTGAACAGACATTGAAGACTTTGTTTCTTCTTATAAGGCAGCTTGACGTTGACGATTTTGTTAAGTTTGCTTTTGGTTTGTTAAGTTTGCTTTTGGTTCCCCCATAACCGAACAAATTCACTATTGAGGGATGATTGTCTCGGGGGTAAAAAACCCTTATTGCCCCTGAGACCAAAATCAGCCGTGAACAGACATTGAAGACTTTGTTTCTTCTTATAAGGCAGCTTGACGTTGACGATTTTGTTAAGTTTGCTTTTGGTTTGTTAAGTTTGCTTCTGGTTCCCCCATAACCGAACAAATTCACTATTGAGGGAGGATTGTCTCGGGGGTAAAAAACCCTTATTGTCTCTGAGACCAAAATCAGCCGTGAACAAACATTTGAAGACTTTGTTTCTTCTTATAAGGCAGCTTGACGTTGACGATTTTGTTAAGGTTTGATCAATTGATGCTTGCGTTTCTTCTTGACTGCTTGACGAATTGACGTTGAAGATTGTGTTGCGATGAAGTATCAGTAACACTTAGCTTTATTCATGGTTTGGCTCTTTGCACGTGGACTATGGGGTTCATTATCCATGCGCAAAAGATTAAATGAGTCATTCTTTTTGGGACGTGGTTTCTCTAATTTATCCTTCTTATATACTTGGTTTTGTTATGTTAGTGTATGTTTGAAATGAGATATAAAATCCAAAAATTCAATTCATATTTAGCATCGATCTATGGTGAAGTTGTGGAGAATTTTATTTAAAGACAATATTATTAAATTAGTGATCATATGTTAAATAATTACATTATTTAAATTTAAATTTAACTTTTTCTTTGATTTTGGTTAATTTTTCAATTGTTCCCATGTTCACATACATATTTTTATTCTAAATTTTAAATTAGTACATTATATATATATATATATAATTATTTTATTTTATTTAATGTTTCCCCCAACGTTTCGTGTCCTGACATTTAAAAAAAAAAAAGACGTTTCCCGTTTCCGTATCGTGTCGTGTCGCGTTTCCCGTTTCCGTTTCCGTGCAAGCTAGTTAATATCACATCCGCCCAACAAATATAGAGATCGAAATTTTCTAATCGAAAATATAAAATTAATTTATTGTATATGAAATTAAAATAGCGAAACTGTGTTTACTCGACAGAGCAGTTTCCGCAATGGCCTCTAGTAGAAACTATTCAAGCTAGCCAAAGCAAAAACATGCAAGATGAAATTGATTAAATAAAATAAATAAATAATTTGCAGATGGAGTTTCAATCATCTTCAATAAATCAATTGCTTGCTTCTCTCACGCAACTGGTAAACTTCACACGCATCCCATCATCTTTTTTCTTTTTCTTGAAATGCTTAGATGCAGCCTTTAACACCTTCGCCCATCCCTGGATTCACATTTTGTGTTTCCACAAGTACATTAAAAAAAAAAATCTTAACTTGTTTCGAATTTCTTAAATGGGTTTGAAGTTAGTTTCGATTACATTGATTCAGTTAGAAAAATCTCTGTAATATTTAAAACAAAACAGAGATTGAGAAGAATTACCTTAGAGGCGATGGGCAGGCAAGAATTTTTTACAGGATTTGGAGAAAATTCAGAGGCTTTGATTTTAGTCTTCTTCTTCTTCTTTGTCGTCTTCAAAAGATTAAATTTGAAGATCCTGTTCTTGTTGTGGGCACTACTCTTGTGAAATTCAAAATCATTTGAGAGCTTTCTTGGAGTAATCAAATGATCAAAATCCATGGGAGTGTAAGTTGGAGGAATCAAAGGAGACCATATTGAGCTTTGAGAGTAATCGAAATCAAAGGCGGAGCTGTCGGGAAACTTGCAGAGGAGTTCTTTGGACATAACTGGCTGCAAATACTCGACTACTTTCACGTTTATGAGCAATCCCCTTTCTTCTTCGTCGTCTCTGTTTCTTTTCATTTGTAACGTTCAGTTGAGTTTGTGCCTTTTCACTTCCTGTTTTTGAACTGGAAACGACGTCGAAGAAGACAAATATAATTTGACCGTTGCAATGACTTTAAAGCATTCAAATTGTACATTTACAATTCTACCCTCTGTGTGTTTTATACTTTAAATTATTTTTTTCCTCAAAGTTTTTGGTTGTTTAGTTATTACAAATTGATAATTGACCGTTGCAAGTTGCAACGACTTTAAAACATTCAAAATATACATTTATAATTCTACCCTCGGTTTGTTTTATTTATTTATTTTTTTCCTCAAAGTTTTTCGGTTGCTTTGTTATTTCAAATTGATAGATGAAATTAAGTGACTAGTAATATTTATGATATTCAGTGTATGCTATGAAAAACTAAAAGCTTGAGATATAATGATATCCCAAGGTACCAATTAAGCACTATCAACCTATATGATTTCTTCCAAAAAAAAAAAAAACAAACCTATATGGTTTGAAGTATCCGAGTCCAAGTCATGCTGTAAAAGTTTTCCACGTAATTAATGATTTGCATATTGAACATAGTCGTGCGGCCGAGTCCAGTGGTGCCCACCGGTGTCCAAAGTGGACAATAAGACCTCAGTGAGGGAGCAAAAATGTGTACATTCAAAATTTCATTGTTTAATTTTATTCATTTAGCTAAACAAAAGAGTAAGAGTAGATGGAGACATCAAATATATGTTTAAACCTATAATATGAATTTTAAATATGTGCAAGGAGTTGGAGATTAGGAATGATAGAAAATTCTGAATATCGTTCTGAATTTCAAATAAAATTCGAGATGATTTTTTATTATGATTCAAAAATTGATTCAAGATTCGTGACGAGATCGATATTGAAAAATCACGACATCCCGACTTATTACCATATCTATTAAAGAATAAGATGCCACCTCTTTGTGTAGAAAGCAAGTAAAGAAAAAACATAAAACAATAAATAAAAGGGAGATTTAAAAAACTAACAAAAAAAAATATACATTTTCCAAAATGAGGCACTAACGTTTACCATTTGCATTTTCAGCCACAGTTTCCGAAATATTCTTCTGATCTCTGAAGTTTGAAAGAATGTATATAAAATTATGCATTTCTCATTTATTCTCACTACAAAAACTTAGCATTTTTATCTGGTTATTTCCATCTTTGGCAGCCGCAACAAATCGATATCACCTATACTTGTCTTTTAAAAAAGTTCCATCAAGTGCTATAATTGGTCTGATAGATGATAAAAAACCCTGAAACCTTTGACCCATTGCAATAAAATAATAAAGAAACTGATCTTCCTCATTTGTATGCAAATGAGTAACTGTCTCGGGATTAGTACTCTGCAATACATATGAATACAATGACAGCAATGCATACGACTCTTCTAAAAAACCCCGGACAGCTTGCATTGCAAACTCTCTGGACCTCAATGTTTGGTTGTATGATAATTGAACCTCATACTTAGATAGAATATCACTCACAATATCTCTTGGCTTAACGATTATGTTGACATCCAAAAATTTACATTTGATAATGTCACCAACAATCCGATTACTAATACGATTATCTCCGGATGAACCAACATCATCAGAAGTGCAGGTGTGTGTCCCCACGTACTTAGTTACAATCCAGTTTGAGTTTTAGACTCCAAAAATGCTATGTGCCCGCACTTTCCAGTCAAAAGATTGATCAGTATAGCGAGCTTCAAATTTAATTATCGTCGACCTGGTTAGTGTGGTTTTAAAGTGTCCCCTTACAGCAACCAGAGATAAGTCTCTACGCAGCTCAAGTTTAGTGGAGTAGCATTTACCCACCCCCATTTTGCCCCTACCCGATGTTGGTGTCTGAAGGTATATCTGTCGTAGAAATGATAGGAGAGAGACATCGAGATGTATTTGATTGAATATTCATCAGAACTTCTCAAAATGTTGTTGAAAGACCAGCTATATCACCTCCAGGAAAACCACCATTTGACCATGACCCTTGGAAATTTTCTTCATCTCTACCCATTATATAATTATCCTATGGAGGTTCATCCGACACTGTAACATCCACCCCCGGAAGATGCTACCGGCAGGGAATAGGCCGACCTATCCTCTTGAGCCTCTGACTTTCTGACTATGATCAATACTGCTAATTTCATCTGAAATACAAACTCATGCTTAGAGACCATTGCCCAACTCAAACACATGAAATGCAACTTAAATACTCATAACTGTTTACTTAATAACAATACAGCTTACAACTCTATTTTTGGACACTTTTACTCAATACACACGCAATCTCTACTATACAACATGTATGATCATGACTTTAATTAGAATCTGACTGAAATACAACTCTGATTCAACCTGGTGGACTCAAACCCTCTAGTGACTGTCATCAGTATCCATCCTCTCGAGCTCGTCTTCCAAGTATACTTGCAAAATAGAAAAACTGTGAGTGATGGGGTTAGATCATTTGAACGACCTAGTGATTGAACAGTTTAAAACAGAAACTGAAATACTTTACAAAATATTTATATATTTCTGAAATCGAAATCATCTTCAAGAAAGCAATCTTTTCTGAAAGCTCTTTCGTATCTGAAAATTTATCTCTTTTTGTGAAACTTTCTGGAAACTCTTTTTTCCCCTATGCCTCCAAAAATCATCAAAATCATGCTTTAAAAATCATCACTTTCAAAAATATTTCTCAAAATATTCTCATTCAAAAATATAATTGAAAGTAAACTTTGTTAACACCCTAAGTGCTGAAAAGTAAGTCTTAAATCAAAAACAAATAAGTAGAAATCAATTTGAGATAAGGGTCCACTCACTGATTAATCTCTATGGCCCTTGATCCTAGATGCGACTGGGGAGACGCCTGCAGAAAAGCTAATTCATCATGTATTCGAGTATGGTTAGTATATTTTAACTGAGAAGCTAATCATGGTCATGGATGTAGTGGATGGTCATGCATGTTGCGTACGTGTCGGGATAGCTAATATGTTTATTGACTTTAACATCCTAGGATGAAAATGAGATGGAATGAAACTGGTATTGTTGCGTGTCGCGACTCCAGATCTTGTACATCACGATGCTCATACGATCAGACTGAAACAAAGAGTGTTTCTTATTCTATGTCGTGACGCCAGGTGCTGAGCGTCGTGACTTCCATATGATCGACCCGAGTCTTCCTCATGACTGACCCGAAACTTCCACACAACCGACCCGATTTTTCCTCACGACCGACTTGTGTCTTCCACACAACCGACCTGATGAAAATAATGACAATATGGTCATGAACATAATTGACATCATTAGAGTTTAAAGAGGAAAACTAGATGATAAAACCTGAATTAAATCACTTCATCGGACGTCACCGCATTCATCTCATCTTGTCGCTTTTCAATCCTCCTCAATGGATCTCTCTAAAAATATGTGTTTTTGAGTTTTGTTTTTGTATTATCCTCATCTCTAGGGTTTTGGACGAGCTTATGTATTTATAAGAAAGTTTTGGAGTCCTTATGCATGTAAACACGACCAAATTAAGCTTGTGAGAGTCTATCATGGCGCCGCGGCGTCGGAATGTGGCGTCGCGGTGCCAAACTTACGGGAATTTACTATGGCAGGATTTTGTGGATGAGTCCCGACGGCAGGAAGTTGGCGTCGTGACGCAAGGTCAATTTTTTGGATGTTGATTTCTATGTTTTTTTAGCTCTTCTCGTGTGCTTTCGATGAGTCCGTATGGTCCCAAAACACGTACGAATGCCCCAAGATCCATGTCTTAATGCTTCTTATCAATAAAACATAAAATAAACTATAGAATATATTAAATGATACGGAATCTAACAAGATAATAAGTTAAGAATGCAGGAATAAGTGGGTATAAACCGCACTTATCAAACACCCCCAAACTTAAAATTTTGCTAGTCCCGAGCAAAAAATAAAAAAACTAAATAAACAAAAATAAAAAAGTTAACTAGGCCATTTTCGTAGGGATCACGATTGCATTTAGCGTATGCAACAAGCCTTTAAACCCCTAGGCGACCCTAGTAGACGAGTTATAGTCTCATGAGAGCTTACAGCGACGACACCCACAAACGTCCTTCACAAACATGCAATAGTATAAAAGCAAATAAAATATTCCTGATAGTTACACATAATATTGTCCTCAAAGACTGCTTACCAAGAAATCAAAGAACCTTCAAAGTACTCAATGCAACTAAAATCCAAGTTCTTGAATAAAGTATCTAAGCTAGACTCACAGTGTGTGTGTGTGTGTAAAGGTTCATTCATAGATCGACTCCTAAGTAAGCCAAGTCAATGATTTCGTCTCAAAAATTGAGATCCGATGGGTCAAACCAACCTAGATATCTCAAAAATGGCCTGTAATTGCCTTTATTTGCTCAGTATTGTATGATTTTTGTCTTCCTTTTTATTTTTTTCATTTTTTTCAACACACATACCCTTTAAGGTAGAATTTCTCTTCATGATGGTCTTAACACTCGCCCATGGTTAGCTTCAGGCTTATCGGTTATATGTGGTTTAACTTCTTTTCTCTTTTCATTTTTTTCTTTTCTCTTTTAAATTTTTTTCTTTCTTTTTCTTATCATACCAAACATCATAACACTAGCATATTGAGATAAATATCTAAGCAAACAGTCATTCATCGATAAATAATTTCTTCAACTAGTCACTTTGTCAATTACTTAAGTTCTTACTGCTAAAAACCTATTGTTAAGTGCTTACGAGTCTAACTTATATCACCTACTCAAGGCATCAGATAAAAATCAATTGGGAACTTATCGTTTTTAAGATTTCATCTAAAACAAACAAAATTCATCATTAGATATGTTTTACTATCTAGGACTAAAAACAAAACAAATAAAATGATTTTTTTAAATAGCAGGAACTATCACTACATACACACACCCCCAAACTTAAAATTTGTATTGTCTCAAATGTAAGATAATCATAAAGAAACAAGAGTGAGGAACAATACTACCGTGCATAGAGTTTATCAGGCTCATTCAGGTCAGAATTTGGTTATGCGGGCTGTATGGTTTGCGTTAACACCTACGTAAATAC